>JAFEMH010002800.1:172500-311474 GCA_022495995.1 Adenophora triphylla var. japonica | reverse complement strand
AAGGCCAAGGAAGACGCTCTTGTTCTTCCTCGTGTCAGAAACCCCGGCCAAGTTCTCCACGAACACGCCCAGGCCAGAAGCATAGACCAGCCTCCTGGGGCTCGGCCTACCATCCACAGAATGTCCGGCATCCGCTGCCACAACTCAACAATAGCCTCGAGTGATCCCCGAGTCTTCATCTTCTTGGCTTTCCCAGCCAAGAGCCCCTCATCCTGCAGGTAAACACAGCAAAGGTACGTCAGTCATACATGACATCACTATCTCCAGCCCGGAAGGCTTTAAACCACTCAGTCCGGGAGACTGCATAAATCAGCCAAACTACTATCCCCAGCCCGGAAGGCTTTAAACCACTCGGTCCGGAAGACCGTATAAACCTCCCACATTACTATCTCCAGCCCGGAAGGCTTTAAACCACTCGGTCCGGAAGACCGTATAAACCTCCCACATTACTATTTCCAGCCCGGAAGGCTTTAAACCACTCGGTCCGGAAGACCATATAAACCTCCCAAATCACTATCTTCGGCCCGGAAGGCCTTAAACCACCCGATTCGGAAAATTGTAAAGTTTCCATCTCAGGACACCACCACGTCCTCACAATTGACCTCGGCGGTCACCACATCTTAGGACACCACCCTGTCCTTACCACTGACCTCGGCGGTCACACGGTACTTCAGGGCACCATCACGCCCACATACACTCACAAATTCACGGCATCTGAACTACGACCAGGCTTGATTCATGCCAGGGATACGTAGGAATCCTATCACAGGGTCCAGCCATCGACCTATATGGTCACCCAGGACGCCGCAACATCCTCACCATCGACCTATGCGGTCACCCACATGACACCACCACGTCCATGCACAA
Source organism: Adenophora triphylla var. japonica (assembly GCA_022495995.1). NCBI lineage: Eukaryota > Viridiplantae > Streptophyta > Magnoliopsida > Asterales > Campanulaceae > Adenophora > Adenophora triphylla. The sequence continues at coordinate 310,607 of JAFEMH010002800.1, read as the reverse complement.
AGTTTCAGTTAGAGGACCCTCTCCATCCTCATGCACCACAAACACTCACCCCACACCCGAACTACGATCGGGCTTGATTCCCGCTAGGGATACGTAGGAATCCTATCACAGGGTCCAGCCAATTGACCTAAACGGTCACACAACAGGACACCGCCACGTCCACCCAACGACCTACACGGTTACTTCCTCTCTCAGCACGCGATCCAGATTATGACCCTTATCTTATCAACGACCCCACTTCCTCCGTAAGTGACGTCGTCGCCACTTCCTCCGTAAGTGAAGTCGTCGAGGGGCTTCTGTAAGTACCCCAATCTGGATCACCCTCTTCTGAGCACATGGGAAACACCGCAGACTCACAAATACAATCTCGAAGACCTATGGCACTCAAAACCCTCAAAAAACCCTCAACCAAACCAAGGGAGGAGCCTTTCTGGGATAAAAAGGGACAAATGGACCTTTTGGGAATTTTCAGGAAATTGGAGAAGCAAATAAGGTCCGTACGGACCTCTTTGTTGCCATAATTACTGAATCTCCTTAAAGTCCACAATATTCCCTCAAATCCCGGAGAAATCATTACCCTCATGCATGGTTGGTCCGTACGGACCTCTTTGCATGCCAAGATGGTTCGTACGGACCTCTTTGCACAGGGGACACCATCATTCCAGAATATTCACAATTATCACATATTCCCTCAAATCGAGGAAAACCAAAATTCTGGATAACCTAGGAGGTCCGTACGAACCTCTTGGCACGAAATCTACCACTATAAATAGAGGGCTCCCCCTCCCATTTCATACACACCTCCCTCTTCTCTCTTCTTCCCCTAGCCTTCTGGCACCCCTCTAAGCCCTCTCGAGGCAATCCCGGCCCCTTTCGGATCCTTCCGAGGCCTTCTGAGCCCCCTCGAGGTGCTCCGAAGCCTCTCCGAGCGCTCCCGCGACACTCCCGCGCTGCCCCGAGGCACTCTCGAGGTACTCTGAGGCCCCTCGTGGTACTCCGAGGCCTTGCCTGGTCTTTCTAAGGTGTCCTGGCTCTTTCCGAGTCAAACCGGTAGCTTGAACGCACGCCGAAACTCTGCCAGAGTGACTCCTGCCATCCCAATGCACGCCGAAACTCTGCCCGAGTAATCCCTGCAATCCTAACGCACGCCGAACCTCTGCCCGAACGCAGCCTACAACATCAACTCACGCCGAAACTCTGTCCGCAGACAACCGGCCCCTCCCGAAGCAATCCCGGTCCGTACCGGAACACTGTTCCATCCTCAAACACTATTCCCCAGCGGAAGACAGACACGAACCAACATTGGTAAGGCTTCCTTCCATTACTATTTCAATACATTTCAATACGTAGTATACAATGTAGGCATCCGATACAGCATGCATTTTTAAAAGCAGACACACACACACAACATTTAAAGAATATTAGGGGTATCCGAAAGACTCGTTTTTACGAGGCGACTCGGGTGAGCTCTAAGATTCTAATATTCTCTTCGCAAGGAGTCATCTGACTTCCGAACTCAAAATCTCATCACACAAAAACAGTTTATTATTATTTTTAAACTGATGCCCTTTTCAATGTTTTGGGCTTAATAATAAAAACGGCGTGGCGACTCTACAAAGCAAAACACAGCGAGACACCTCCACCAACGAAACAAACGCCGCAAGGCGGGGGAAATGCCAGATGCCGGGGCGCGAACGCGCTGCCTCTCGGATCCGGGCTATTTCAGCTTGTGACGCTTTAAGTGCTTGGTCCCTGTGGGTCTTTTGAGCTTGGTTCTCATCCCAGAGACGGTTCTCTTGAGCGGCTAGCTCCATGAGGGCTTTCATTGCGAGAGCTAAATAGTCTCCGTAGGTGCGCGCCGTCTGGCTAGTGTCTAGAACTGTGATCACATCCAAATCTCCGAATGGCAGAAACACTTGGATTATGTTGACAAAGGAAGTCGGGCTGGGACATTCCATACGGCCCTCCTTGATCTCAGTTACCAAGAAGTTCGCCCATATCTGCTTGATTGAACCCACGGGGGTATTGAATTCTGCAATGTTAATAGTCTCGTGGTCTCGCTGGATCGCCAAGTCTATCAGAGCTAGCAGTTTGCTGGCGGGATGCCTGAATCTGTGGCTGTGACGACTGGGAGTAGGATCGAACTTGAGCATGTTGATGCTGAGGTGATCATTCCTTTCTTCGGAAGCTGGATCTGTCTTGCGGGGAAGACTCTTACAGATGTTTTCAGGGTAGCTACTGGAAGCGTTCCCGATGTTGATCTGATTAGTAGCAGGGTGAGGAGCTTTATCTCCTTTGCTGATGCCCTTGGCCTTAACGGCGCTTGCGGCTGTAAGCTTGACTGACGGCACGGGCCGGTTGCCACTGGGGCTGGTAGTCGGAAGTGATGATGAGCTCTGAGCTCGATTGGCTAGGGCCTCGTTTACCATGAGCAGGCAGTTTTCAAGGGTAACTTTGGCATTGCAGAATCTGATAATAAGGACCGGATCCTTGGTATCATCGGGATATCTGGAAAAGATAATGTTGATGAAGTCGTCGTCGGTCACTTGATCAGAGGGGTTCTTTGTCGTGTCAACCAGTTGTTTCCATTCGCCAGATAACCGCCTATATGGGATGTTGAGCCTGACGATTTCCATGGTATTGGAGCCCTCGTCATAGGTGATGTCATCGGAACTGGTGCCGTCCTCGAAACTGAGCATATGTATGTAGGGATCTACTTGCGGATCTGCCACGTCCTCAACTCCAGAGAGTCCTGATTCGTTGTCGTCTGACGGCTCAACCCAGACATAAGGACATCTCGCGTCCTGCTGCGATGCTGGAGCTGCTAGAAAAACATCATGCCCTTCGCTTGAGAAGAGGGTCTCGGTGGGCAATTCCTCATGGAGGATATCTCAAACGACTGCCATACATTCATCACGAGTGTGACGATGCTTGTTGACCTTCATCACGAAGATTTCCTCACCTGGCGGGGCCAGAGAGTAGGATTGAAGGATACTGACAAATCTCCGATCGGAGACAGGGGGTTTATGTGCCCGCATCATTGCGATGCTCAGGGTTTCTTTCCAGTCTGCTTCTAAGTTTTAGAAACGGCAGTTGAACTTGATGAACCTGACTGCTTCAAGGTCTGCCTGCTAGAGGACGTTAATATAGTTAGCATCTCCGGACTCTGAGGGATTCTGATGAGATTTTCCGCGATAGTCCCTTAGTCGTCTTGAAGGAGGTAGCCCCGATGCCTGGCTGCGGGCACGCTTGGCTGTTGTCTCAGCTTCGTTCCCTATGAGGAAACTGTCCCCTCTGATGACTTCAAGATCTCCCTGCCGGTTAATGAACTTGACGCACTGATGGAGAGTGGAAGCTATGGCTTTCATGTGGTGTAGCCAAGGCGTCCCAATAGAACTGTGAATTCGGACGAAATGTCCATCACGTGGAATTTTGCTGGCACCATTTGGGTTTCAAACCAGAGCTCCAGAGTCACCGTCCCCAGGATGGGACGAGACGTGCTATCGTAGGCCTTGATAGTCCGGGCAGATGAAATCATGTGGCCTTCGTCGATGCGTAGGGCTCGCATCATGCTGAGATGGAGGACATTGACTGTTGATCCATTGTCTACCAATACCCCGGGGAGAGATATGGTGTTGAGCCAGAGAGTGATGTACAAGGCTTCATTGTGGCCTGAGGCGTCACTCGGCAGGTCTTCGTCACAGAAGGTGAGCATACTGCCATACAGTCGGGAATCGTAGATCTGGTCTATTTCTGGAGAAGGAGAGTCATCAAGCCATCCGTTTCCTGTCTTCCTCTTGTGAGGTAAAGTTTTTGGTGGTGCCTCGGGATTGTGTTGAGGCTGCTTGCGGCGGTGGCCGCCCTTGGTTAGCACGTTGATTGAGTGCGAGTGCCAAGCTGACTTTGAATTTCCTTTGCCAGCCCTTGCCCTGAAGCTGGGCAAATTGAACCTTGGCTGATCCCGCGAGTGGTTAGGCTTCTGACTGGCAGTGAGGTTGTCAAGATTTGAGGTATTCCGGTGTCCTGAGGCCTGAACTCTAGTGTCAGCAGGATTTTTCGGCTTTCCCACCCCTGTCTGCTCTAGAGCTGCATGGCCTGGAGGAAGGGAGGACTGGCTGGAGTAGAGTACGTAGTAATCGAACCTCCCGGATGGCTCTCCGAGTGTACCCACACTGGTGTCTCCAGCTTCATATCATTCTCTAAGTTTCTGTTGAGAAGACTTCTTCTTCTGCTTTCTGGGAGAATTACCCCTGATCATGTCTTGGAACTCATGCTCAAGGCATTTAGAGCAATCACAAACATCGTAACTGATGTGGACATTTGATGAGGACCTGGCTGGAAGAAGCGGAGGAACTGGCTCTGCGGCAATCTTCTTTGGCACCCATTCAATGGAGTTCAACTGTTGTTGTTCGGAAAAGGGTTTTCGACTGTATTAGGTCCACGAGGACCCTCCAATTTTCCTTCCTCTATCAAATTCTGAATTTTGTACCGTAACCCCACACAGTTGTCGGTGGTATGGCCATGATACTGATGGAAGGTGCAGTACTTGCTCTTGTCAGCGTTCACTACGGGATTCTTGGGTTTGTAGTTTGCAAAGGGTTTGAGGTGGCCTTCCTTGATCAACCCTTCTAGCATCTTACTCAGCGGCATGTCCAACTTGTCGAAGTGTACGGCAGGCTGCTTAGGAGTGGCGTTGTTGTTTTGCGGGACTGGGTTTCTGTTGCCCGACTGTTGTCCCTGATGGATGTAATTGACAGACGTATCTTTCCCTTTGTCGGGGACGGTGCGGAATTGAATGCAACTGCTGATCGGTATCTGTATGGCTGTGCAGTGGCCAATTTTTCCTTGAGATCCTTCTTGAACTGTGAGCCGACATTGACCATAGCTCGGAGATCTGGGAAGAAGTGGTGGCTAATGAAAGTTCTGGTTGACGGTCTTAAGCAGGACTTGAAGATCCGCATCTGTTCATCCTTAGAGAGTGGCTCCATAATCTCGGAGAGTTTCCAACTCCACCTCTTGTAGAATTCTCTGACGCTTTCATTTGCTTTCTGCTCAGTGGTGATTAAGTCCTCACGACTTGTTTCCCACTCCAGGTTGGATCTGTACCGCTCTAGGAAGATGTTACTGATCTGATCCCAGGTATGGCCATCTGCAGGCTTGACCCTTAGGAACCATCGTAACGCTGAACTCTTGAGCGTATGCTGGAAGTGATCGGCCATTTGCTGAAGGGTTGCTCCTTTCACTCTCATATCGAGAACGTAGGTTTCAACATGCATTTGAGGACATTCGGTTCTGTCGAATCGGTCCATCTCCGGCATTCTGAACTTGGCAGGGAGAGGCGTGACCATTCCCGGATCTGTGGATCTGAGCGTTTCTTGCTTTGAGCTGCTCATGTTGGATTTCAGGTCTTTCATCTGTTCGACCATCCAGGCTAAGGTTGGGTCCAGTGGTGAACTTTGAGGCTCGGTGCCGGGTGCTACCATGTGAGTGGTAGTGATTGGAGGTGGTAGGCTCGATATATGAGGATATATGGGGGCCTTTTCTGGACTGTATCGGGGTTTGTCCCCGGTGTTTTGGGATTCGTGTATAGGCAATGGGATGAACCTAGGAGGATATTGAAGGATATTGGCATCTGTTTGAGATGGTCCAGTGGTGCGCTGGTTGTACTACGTGATGGGAATAGTACCGACTTGGCCGTATATGACAGGGTTGCCCTGAGAGGTGGCAACGTGAAGCCTAGGTCGGCTGTTTCCTTGGTCCGAAGGTGTTCGGTCGAAACCTAACAGTTTATTTAATATCCGCAAGCGCACGGGCTATTGTAATATAGCGGGTGCAAGTACGGGTCGATCCCACAGAGACAGGATTTACTTTGGGATGATATTTGTCTTTATATAAATATATAGATAAAATGATTGGGGGGGAGATAAGAATTTGTTGAGAAAATACTAGAAAGATACATAAACTACTCTAACATATAATGATAGCATTCTCGGAATTGAAAACAAATAAATATGCTTTAAGATAAAGGCTTTTATCAAAATAACAAGGATGGTACATTAGGCTTACACTACTTCTCACGGTCAAGCAAGCAGCGTTGTATCCTTCACTAATTATGTCCTAACTGTTTGAGATTTCCGTTTATGGTATTCCCGCCCTGTCACAAACGGGCATTCCAGCTTAACTCTAGCTGACCATAATTAGTAAGAATCCATTAAGATCAAAAGTCAACGTACTTTCCATTTAAAGAACACCCCTAGGCCGTTGAACTACTCTCGTGATCAATGAAACCTAGTTCCTTCATATGGTTCCGTCAATCGAAATTCTCCGCTAGGTACTTCTCTCAATTGACTAGGGTTCCACAAATATAAACGTTTTCATATTCGCAAGCAATTCAAGAATAATATGAAGAAATTGTTTTAAGATGAAAGTGCCAAGTCAAGGATGATACACTAAGTTGTGCTAACTAGCACATGTAATTAAGACTCACCGGCCTTTCTCTCGAGGGTTCGGCTTAGTGTAATCCCGTTCGTCACACGGGAAATCTGACTCACCTCTCGAGGGTACCAAATAAATCAAAAATACCATTTAAGTCTATCATCTCACGTATTTTTCACTAAAGGATCATCCCTAGGTCTTTAAATCACTTTGTGTAATTTGTTGACCTAGTTCAATTCTTAGAGTTCCGCTAATCAATGTTTTTCACTTGATCAACTAAGGTTAAACAACTAAAGACGTCTCCCTAATTGCAAGAATGTAAGATTTATAAGAATAGAATTGAAATGACATGTAGAAGAAGCAATGAATATAAAATTATCGAGTTTCCAACTCCGAGAAATGGAGGATTACTCAAACCATTGAGATGATAAAAGAAGCAAGTAAGAAATGGAGATAAGAAAAGAGATACTTATTCATAATGAAAGAGAGACAATGGCTGAAAAATAATCCTTGTATTGCATTCACCATCTTCAAGAAGAGTATACATGATTTGTCACGAATCATTGATACACTTTGAACATCGTGTATAAATTTTTAGAGCATTTTCTATACAATCTAAGTATAATATGATCCTTTTCTGGATGTATTTTTCACTATTTTCGGATCTTCTGGATATCTAAAACTGAGTACAAATAGCCTTTATATAGGCATTCTATGCTAGGGACACATCTCTTGCGAAAAGGCACCTTTTGGCTGATATGGGAGGTGCTCGGTGTAGACACCCCATTCTGAACTCATAATTACATGATTACACTACTTTTCATCTCTCTTTTATGTTTTGATGAAAGCATATCAGTTTCGTCATGTTTCGTTAAGTTTCTAACTAACCTCGTTAGTTTTGTACCTAACTGACTAACGGAACAACTGAAGAGGACAAAATAGTCATCAGACTAGTTATCTCGCACGAGATATCATATCTCGCGCGAGATATCCCCTCGACAGGATGTGCAGAAATCACAATTCTTCTCCGTTTCAAACTCTCTTTCTGGATAAAACCTTATCAATTCGGGTATCCAATTACAACTGAGTTCTAGAACCTTCTGATAGGGTTTTACCTCTCCACCTTCACCTCTCCAACCTCCTATAAATACTGGATGACTTCCAGTGTTTCAGAGGTCGACAATTTTGATCCTTGATCAAGAACACACACAACACACACAATTTGTTGGTTTCTTTCCACGAAAGACTCCTTCAAATCACTCACAAACAACTCCTAAAGTTTGTTCATCAACCTTGTTGATTAACAAACATCGAAGCCCGAATCAAAGGAACAAGGCGAAGCTCCGTCCGCATCAAGATCCAAATCAAGGATCGAGGCGAAGCTCTATCCAAATCAAGGTTCGACTCTAAACTTGAGTCGAAACTCTGTCCGAATCTCTTCTCAAAAGGTAATCATCCCTTAAACTTTCGTTTCTCTTCTCAACCTCTCTATTGATTTTAGAGTAGTGTAATCCCATCAAAAGGATTAGCCTAGAGTCCCTTCAGTCAATGAAGGCGATCTCGAAGCACACAATCCGACATTCCTAATCAAGAAATTGATTAGGGTTTATTTGTTCTTATTTAATTATTTTATTAAAAAGATTGAAAACCTCTCTTTTCTTTAGCAAGACCGATCTCCGGATTGGGTGAAATGGATGCCTTCTAAACCTACCCATTTCATAACCTAAGCCCCGAACCCAAATCTCTTTCAAAATGGTTTTCCTATGTTTCCAAATGAATAATATAGGTGGCGACTCAAAAAGACGAAAAGATGAAATTTTCTCACAACGCTACAGTGGCGACTCCGCTGGGGACTGAAAATTAAGAGGCTTAAACTTGCGTCAAAATTAAAAGAGAGGTTTTCAAAAAAAAGAAATTAGTAAAATTCGAATTTTTTGCTCTCAGATGAAGCTTATCTCGCGGCGAGATATCATATCTCGCGCGAGATATGGCTTCGGCAATCTGGTTGTTTTCTGGTTTCTCCTGTTCATCCCGTGGTCCAAGACGAGGGTCGAACACGCAAGGGGATCCTGTGATTCATTATCTGCAGAGTTCTCGCATCTTAAGGCCTCCCTTAAGATGTAGAACTCGGACCTTTATTTTCCTTAAATAATTGATTATTATTTATGAACTGCGTGTGATTGGGTTTTATTTAATTAAAGTCCGGTCCATTGGGGATTCGGGAGTTGTAAATTAAATTATTTATCTCTCTTTATCTCTCTTTATGTGGAAATACGACGGCCTGAGTCTTCCTAAATTGGGAGAAACGTAGGCAACCACTTGGTGCGGCCACTATCTGTTTTCTCTTTTGACTTTCAAAAAAAAACTTCCTATTTTACTCTATCACATAGATTGACTATCACACACGCGCACTCATATATAACTGTCATTGCACTACATACCCTCTATAAACCCGGGACCCACACTAAGGACGGATGACGGTAACCACCTAGTCGCCGGTCTCTCCGAAGTTGGACAATCCCACTCCGCGTATTCAATCCACTTAGATTGTCATATCGCGGGGAGCCTAGCCTTCCAGCCCTGCATCGCCACATTTTCATGTAGATTGTCTTTCTAAGAACACTCCGTGACCGGTCGGTTTTGACTTGGTAATCTTTCTTGTCTTTGACCAAAATAAAGTTAATGTAAAATTGACTATCGAGAAAGGATTCGGAAAAGTCCCTTCGGAAAAAGAAAAAGTCCCTTCGGAATGACCCTTTCGGAAGTCCCTTTAAAGAAAAAAAATCCTTCCGGTCAATTTTACGTGGCTTTATTTTACAAAGAATGGTTAATTACCGAGTCCCTAGGTTTGGTTTAAATTACGTATACCTGCAAGTTTTACCTAGGATGCTAGATAGAAAACGGATCTTCGTCCGTCCGACCATGAATCTAGGAAATAAAATGAGGAAAAATCTATCTTTTCGGATGGTTATCTCGTGCGAGATTACCTAGTCTCGCGCGAGATATTATTTGCAGAATCTGTGTTTGTAATTGATGATCGATGTGCGCTCCCTCCTTGAGTCAAAACTCCGTCTCTAATAAAAATAAAAGCTTCAAAAAAAAAATCGCTCGTGAGGTATTTTTAACCATCATCCTTTCCTCCATCTAGGATCGTTTGGGGCTAATATTCGAAAAGGCGTTTCGTTAGGATATCTCGAGTTCATCTCTAAGGTCGTCAAGCTCCCTTGCCTCTCCAACGGTAACAACTCAATTTCTGTCCGACACGATGAATTCCGAAGCACTCAAGAAGGAAATTGAGGATCAAAGGATTCGATATGAAGAAATGCTACAAGCCCAAGCCGATGAAATGGAGGCCCGATTAGAACTTGAAAGGAGAATCCAAGCCGGGGAAATGAAAGCCATGGTTGACGAACTCCAAGCCATGAAACTACAATTGGCCGAATTAAGCTCAAAGAAGAAAGAGAATGGGACCTCTTCCGATGATGAGGAATCATACACCAAAAAGGCTAAGAACCGTCGCCAAAGCAAGAGCAAGAAAAAGAGATACGAGTCTAGCTCGTCATCTTCCTCCTCTGGCAATGAGAGTTATGCTTCCAAGAAAGAAAGCAAGAAAGAAAGCAAGGACGAACCCCTTACCATGGCAATGCTAGAAAAGAAACTTGCATCCCTCGATGTGAGTAAGGGAGCCTCACTCTCTATTGACTATGACACCCTTCGTCAATCCATGTCAAAGCTTCCTAGAAAGTACAAGACACCCGACATTGCAAAATTCAATGGTTCTACTTGCCCTAAAGCTCATTTGGAAACCTACTCTTGGGCCATGCTACCTATGGGTGTCGATGACAACTTGCTAGTTCAATGCTTCCCTCAAACCCTTGATGGTGCCGCTAGAGATTGGTACATGGCTCTTCCACTCTCCACAAGGCTTGATTGGCCACTCGCCAGTCGTGCCTTCCAAGAACAATTTGAGGACAACACTACCTACCGCACTACTAGAAGGGACCTCGAGCAAACTAAGCAACAACAAAATGAGTCATTCGCAGACTTTGTCAAAAGATGGAGGACCAAACTGATTGAAATCGTTGATAGGCCAAGCCTAGACGAACAAATTCATATCCTAATTCAATGCCTCCACGAAGAATACCAAGAGAAGCTTGCCGGCAATTACTTCCCTAGTTTCCTTGAACTCCATAAATCGTGCCTTAGAATTGATGAATTGATCCTTCTTAGAAAGAATTCAGAAAAGGAGAATCGTCCAACAAAGGGGAGCACCGGTCGTACCTATCATGATTTTGGTGGGGCTACTCTTAAGGAAATGTTCGATGATCTAGTAGGCCAAGGAAAACTGAAGCCAATGGAAGACTATCATCCTAAGAAAATGAGAGAAGATTGGGACCACGACAAATTTTGTGATTACCATCAGTTTAGCGGTCATGACACCAACAATTGCTACAATTTGAGGGATGCCATCCAAGACTTGTATGAAGCCGACAAGATCAACTGAAGCATCACCACCTTGGGGCTCCGATCGTCCTCTCCCTTTTTTCCTTTGAAAAAAAAAGGAAAAAAAAAAAAAAAAAAAAAAAAACATAGATTAGGTAAATTTCCTAGTATGTTCTCGAAGAGTCGTTCTGTCATTCTAGTCCATCTCTACCCTCTCTAGTTTGTGTCAAGTGAACTATCGAGTCTGTTTCGAATTTCCTTATCAATAAAAGTTATCTCTTTATTCTAAACACTTTCCCAAAAGTTGTTTTCTTTATGAGTATAATTTGATCCATGCTGAATAGTGGACCCTCATTCCTTAAATCATCACGAGAAATAGAAACTTCTAAATAAGTTTGAAATGAAAACTATCCTTAGGAGGCTTAAGGCTAAACATTACTCATGTTGAAAGTCGAAGATCAACAAACGAAGGAAGCCAAAGGCGCTGCTATCAACATTCATCCCAAGAAAAGTGGGGCTACTCAATTCAAGGCTTTGAGAGTACAAAAATAAAAAGCTCGCTAGGTCGAAACTCCTCAAATCGTCCTAGGCAAAAATAGAGCATCAAAAAAAAAAAAAAAAAAAAAAAAGAGAAAAACTCTCAAGCCTTCGTCGCTCCACAACAAGGATGAAATTTCAACAAAGGCAAGAAGGACTCTCCCGCAAAGAAGAAGAGTCAAGTGATATCAATGAAGAAAAGAGGATCCCTCAACATCCTCTTACAATGAAGCCCGAATGGCGACGCAAATGAAGAAGACTTTCAACATCCATCCATAAAGAGAAATGTTTAGCCTTAATTCATACTAATGATCGGCTTTCTTTTCAAATTCGTTAAGAAATTTCTAGATGATACAAGGTCCATTAAAAGTAGAACAACTTTTCTAGACCTTTGAGCCATATAGCGTTCTTTGTTGAGTCTAGGGGCTTCCTCTTAGCCATTCTCATACACACTCTTGAAATCCAAGCATCAAAACTGGGGCTTCCGAACCTTTCCTCCCCCAGTCAATCTCTACTCAAACTCTCAAGAGTAATCAAATCTGCATTAGGGGCTCTCCTCTACGCTTCTCACTCTCATCATTAGAGAATACACTCTCCCAAAAGAGTCAATGCTTGGATCACCTTCCAAAGAATAGAGTCCGTCTCTCCTCAACTAAACTTGAGATCTCATCTTTCTCCTTAATGAGATTCTTCCAACTGAGTCCCCTTCGAGTAAGCATACTTTTCAAAAAAAAAAAAAAGGAGAATAGCTCGCTAGGTTGAAAACTCGTAAAGAGCGGCCTAGGCAAAAGTTAGAGCACAAAAACAAAAGACGCAAAAGAGATGCCCGCTAGATTGAAAACCCGAAAGGGCAGTCTAGGCAAAAACCAGGGTGCGTCACAAAAAAAATCAAAGGGAAAAAGGAGGGGATCCTTCTTCGATTCACGCAGTCTCACAAGCCTGTTCGCGAAGTCATCTACAACATACAAGAAGTCTTGGGGCTTAATGTCAAGAGAAGCCTTGGAAAATACGTGCTTTGGAGTAGGCAGCATAAGTTCTACATAGCAAAAGCCATTGGGGTGGTTTGGACCTTGTTCAGTCAATGATCATCACATGAGAAACTTGGGGCTTGAGGATGAAAAAGTCCTGCGACAACGAAAATCCTTGAAGTATCCTTAGCATTGAACTTGGGTTATCTCAACAAAATTCTATTAGACGATTGTCTCATTCGATCTCTAGATGGACCTCACGAGTTGGTCTTCAAAACCAAAATCTAAATCACAAACAATTTTCAATTCTCACATAACAAAACTCATTCTCCCCGCTGATTCTTGGAGTCGAGTGCACATTGATCGTCTTGAACAAACAAATTCTTAAGTGAATGTATGTTATGCAAATGTTTTCACTAACCCTCTTGCAGGAATTAAAATGCGTAAGGCACGTCAAGTGCCTACTTTCGAGAATTAGATCAAACATGTTGAGTGTTTGAATTTCGCTTACCATCTACCAATGCATCCAAATTAAGTGCGTCGAGCATCTCTTAAAGCGTCAAGCATCCATTGCGTCAAGCAACCATAGCGTCAAGCAACCATTACGTCAAGTGCCATGCGTCAAGCATATTCCAACAAAAAGCCCGATTCAACGCCCAAACAGGTGGATCGTCAACAGTTAGGTGTGTCAAACATCTAAGATGCGTCAAGCATCTAGGGTCAGTATGTCGAATGCTTACCTTATCAAAAGCCCGATTCAACGCCCAAACAGGTGGATCGTCACCAAGTAGGTGTGTCAAGCATCTACAAGTAGTATGTCGAGTACTACTCAACAAAAGCCCGATTCAACGCCCAAACAGGTGGATCGTCATCAAATAGATGTGTCAAGCATCTAGGGTCAGTATGTCAAATACTTACCTTAACAAAAGCCCGATTCAACGCCCAAACAGGTGGATCGTCACCAAGTAGGTGTGTCAAGCATCTACAAGTAGTATGTCGAGTACTACTCAACAAAAGCCCGGTCTTGAATCGCCAGGATCGTCACCAAGTAGGTGTGTCAAGCATCTACAGGTAGTATGTCAAGTACTCACCAACCAAAAAGCTCGGTCTTGAATCGCCAGGATCGTCACCAAGTAGGTGTGTCAAGCATCTACAAATAGTATGTCGAGTACTACTCAACAAAAGCTCGGTCTTGAATCGCCAGGATCGTCACCAAGTAGGTGTGTCAAGCATCTACAAGTAGTATGTCGAGTAATACTCAACAAAAAGCTCGGTCCCGAATCGCCAGGATCGTCACCTCAACAAAAGCCCGATCTTGAATCGCCAAGATCGTCACCTCACTTCAGACAAACAGGTATATTCAGAATTGGGTCAGGATGTGATTCCTCAGTATGGATTTGCCTTTTCAAAAATAAAATCTCCTCGATTTTCAAAAAAAAAATGATTTTCAAAATACCTAAAAGCAGCCTTTTTCGTGTTTTGGAGTCGAACTACGTTTTGGTCTGATTCTCCGATAGAGATACGTAGGCAGCCGTGCGGCACGACCATCCCAGTGTTCAGAATGATGTCTTTTCTATCGACGACACTTCTTCTTTCATAAGACCTGTCGCCGAGGGGCTCTGTAGACACCCCATTCTGAACTCATAATTACATGATTACACTACTTTTCATCTCTCTTTTATGTTTTGATGAAAGCATATCAGTTTCGTCATGTTTCGTTAAGTTTCTAACTAACCTCGTTAGTTTTGTACCTAACTGACTAACGGAACAACTGAAGAGGACAAAATAGTCATCAGACTAGTTATCTCGCACGAGATATCATATCTCGCGCGAGATATCCCCTCGACAGGATGTGCAGAAATCACAATTCTTCTCCGTTTCAAACTCTCTTTCTGGATAAAACCTTATCAATTCGGGTATCCAATTACAACTGAGTTCTAGAACCTTCTGATAGGGTTTTACCTCTCCACCTTCACCTCTCCAACCTCCTATAAATACTGGATGACTTCCAGTGTTTCAGAGGTCGACAATTCTGATCCTTGATCAAGAACACACACAACACACACAATTTGTTGGTTTCTTTCCACGAAAGACTCCTTCAAATCACTCACAAACAACTCCTAAAGTTTGTTCATCAACCTTGTTGATTAACAAACATCGAAGCCCGAATCAAAGGAACAAGGCGAAGCTCCGTCCGCATCAAGATCCAAATCAAGGATCGAGGCGAAGCTCTGTCCAAATCAAGGTTCGACTCTAAACTTGAGTCGAAACTCTGTCCGAATCTCTTCTCAAAAGGTAATCATCCCTTAAACTTTCGTTTCTTTTCTCAACCTCTCTATTGATTTTAGAGTAGTGTAATGCCATCAAAAGGATTAGCCTAGAGTCCCTTCAGTCAATGAAGGCGATCTCGAAGCACACAATCCGACATTCCTAATCAAGAAATTGATTAGGGTTTATTTGTTCTTCTTTAATTATTTTATTAAAAAGATTGAAAACCTCTCTTTTCTTTAGCAAGACCGATCTCTGGATTGGGTGAAATGGATGCCTTCTAAACCTACCCATTTCATAACCTAAGCCCCGAACCCAAATCTCTTTCAAAATGGTTTTCCTATGTTTCCAAATGAATAATATAGGTGGCGACTCAAAAAGACGAAAAGATGAAATTTTCTCACAACGCTACACTCGGCCGAGTCAAGGAGGTTGCACGGCCGAGCAGAGCTTTTCTGACAGTCACAACTGTTGTAAAAGGTACCTTTTGGTTTGAACAGGGGGTGCTCGGCCGAGTCAAGGGGTCTGCTCGGCCGAGCAGCAGGTTTCCAGAAGCTTTGATTTCATTTCTTCTTATGCTCGGCCGAGTCAAGAGCTTTGCTCGGCCGAGCAGTTGCTGCTTTGGCTGAGCTTATGCTTTTGACCCTTCTATTTTCACATCCTTGCTTTTAAGTCCCTTAATCTTCCATAAAATGTACCTAAAACCTGTAAAACACATGAACATACCCAACGAGCATAAAATCTAGAATATAACATAAAAATAGGCTAATTTATACTCAATTGACACTAATTTCAAGGTAAATAACATCATTATTATACCATAAAAGTCTATATAAAAACCACTTATCAAACTCCCCCACACTTAAATCCTTGCTTGTCCCCAAGCAAGCTTTAGTATAAAAAAGGTAGAGACGGAGGAGTAGGGAAAAATGGCAAATAAAAGAATTATAGATGATCCCTCAGAAAAATAAAATTTTACTAGACTAACTGCTTCGGAAGATTTTCCTTTTATCATCTATTCATATTCTTCATATTATTAAAAGAGTACTTAAAAAGAGAATAAGAAGACATTTTAGGGAGTAAATATAGAGCAATAAATTGATATATCATGAATAAAAACTTGACTAAGTAGAAGGCATATTTGCAGTGAAAAATTGAATCTTTGATCAAAAACTTGGCATGGGATAAATTTCACTCTTCGAGTGCTTTGTGAAGTAAGAAAAATGATAGCTTTATTCACGATTTAAAAGTATTCAAAGGATTCGATATGCATTTTGAATCACAAAGATGGAAATGGAGGATGATAGTGAAAATTTTATCAAGGATGATAGTGAAAATTTTATCAAGACTTAACAAATTTATCTTTATTTTATACGTGTTAAAGTTGTAAGAGACTTAAGTGAGTTTGAACCTTTTAAGTTGGATACATTGTGGCCGCGAACCCCATGTTTCTAATACTTAGTTCAAACACACTTGCATACTATTTCCCTTTGGCAAGAGTGCATCGTCGCCGCGAACGCCGTGCCCCGAGTTACTAAGGAAATAATAGCTTGCTCTTCAAAATTTTAGTGACAATGTCACTTTTGTGATAAAAGATAAAAATTTGTTTACCCTTGATTTTAGTGGAAATGGAAAGATGAAAAAGTGAAGGTTGTGATTCAAAGGGATGAATATCAAAAGATGAATATCTATTAAAAAGAAAATAGAAGTCATTGATTTTGAAATATATATTAGAAAATTTTTCAAAACTTCACAAGTTAATATAGCCAAGTGCTTAATGATTCTAAAGTTCAATTAATCAAAACAAATGATTTTCTTTAGAGAAATTTTATTAATGATATATTAATTCATGATTTCTATTTACTTTCTAAAACATTGCTATATCATTTCCTAATAAACTTTTAAGGCACATAAAAATATGAATAAAATGATAAACAGATAGAATTCCAAGGCAATTTAGCAAGTATAGGGATTAAAACTATATCATCATAGGGATTTTTTTTTTTAATAGTACTAATGCATAAACATAAAAAGGAAAGAAATGCAACTAAGTTGAAACATTAAAGAAAATTAACTAAACTAAAAACGCGAAAACAAACTAATAGTAAAAACGGATAATTACCCCCCCACACTTAAAATAAACATTGTCCCCAATGTTTTAAATACAATAAAAACGGGGAGGGGAAAGAAAGAAAACTTACTCAAATGGTGGTGGTGGTGGTGGTGAAAAATTTGGCCAATACTCCGCTCCGTAGCTATATATATTTTCAAGTCTACCTCGGGTTTCTCGAACATCGCTCCTCATTCCTTGGACATCTTCTCTTAAACCTTGAAAATCTCCCCTCAAATTATGGATATCACCCCTCAAATTATCAACATTTCCCCTCAAATCATTCATATACCCAAACATTTGATTGTTTTGGGTGAACATTTGTTGGAATTGTTGATAAAATTCGGGTGGCAATTGGTTTGGGATGGGATGGATTGGTTGGTGCTCCTCTTCTTCATTCCCTTCATCTTGCCCCATATTTACATTTTCATTTCCCTCTTCAAAGATACGCGGGAAAAACCAAGTTCCCGGTTGATCAATAGTAATTATGGAGAGATTTGGATTAGGTAAAGTGGCGTAGGGTGTTTTATTTGCCCCACCTCCAACAAACCAAGTGAAACTTTCTTGCCCTCTTTCAGAAATCATATTCATTACCTTCAAAGCCGCAATATCCAACTTTCTTGACCCTTTGATTGGCACCAAAGCTCCGGGACCTTCCTCGGGAATTGGAATGTTCATATAAATTGCAAGGAGGGTTATCATCCCTCCTATATGAATGTCTCCGGGGAAGTTAGGGGATATGTGATCCCAAAGCCGATCAACAAACCACTTTCCAATATTGATCTCCCTATACCCCGTGACAAATGCCCACAATAGAAATAATTCTTGCCTATTGATTGTTCCCTTATCCTCTCTTGCAAAAATTGTGCAAGCATACATTCTATGGATATAACGAAGGACGGGGTGAACAATTAGGGAGGCCTTGGATGATTTGGGAAGGAAAGGTGTATGGCCCGTAATTTGCTCCCAAAAGATATCGGCATTGTAATGAGGGGAGATGTATTTAGGGCGAGTTTATTGTTAGGCCACCCGAAAGTACCGTTGATATCCTCGAGGTCAAGGGTATATTGAGTGTTTAGAAGCCTGAAACATAGGATAACATCCTCATATTATTCCCCTGTTTCACCGCAAATCATAGTCTTGGATTTTTTGTCATGGTGCTTAAAAACTCTAGGGTGGGGCTCTCATAAGTTTTACCCTCAATATGTATGAAATCCTGGCAACCTATCCCTTGGTGAAAAGCTCTCAGATTATTCACAAATCCTAGGGTTCTCATAGTATCAAAATCTGGGAATTGAGTGGGTTTTATACTTTTCCCACAAAGCTTGGCATACCTAGTGGTCTCGACTTTGGATTGAAAAGTAATTCCCAAAGGGTCTAGGGTTGGGGCTAAACTAGAACTAGATGTAGTATCCTTGCGAGGTCTCTTAGAGGTAGGTACCTTTTCCTTTTGTTTAGGAGCCATAGTAGCAAAAAGAATTCAAGTCCCAGAAATTTGAAGAACAAGTGATGAGAGGAATTGTATTACCCGGAAGATTTTGAGTAAACTGATGCCACTGATCTACTTCCTTGTTTTGTAGCTTCAATTTGCTAAGAAGATCCCTCTTTGAGCTTCAATTCCATGGGGGTTTATCAATTTTCGGAATAGGGGGAGACTTAGGGTTTTTTTCGGAATTTTGGAGGATTTCGTGGTGAAATTGGGTTGTTTAAGGTTTGGGTAGTGTTTAGGAGAAGGATTTAGGGTGGATGAAGGGTTGTATGGTCGGAATTAATGGAGTAATTGGAGGTTTTATGGTGGGAGGGGGTGGAGAAATGGAGGGTTTAGAGAGAGAGAGAGAGAGGTTTAGGAGATGAAGAATGAGGAGTCAAAAGCTTAGAGGCTATTTTGACCAAAAAATTTTCTGCAGATACGTTTTGCTCGGCCGAGGATGGGCCTTCAGTCTAAACCAGTTTCTGTCCCTTCCTTGCTCGGCCGAGTCAAGGGATGTGCTCGGCCGAGCACTTTTGCTGCAAAATTTTTTTTTTTTACAACGTATCCATTCACGAAGAAATGCACGGTCGAACCAACAGAAGTGTGCGGCCGCTCCACTTGGTTGATTCCATTTAGTTCATCCGCTCCTGAATGCACGGCCGCTCCAATAATTGGTGCACGGCCGCTCCAACACTGCTCATTATATATATTTTTTATTTTTCTACAAAACAGAGTTAGAAAACGATACAATAATAATATATATAAAATATAAACATAAAAATAAATGATAAAGACAAATATCAAAAAGTAAATCATTGCCCCCGGCAACGGCGCCAAAAACTTGTTCGGTCGAAACCTAACGGTTTATTTAATATCCGCAAGCGCACGGGCTATTGTAATATAGCGGGTGCAAGTACGGGTCGATCCCACAGAGACAGGGTTTACTTTGGGATGATATTTGTCTTTATATAAATATATAGATAAAATGATTGGGGGAGATAAGAATTTGTTGAGAAAATACTAGAAAGATACATAAACTACTCTAACATATAATGATAGCATTCTCGGGATTGAAAACAAATAAATATGCTTTAAGATAAAGGCTTTTATCAAAATAACAAGGATGGTACATTAGGCTTACACTACTTCTCACGGTCAAGCAAGCAGCGTTGTATCCTTCACTAATTATGTCATAACTGTTTGAGATTTCCGTTTATGGTATTCCCGCCCTGTCACAAATGGGCATTCCGGCTTAACTCTAGGTGACCATAATTAGTAAGAATCCATTAAGATAGAAAGTCAACGTACTTTCCATTCAAAGAACACCCCTAGGCCGTTGAACTACTCTCGTGATCAATGAAACCTAGTTCCTTCATATGGTTCCGTCAATCGAAATTCTCCGCTAGGTACTTCTCTCAATTGACTAGGGTTCCACAAATATAATCGTTTTCATATTTGCAAGCAATTCAAGAATAATATGAAGAAATTGTTTTAAGATGAAAGTGCCAAGTCAAGGATGATACGCTAAGTTGTGCTAACTAGCACATGTATTTAAGACTCACCGGCCTTTCTCTCGAGGGTTCGGCTTAGTGTAATCCCGTTCGTCACGCGGGAAATCCGACTCACCTCTCGAGGGTACCAAATAAATCAAAAATACCATTTAAGTCTATCATCTCACGTATTTTTCACTAAAGGATCATCCCTAGGTCTTTAAATCACTTTTTGTAATTTATTGACCTAGTTCAATTCTTAGAGTTCCGCTAATCAATGTTTTTCACTTGATCAACTAAGGTTAAACAACTAAAGACGTCTCCCTAATTGCAAGAATGTAAGATTTATAAGAATAGAATTGAAATGAAATGTAGAATAAGCAATGAATATAAAATTATCGAGTTTCCAACTCCGAGAAATGGAGGATTACTCAAACCATTGAGATGATAAAAGAAGCAAGTAATAAATGGAGATAAGAAAAGAGATACTTATTCATAATGAAAGAGAGACAATGGCTGAAAAATAATCCTTGTATTGCATTCACCATCTTCAAGAAGAGTATACAAGATTTGTCACGAATCATTGATACACTTTGAACATCGTGTATAAATTTTTAGAGCATTTTCTATACAATCTAAGTATAATATGATCCTTTTCTGGATGTATTTTTCACTATCTTCGGATCTTCTGGATATCTAAAACTGAGTACAAATAGCCTTTATATAGGCATTCTATGCTAGGGACACATCTCTTGCGAAAAGGCACCTTTTGGCTGATATGGAAGGTGCTCGGCCGAGTCAAGGAGGTTGCACGGCCGAGCAGAGCTTTTCTGACAGTCACAACTGTTGTAAAAGGTACCTTTTGGTTTGAACAGGGGGTGCTCGGCCGAGTCAAGGGGTCTGCTCGGCCGAGCAGCAGGTTTCCAGAAGCTTTGATTTCATTTCTTCTTATACTCGGCCGAGTCAAGAGCTTTGCTCGGCCGAGCAGTTGCTGCTTTGGCTGAGCTTATGCTTTTGACCCTTCTATTTTCACAGCCTTGCTTTTAAGTCCCTTAATCTTCCATAAAATGTACCTAAAACCTGTAAAACACATGAACATACACAACAAGCATAAAATCTAGAATATAACATAAAAAGAGGCTAATTTATACTCAATTGACACTAATTTCAAGGTAAATAACATCATTATTATACCATAAAAGTCTATATAAAAACCACTTATCAGAAGGCATCCCGTTAGTTGGCGGGGGAGGAACTTAGTTGAAGGTTTGAGGAGCTGGTTTCGGGGAATCGTCGTCCTCGACTAGGACGAAAGTACCGTCTAACTGGGGGATAGCTGCTATACCTCGCTCATTCAGAAGCTGTACCACGAAATTCTGCTGATCTTCTTTTTACCTCTTGTGAACCTCACAAGCCCGGATGGCTTCTTCCAATGTCATATCTGTTATCGGTGGCGGCGGTCCATCCCCGTCACGATTTCTCGGTGAGCTAGACATGTCGGATATTCTGGCTGAGGGAACTGAGGGAACCGAAGAACCGCTCGATGCCAGCTGTAATCGTGACTGCGAGGCGGCGACCCGGAATTCGAACCACTTTCCCGCTCGCCGCAGTGGAACGAAAGGCGTGGTTTAGGCTTCGGAAAGGGTATTTGGCTCAGGGTTTCGGGCTAGTGCAATGTGCAGTTACCGATTAATGTTTACTTAAAATGCATTTTCTCAGAGTCCTAATTGGTTGTAAAAGATCGTGTCTTCTTTTTCGCAACTAACCTAAGGCTCTAATCAGTGGATCTCATCACTACGTTTATAAGCCCTCATTTTTCACCTGTAGATCATCTTCCCGGGACGAATAATCCCGAGCGAGGGCCCTATAAGGCAAACGAGTTCCACCGACATAGAAAAAAGTGAACTTAAGGCTAGCTGATCACGCAAACTTCCAACGTATGTGACACACAGGCCACAGTCGAAGTCAACGTCCTTAAGTTAAGGCGGGGATCGTGCCAAAATTTCGGCATGACCACTCCTGACTCGCTTGCGCAAGGGGCCTTAGCTTTTGGCGTTGGCCAAGTTGTGGCTGGCACGGTGCATACGTTGAGGGTTTGGTGACACGGTGTCACATTAAACCTTCGGGTATATTTTTCGGCAGAGCTCCGCGTCAAAGTCAAGGCTGAAAAGCTCAAGACTTCGGGTCGGGAACGACCTTCGGTCTCAATCTTTCGAGCTTGACTCATGACGGATCTCGGCGTAAAAACATACACTTGGGCTTTATGACACGTACTAAGCCAAAAATCAACCGGGGTCTTGGACGAAGTGTGACACAAAGAATGCATGGCTTACACGGGCTTGGATGGGCTATTTGGGACGACCCCGTGCGCGCTCGAAATGTGTCTGGAAGACCAACCGAGCTGCAACTGAACGGTCATCCTGGGTTACGGGTCGTAGTGTGCAGTGTACCTAGGCAGCAAGTGCACGTGAAGTGCGGTGTATCGAGGCAGCAAGTGCGAGTAGTGTGCGGTCACTAAAATTCTTTTTCTGAGTAAAACAGAGATTTTCAGAATGTGTGTTAAAGAATTTTATGCCCAGTTCAAAGTGTAGCATGAAAATCAAGTATGAACGGGAATGCACGAACATGTTATGATTTTGAACTAACGTAGCGGAAGACTTGATAAAGATTAATCACAGAATTTCGCTCGAGAAATTCAGCGATCAATCGGCAATTTTCGCTCGAGAAAACTGAAGAAGTAAACACTCAAATTTTATTAATCAACAACTGAAATTCGGAATTACAATTAACCCTAATTATATAGTGACTCTAGGACTTGAAAAACAAGTCAAAAACTTCTCAAAATAACCTTAGTCTATATAGTAACCTAATCAATCAATAAAACCTTAAAATAAAGTCCTAATATACTTCTAATACCAAAAATATTACCTATTTAAAATAAATTCCGAAAATAATAAAATAATAACAAATAAAAATAGTAAAAATCAAATCCTAACTTGTCATAATAATTTCCCTTCATCATTCTCCCCTGCTTGAAAAAAATTCTTCCTCGAATTTTAAGTTTTGCTTGAATAGAAGCACTTGGAACTATTTGACGAACTTTAAATTTAGTACCACTCGCCATGATATCCATCCAGTATGTCCATCCATTCATGAGAAAGTTCTCAATAATCATCTTTTTGAAGAACCAAGAATCTGAAACATTAGAACTATCAACATTGTAAGGATCTCCGTAAGGATGACCAATGTCAAACTTTCACATCAATTTATCTTGTGAAGATTCAACGCCAACCATTGGTACACCCATATGATGAGATGTTGGTAATTGACAGATTTCACAATTACATTCATCATAAATAGGTGGTTTTGACCAATTGATGGAAAGTTCGGTAGTCGCCGATTCGACGAAAGGCCACGAAATATCACCACCACCAGAATCCACCGCCCAGTCTCGCTGTCCGTCGCTGCCACCAGGTCTAGGCTGATTCCTCCGAGCCTGTTGATTGAACAAGTCGGTCATCCAGGCCGTTAACTGTTCCATCAAAAACTCCATACGTTGATCTACAATGAATCCAATGCGTTCCTCCAGAACCGCCTCATCACGCTCGTAGATCGCTTCCACAGTTTATCTCTTCTGCCCCCGAACCATTCTTCCTGAATCGAACGACAGGCTCTGATACCAACTGACGTAGCGGAAGACTTGATAAAGATTAATCACAGAATTTCGCTCGAGAAATTCAGCGATCAATCGGCAATTTTCGCTCGAGAAAACTGAAGAAGTAAACACTCAAATTTTATTAATCAACAACTGAAATTCGGAATTACAATTAACCCTAATTGTATAGTGACTCTAGGACTTGAAAAACAAGTCAAAAACTTCCCAAAATAACCCTATTCTTTATAGTAACCTAATCAATCAATAAAACCTTAAAATAAAGTTCTAATATACTTCTAATACCAAAAATATTACCTATTTAAAATAAATTCCGAAAATAATAAAATAATAAAAAATAAAAATAGTAAAAATCAAATTCTAACTTGTCATAATAATTTCCCTTCATCACATCCCCAACTAGCCTTGACTTGGAATGCAAAGGATGGCATGGTAGTCACTGCTAGCTAAGTCCGTGACTACGAATGTTACTGTGCTTCCATCTGTTAGGGGGTACTCACCAATTTCAAGCAACAAGTCAACAGTGGATATGGCTTTAACCTTGTGATTGGTGAAACCTTCCAACCTACCAGAGTATGGTTCCAGCATGTTGTCTTTAGGTTCATCTACTGGAAGGTTGAGTAGTAAAAAATGTCTCTTGAGGCCCCCGAGTCGATGAGTAGTCACTTAGATTTACAGTTATCAATTCTTCCCTAGATCACCAAAAGTTGTTCACGAGCAGCTCGACTCCCTGCTAGCTCGTTGGGAGAAAAGCTAATAGCATCTTCCTCTTTGTGGACCCATGCAAGAATGTAGTAGACTTTACTCAGTTCATGTATTTGGTCCTTCAATTTTTTGGTGGAGATGATCTCCTCCCTTATGACATGGAGCTTTGCCCGGGGAGGTCGGTCCTCACGTTCATCTTTATCATTGTCATCTCTTCCTTGCTTGTTATCCTTTCGCATAACATAACAGTCAAGTTTCCCTTCATCAACCTACCTTTGGAACATACTCATAAGGGAGATGCAGTCTTCTGTATCATGTCCATGATCCTTGTCAATAATTAGAATTATCTCGAACATGTTTTGATTTTTCACTTAGTGTTCGGGGATCAGGTAGGTCTATCAGTTGCATGATCTCCGTGATCGGTTTAGTGAGAGGGATGAAGACCTCTGCTTTTTCTTTAGTCTGAGTCCTGTTTTTCCCCTTATAGCTGCCCATTGGAAGTCTGGTTAGTGCAGGTCTGGGCCATTTCAGCTTTTTCTGACCTGATCTTAATCTTCTCTTCAGCCATAGCTATGGCATAAGCCCGGTTGTATAGATCAGATTTTGTTTTCGGCTCCCTCGCTGAGAGTTCAAATATAAATTACCTAGATAGAAAACCAGAGTTAAAACAAACGATCACCTCCCGGTCAGTCAAACTTTCTTCGACCTGGTCATAGCTCTGAACCGATTGTAATAACTTAGAGTGGATTCAGTTTTGCCTTGCTCAATGTTAGCCAAGTCCGTCAACCTCTTCTTTCGCTTGCCTGCAGTTGCAAAATGATAGAGGAACCTTCTCCTCATTACTTTCTAACTGCATATGCTCCTATTTTTGTGTTCACAGAACCATGATAGAGCTGTCCCAGCAAAGGTACTAGCGAAAGCTTTGCAGAATATGTCATCAGCCTTGGACAAGAGTGTCATGGTCGACTCAAAGCGTTGCACATGATCTCGTGCGTCTGTAGTTCCTTCATACTTTTCAAAATTGGGGATATTTAGAGCCGGGATAGGAGGTTGGTCAATAATCTATTGGGAGAAGGGACGGGTGGCACTGGTGTCATCGTCCTCGACTTCTCTCTTCCCCATCTCCATTTCATCAATTCTCTTCTTCAGGAGGAGAAGTCCCCTTGCATCTATCCATGTGCTATAATGGGAACTGTGATGGGTCCTCTCCTTATCCCCGTGGCCATTAACCCGGATTTGCTCGGATCGTCTTATGTGGCTAACATGATTGTCTCCTTGTCCAAATGGTGCCTTACCATTTCTCGAACTTGGTGGTCTGGAGAGTGTGAGTACCCCGACCCGAACTCGTGTTTTGGGTCCGCTCTCCATGATTGGCATTAATTTTGGGCTCATATTATTTGCTAAAAAAGCATTTTGAACCCAAAATAATCCATTCATTCCTTGATCCATTGGGCCTGCCTTCCTGCGGCCCAAGTTGTCACAAAGTTGTACGCTGTCGTCCGACACATGACGACCCCAAGGCGGTGGAAACTTTCTGTCGTCTGACATGGGACCTCCCATCATCATGAAAGGGCATGGCTGATCATTTTAGGGGGGGACTCTTAGCAAGCAAGGAAACTCTGTCAAAATAGAGGCTCACCCTCTCTCTCTCACACACACACTCACCTCCCTCCTCATACATACACACATCCAAGCCAAGATTCAAAGAGACACTTCCTTTGTTGGTGTTTTGAAGGGGTAAACACCATACTATTGGTGCCTTTACCTTGTGAACTGCAATAGGTAGCCACTAAACCCTCTCTCTCTCTCTCTCTCTCTCTCTTTCTCTCTCTCTCTCTCTCTCTCTGATTAACTCTTGCACATCCATCTATATCATCTTCCATGCTTACTTGTCTTGATATTATGTGAAATATTTGGGATTTTGCATGATAAAGGTGGTGGAGAGATGAATCTTCCATATTCATCTCTCCCCACCTCAAATCTGAACATTTGGTGGCCTTAGCACCATTAAAGTTTGCATCTTGGTTAGCTTTCTTTGAGTTAGGAGGAGATGGCTACATAATAATGGCCATAGACATGTGATTTATCACATTTGGCCATTAAAGCCATGTGATCCTCCCATAATACTCACGTAATGTTACTATTTTACTGCTTTCAGTTAATAATATAGCTTAGTCTTGCATTGAGAACAAGGTTGGATCAATCTGACTGAAGGGCACTGAAACAGGCCTCTTGTGTCGGACGACACAGGACCCCTCAAAGGATCCTGTGTCATACGACATACAGTTCCAAGAAAGCCATCTGGCTTTCAAGGACTTCAGATCCACTCAGATCGGTTCCCTTTGTGACTCAAAGCTATGATTAAATAGTAGTTTTAGTTCATTTAACACTATTTGGGGAACCTAAGATCTCTTTGGGTGCAATAAATCAATGGAGGCGGTTTGTCGTATGACATGGACATTCTCAGGTGTCCTATGTCATATGACATCCGTATCATTAAAAGCCAATCTCGGCTTTGCTCACTCGAATCAACCCCAAACTGATCTTAGTGTCTCTCTTTAGTTAAAATAATCTTGTTCCAGTTCCAGAGTAGCTTGAGTGTTGTAAGAGACAATCTGACCAGGAGGCTTCCTGTCGTCCGACATCCCTCTCTGAGGAAGTCCTGTGTCGGACGATATTAGTGTTTCCTGAGCAGACTGTCTCACCTCTTGCCTTGTAATGCAAGTCATCGTTTGTAAAGGGTGTGGCCCCCTATCATGGCTCACAAGTTGTACCCATTCTGAATACCATCAATGAAATACAAGTTTGCATGCCTTATTTATTGACACAAATCACACACACTTTGAATGATCATAATTGTTCATTGCTTGATTGAAAGTCTCAAAAGAGGCGTGTTGGGTGAACTCCCAAGTTCTTCCCAACACGTAACCAGACTCCCGAACCCAAAATCTCTTAAAAAAATATTTTTCAATGTTTTCCTTTAAAAACGGCGTGGCGACTCCCAAAACTCAAAATTTCAAAAGATAAACAACCAAAACAGATTTACACAAAAAATGTTGTTTTCAGAGGGCGTTCATTCAGTGGCGAATCCGCTGGGGAAGAACATTGAAAAAAGCTTTTTGTTTTTGAAAAAAAAATGAAAATGATAATTGGTATATAGGTGGAAACCATTAACCTTCCTGTATCGCTCCCTAACCCGGGGCTTGGGATAAATTGTGGTCTAACAATCTCACGTACCGGTATCATTTTTCTTTTTTGAAAAAGGGAAAAGTTTTTCTTAAGAGGGTCTAACTTTCTTTAAATCAACTTAGACAATTTCTTCATTCTCCTTGTGTGAGATTTGTGTCATTATGTGTGCTCTTATGTGCCTTGCCATAATTCTGTGCCTATATGCTTTATTAATATTATTATTATTACTATTATTATTATTATTATTATTATTATTATTATTATTATTATTATTATTATTATTATTAGTAGTAGTAGTAGTAGTAGTATTATTAGTAGTATTATTATTAGTAGTATTATTATTATTAGTATTATTATTATTATTATTATTATTATTATTATTATTATTATTATTATTATTATTATTATTACTATTATTACTATTATTATTATTACTATTATTATTATTATTATTATTATTATTATTATTATTATTATTATTATTATTATTATTATTATTATTATTATTATTATTATTATTATTATTATTATTATTATTATTATTATTATTATTATTATTATTATTATTATCATTATTATTATTATTATTATTATTATTAGTATTATTATTATTATTATTAGTATTATTATTATTAGTATTATTAGTATTAGTATTATTAGTATTATTATTATTATTATTAGTATTAGTATTATTAGTATTATTATTATTAGTATTATTATTATTAGTATTATTATTATTAGTATTATTATTATTATTATTATTATTATTATTATTATTATTATTATTATTATTATTATTATTATTATTATTATTATTATTTTATTATTATTATTATTATTATTATTATTATTATTATTATTATTATTATTATTATTATTATTATTATTATTATTATTATTATTATTAGTATTATTATTATTATTATAATAATAATAATAATAATACTAATAATACTAATACTACTAATACTAATAATAATAATACTAATACTAATAATAATAATAATAATACTAATAATAATAATAATAATAATACTAATAATAATACTACTAATAATAATAATAATAATAATAATAATAATAATAATAATAATAATAATAATAATAATAATAATATCTTTAGTGTGCCCAAATTCTTCAAAATATCGATTTCTCAATTTCATATTTTCACTGGATGATCGATTTACCTTATCATTTGCAACATTTCTAGGTAGACAAAATATATCAAAAACATCTGATGTTGTAATCATATATTCTTTCGAGGAATCAATTTGTTGTATTCTTGTTATTGATTCAAATCTCTCAACAAGAAACTGAACAAGCCTAAGCGGCAATACCTTAACCTCAAGACTCAATAAAGAGCCAAAACCAATTGCCCTAACATCTCTCTTCTGATCTGGAGTTAAACAGAGCTCAACAAGTCTTTTAGGAGTACAAGAATGCTCAAATTTATCACCCCATATAGGTTTCTTACTAAAAGTATCAAAATCATCATCATCCCCATTCATTTTACGCTTTGATGGACCTAAAAATATCTATAAAAAACATTACATCAGTATTTTAAAGTGCTAGCATCAGTATTATAAAGTTACAGCATCAGTGTTTTAAGATGCAAGCATCAATGTTACAAAGTTCCAATATCAGATTTTCAAAGAGCCAGCATTACTAGTGTTTGAAAGTACCAGTATTAGTGTATCAAAGTGCCAGCATCAGTGTTTCAAAAGTGTCGGTGTTAGAGTTTCAATAGTGCAAACATTTGCTTGTATTTGCAAGTGTTTGTAAGTAAATGTGCCAGTGCAACTGATTCTATTGTGCCAGCATTATATTTTCTAAATGTCAGTATCAGTGTTATAAAGTGCCAGCATCAGATTTTCAAAGTACCATATTCAGTGTTAGAATGTGCCAGAATCAGTATATCAAAATGCCAGCATCAATGTTTCAAAAGTGTCAGTGTTAGAGTTTCAATAGTGCCAACATTTGATTATGTTTGCAAGTAAATGTGTCAGTGCAACTGTTTATATAGTGTAAGTGCAATTTCTTATTTTCAAAAAGCCATTGATTGTGTTTTTTAAAGTGTCAATGTCACGAATATAATGTGCCAGTGCATTTATTCATAAAAATAGGTGAAAATTGAAGAAATACGACTGAAAATATGTCGGAGAAAAAGTAAAATCAAATATATATAATACATTTCCAAAAATCATACCTTCGTTCCGACTTTTGCTACTAATTTCTTTGATTTGGCCGGTCATAATTTCGTAAAACAACTGAAAACAGGTCGGAGAAAATGTAAAATCGGTGGAAATTGATGAAAAATAAACGGAATAATTGAAGAAAAACTACGAAAAATCAAATTGAAAATTGCAAATGACGAAAGGAATTCAAAATTTTTTGTTGTACGCATAAAAAAGATAGATGAGAAGCGGACCGGAAAATCATGTGTATAAATCGTACGTTAAATGAAACGCGTGTGAAAAACACATTTTTTACGAGATTTTTGCAAAGTGCATCGTTTGATTAAATAATAAATTCATAACAGTCAAAATACACATTAATGAATAGAAAATAAATTTGTACAAAAAAATAGAAAATAAATTGTTGACAACTAATAAATCAAAAAGTCAACTTTCCTTTAAACTTTCTTACCTTTCTGCTTTACCCTCTTGCCTTTCCCGATTCTCTCCTCTGTTTTAAAGCAGACCTCAAAGGAGGAAGCTACTCGTTGCCGCCCATTACAATCTGAAGATACAATTGAGAAACAGTCATGGAATCGATGGAGAACTTTGACGTGCCTAACGAGTTAGTAGGTCTAACCTGCTTTAACTCGCAAAATTTTGACGGGTTAAACGAGTTACCCGTTTTATCTCGCAAATTTAAACGAGTTGAGTTGGTCGTGTAAATAACGAGTTTAGCAAATCGTAATGGAATGCAAGAGATCGGAAATCCGGTTGTTTGGGTTGTCGGGTAACGTGTCATGATTGCCAGGTCTACTTATAATTATGCCAAATTTAGAGGTTGACTTGAAGAAGTTTTGTATATGACCTACTGAAGTTAATACTATCAAATTAAGAAGGATAAACTTAAATAATCCACTTGGATTAATTTTTATTTCAAATACTTGTTCAAAAACTCGGGAATATCAATACCAATGACTTTGTCACTTGATTATCAGTAGGTGAATATTATGCTTTCCACGTTAACTGATTATGGTTTATTGTTAGAAGGTTGACTTACTTAATTGGCTCTTTGAAAGTCAATCCTATTAGCTTATTGATCATCTTTCCATAATATATGAATGAATCTATCATAATCTGATCTCCTCCTCAATCTTCCTCATCCCTTATGGCTATCCATTTCAAGTGGCTTCTTATCTTTGCCTTTTGTACAATCACTGCCTCTGGCGACTGTAAGTCTTCCCATTTCATGGTGAATTTGTTTTTAAAGAAAAGCAATGTTCATATATATTAACAGTCTCCATTCATTTTTATCACTGTTGACATGAAGATATAGTCATTAATTTACCAAATATTTTTATGATCTAATAGTGTTATGGAGCATAGATTGTGGAACGCCTGCTACGTCAATTTATACGGACACGAGTTTAATTACATGGATAGGAGATAGTGAATTCTTTCAAGAGGGTACTTCTACACATACGGTGGAATCTAGCAGCTCCATATCTAAAGTTTATGATACCCTTAGGATTTTCACTACCCGGAAAAAGAATTGCTACGATCTAAAAGTTGGAGCGGGCACAAAAGTTCTTGTCCGTGCAAGCTTTGTCTATGGCAACTATGACTTAAGAGAGTCTCCTCCAACCTTTGATATTCACTTTGATGGCAATTATTGGGCTACTGTTGACTTGAGCAATGGTGGTGTTTATCACGAGGTTGTCTATGTTGCAAAAAGGGATTATTTGAGTGTTTGTCTTGCCCAAACAAAACCTAATCAATTTCCCTTTATCTCGGCTCTTGAAGTTCGTAGCCTGGAATCACTTATGTACTCCAAAGTTAATCCAAATGTTGCCTTGTTATTGCATGATAGGGTTGCTTATGGCGCAACATCAGCCATCAGGTTGGTGATTCTTTCTTACCGAACTCTCAGTATATATATACCGTCAAATAAAACATTGTACTTCTATATTTTTACCAGGGCCGGTCCTGTTGCAAATGAGGCCCTAGGCCAAATTTTTAGTAGTCCTTCATTACAAAGTCCAAATAAAAATAATTGGGTAAAAATATCAAAAGTGACAATGCCTTGGTTTGATCCCTGGTGGCTTGGCAACTTTGAGGAGGCCCTTAACCACTAGGAAAGGTACTATTTTGTGATATTTTGTGGCCCTAATTGTACTAGTATTTTTTGTGGCCCTAGGCTGAAGCCTCACATGTCTTGCATCAAGGCCGGCCCTGATTTTTACTAACGTCTTCTAAAAGTCTGTTGACTATGCACTGTCACACGCGTCATCACCATCTCAAATATTTGTCAGCACCATGTCAACATTGACTTTCAATCTCATGACGTGGCATGGAACTAACATGATGCTAAAGTGGCAGTGCCACATTAGCAACCCCGTTAGATATTTGAAGCCCAAAGTAAAAAAAGAATCCCATTGCATTATTTGATTATATATAGACGTAAAAGTATGTTGTTCATGTTATAGATATTGTTTCACATTGAAAATTGATAAACTTTGCCAACGACATATAAAGATCCTGGGCCTGTTGGGACCGCGACCATCCCCACCACTCCACATTTGTAACGCAGCTGGGATTGTGTTTCCTTCTTTGATGTTTCCTTTTTCCTTTGGGTTTCTTATTTCCTTATTTGATGTTTCCTTTTTTCCTTTGGGTTTCTTATTTCCTTATTTGATGTTTCCTTTTTCCTTTGGGTTTCTTATTTTCTTATTTGATGTTTCCTTTTGACTACAACTCTTTTGTAATCTCATATAAATCCTTCCTCCATGTGAGAAGAATAACAAGAGAAATTATTATCCCAATTTAAATTTCTACATGGTATCAGAGCTAGCATACACAAGCTTTTGATAGATGGCGGAACAAGCACCACCGGCCGGTGGTGGTGATGGAAGACCTCCTCCGATTTTGAAGATTGAATACAACTCTCCTTTCTACCTAGGTCCCCAAGATCGACCGGGTGATTTCATAACTCCTACTCGCTTCCGTGGTGATAATTATGATGATTGGGCTGGCGATATACAGACCGCTCTTGAGGCTAGACGCAAATTCGGCTTCTTGAATGGATCTATTCCATCCGCCGTTTCTCCTTGCACCGAGTTAGATTGGAATACTATTCATGCTATGTTGGTATCATGGCTCATGAACACTATTGATCCCGAGGTTAAGAGCATGCTGCCCAAGTATAGGGATGCTAGGCGTTTGTGGGATTCTCTCAAATCTCGATATGCGTTGGTGGATGGACCTCGCATTCAACAACTGAAGATGTCAATAGCACGATGTGAGCAGACCAAGACCATGCCTGTTGCTGTGTATTTCGGTAAGTTAACTGGATTATGGGAATCTCTGCACAATTACGAGCCGCTTATAGATTGTTCTTGCTGCGACAACCGCACGGACAGAAGCACGCGGCACGAAGGGAGACCGGCAAGCTTCATGAATTTCTTATGGGTTTAAATTGAATACTATGCCTCTCTTCGTAATAACCTCTTGTCTCGGGATCCCTTGCCCGCTCTTGATCGAGCTTACCAATTGATAGCGCGGCCGAACGAGTGCGACTTGCTAAACCAATTCTTGATGAACCTCAGGATGCGGTTGGCTTTTCCTCAAAACCGGTGGTCCTCGTGGTCGTGACAAGCCCGATAAATCCCACCTTACATGTTCACACTGTCGAAAAGGGCCATGATGTCTCTTCTTGCTTTGAGCTTGTCGGTTATCCAATGGTGGGGAGACAGTAGCAAAACAAGTGCTCGTGGTGGCGGTCGTCCTCAACGAGGTCGAGGGAGAGGAGTTGCGCGGACCAACTCGGTTGCCCAGTTGGTGCCGCCCAAGTCGGCATGGGCTGCCGGATCCGCCCAAGCCGGTTTTCATCCTTGTTTGCTGCAGAACAATGGAATGCTTTGGCCGGCCTAGTTGGTAACACTCGTATTCCGGATAATCGCCTTCATGGTACGTCTGAGACATCTTCTTGGATCATTGATACGGAGCATCCAATCATGTGACCTAAACGCCGCTTGTCTCTTTGATTCATACTCTATACAAGCTTGCCCCGTCAAGCTTCCTAACGGCACCTCTGTGTTTGCACATATTGAGGGTTACGTTCGCCTTGACACACCCTTGTTCTTCAATCATGTTCTTTATATACCAAATTTAAGCTGCGATCTTCTCTCTGTTTCTCAATTATCTCGATGATGTTCATTGACCTTTGTCCATTTTAATGCTTCTATGTGTGCTATACGGGACCGGTCGAGGAACTGATTGGAACGGGTGTTAGGCGGGATGGACTATACTACTTCGGAGGCGCACCTTACGCTTGTCACGTTTTGTCAACAATGCATCTGCTTTGCTCGAGTTGTGGCATAATCGTATGGGGCATCCTTACGAAAAAGTAGTAAAACTTCTTCCTCCGGTCTCTCATTTGTCGGGTAGTCTTCATCAACCTTGCGACGTTTGTTTTCATGCTAAACATTCTAGAGATAGCTTTCCTATTAGTGAGTATAAATCTACTAGAGTTTTTGAGAAAGTTCACTGTGACTTGTGGGGTCCTTACACCCATGTTTCCTCTTGTGGTGCCCGTTATTTTTTGACTTTGGTAGATGATTATTCACGTCTTTGTTTGGATTTATTTACTAGTTGATAAAACGGAAGTTTTTCGCATGTTTATGGCCTTTGTTGCAATGGTGGATCGACAGTTTTCTCAAAAAATCAAAATTGTTCAATCTGATAATGGCACTGAGTTTAACTCCCTGTTTGATTATTTTCTTTCCACCGGCATTCTTTTTCAAACATCATGTGTTGGCACCCTCAACAAAATGGGCGTGTCGAACGTAAACACCGTCATATTTTGAACATAGCTAGAGCCTTGAGGTTTCGGGCTCACCTTCCCATTTACTTTTGGGGCGGCGGTCCTTACCGCATTGCTCATTTGATTAATCGAACCCCTTCCCCATTGTTGGATAACAAAACTCCCTACGATATCTTGTTTGGCAAAAACCCCTTTTATGATTCTCTTCGAGTTTTTGGTTCGATGTGTTATGCTCATAATCGCCAGGCTAGGGGTGACAAATTTGCTAGTCGCGAGTCGTAAATGCATCTTCGTGGGGTATCCTCTTGGTAAAAAGGGGTGGAAGGCTGTTTGATCTTGAGACCAAGAAATTTTTCGTCTCTCGTGATGTCAAGTTCTTTGAGGCTGTGTTTCCATACAGCGATTCTACTACTTTGTTCCTCATATCCAGGATTCTGTTGATGTTCTTGCTTTGAGGAAGAAGCTTTTGGTCACATTGATTTTCCTATTGAAGAAGACTCCATTGCTCCTTCGTTGTTCGAGGCTACCGGCAGCCTGAGCCCGCCTCCTCTATCCGATGTACGGTGAAGAGGTTGCTCCGGCTCCCATTGATCCGGCTCCTCCGGCTCCCAGCTGCTCCTCTGCATCAACGTCGGTCTCTTCTGATGACTCTGGATCCGATCTTTTAGGGAGGGGTATGAGACAGAAATTGCCTTCGTTCGTCTCTTCGCAATTTTGTAGCCCTTACTACATCTTCTAGTCCATCTCCGCCTCTCCGTCTTCAATCAGTTCCTCAGGTACTCCCTATCCTATAGCTCACTATATAAGCTGTGATCGGTTTTCGAAATATCGTACCTTTCTTGCAGCTCTTACAGTGGCTAAAGAGCCGACTTCCTTTCGTGAAGCCATGGCTCATGATGGCTGGAAACAATCAATGCAAGAGGAAATTCGTGCCTTGGAGGATAATGGCACATGGTCCATGGTGTCTCTGCCTCCTGGCAAACGGGCTCTAGGATGTCAATGGGTCTATAAGATCAAGTACAATTCTCGACGGAGGGTTGACCGGAGCTTGAAATCTCGGCTAGTTGTTCTTGGCAATCATCAGCACGAAGGCATCGACTCCACAGAAACTTTTGCTCCTGTGGCTAAAATGGTCACTGTTCGGACTTTCCTTGCTATTCTTTGCTTCCAAGAATTGGGAGCTTCATCAGATGGACGTTCACAATGCCTTCTTGCATGGCGACTTAGCGAAAAGTTTATATGAAACCCCTTCTGGGCTTTGCGGCACCGAACACCAACACGGTTTGTCGTCTTCATAAGTCCCTATATGGTCTGAAGCAAGCCCCTCGTTGTTGGTTCGCCAAGTTGTTGACTTCCTTGAAGACTTATGGCTTCCTCCAGTCCTACTCTGACTACTCTCTGTTTACCTTCACCAAAGGTGCCATCCAGATAAATGTGCTTGTGTATGTTGACGATCTCATCATAGCCGGGAACGATTCCGCTGCCTTGCTATCCTTCAAAAAGTACCTGTGTGAGTGCTTCAAAATGAAGGATCTCGGGTCTCTGAAATACTTTCTTGGCATTGAGGTTGCTCGCAATCCTGATGGCCTGTTTCTGTGCCAACGAAAGTATACATTGGATATTATTTCTGAGGCCGGTTTACTAGGTTCGAAGCCCTCTAGCTTCCCCATTGAACCTAACCATAAGCTTGGTGTTGCTACCGGTGCTATCTTGGAAGATCCGGAACGCTATCGACGCCTAGTTGGGCGACTCATTTACTTGGCTGTAACTCGGCCGGATCTTGCATATTCGGTCCACATCCTTTCTCAGTTCATGAATGAACCTCGTTCCGAGCATTGGGAGGCTGCTCTACGGGTGGTTCGATATCTCAAAGGCACGCCGGGGCAAGGCATTCTTTTGCGCACTGACAGCGATCTCACTCTTCAAGGATGGTGTGACTGACCGGTGCATGCCCCATTTCTCGTCGTTCTCTTACCGGGTGGCTCGTTTTTCTCGGGCATTCTCCCATATCTTGGAAGACTAAGAAACAACCTACTGTTTCTCGTTCTTCCGCTGAGGCTGAATACCGCGCCATGGCAGCTCTTACATGCGAGCTTAAATGGCTGAAGGGTTTATTGTTGAGCATGGGTGTCCATCATCCCAAGGCTATTCCCATTTTACGTGACGGTGAATCGGCTCTTCACATTGCCAAGAATCCTCGTTTATCATGAGCGCACCAAGCATATTGAGGTAGATTGTCAATTTGTCCGTGACGCTATCTCCAATGGTCTTATTGCCCCTTCTTATGTTCCAACGAAGACTCAGTTAGCTGACATATTTACTAAAGCTCTCGGGAAGCAACAGTTTGATGTTTTACTTAGCAAGTTGGGCATTCTTGATCCTCACGCTCCAACTTGAGGGAGGGTGTAACGCAGCTGGGATTGTGTTTCCTTCTTTGATGTTTCCTTTTTCCTTTGGGTTTCTTATTTCCTTATTTGATGTTTCCTTTTTCCTTTGGGTTTCTTATTTTCTTATTTGATGTTTCCTTTTGACTACAACTCTTTTGTAATCTCATATAAATCCTTCCTCCATGTGAGAAGAATAACAAGAGAAATTATTATCCCAATTTAAATTTCTACAACATTAGTATGATATTGTCCGCTTTGGGCCCAGCCCGCACGGATTTGCTCTTGGGTCAACTCCCAAAAGGCCTCATACTAATGGAGTGGGTGGACACCTTTATATATTAGACAACTCTTCTTTCAATTGCCGATGTGGGACTTGGCTTGTACCGCCGCTATTCACCACTTGCGGGACACGCCGCCTGATTTATCACCAATATCAGGAAGACTTTCGACACAAGGCACACACAGTGCTCCATTCGCGAGGTCACACCACTAGAGGAAATTCCACATCATCCACACATGGTCCACTGCATTGCGTCCATCCACTAACCACGGCTCTGATACCGCTTTGGGCCCAGCCCGCACGAATTTGCTCTTGGGTCAACTCCCAAAAGACCTCATACTAATGGAGTGGGTGGACACCTTTATATATTAGACAACTCTTCTTTCAATTGCCGATGTGGGACTTGGCTTGATACCCCAACAGGGCCACTCCCCTTAATACCAATTAATTTTAAGGTGGAACCTCAAACTTTAAGAGTTCATGTGTTATTAACAAATGTTCCATTATTTGTAATTTTTGTTCTATAACGGTGCAGAAGTCATTATTTATTCAATTTTCAAATTTTTGTAGGTTCTCAAATATGACCCTTACGATCGAATTTGGAGGCGAGCAAGAGTTGATCTCGGACAAGTTAAGGTCTCAAACGAAGCGTTCTTTGTTCTTGATACCTATACTAATAATCATCCTCCTCTAGTTATGT
Organism: Adenophora triphylla var. japonica; assembly: GCA_022495995.1. Taxonomy (NCBI): domain Eukaryota; kingdom Viridiplantae; phylum Streptophyta; class Magnoliopsida; order Asterales; family Campanulaceae; genus Adenophora; species Adenophora triphylla. The sequence goes on along the minus strand of JAFEMH010002800.1, from coordinate 272,955 downwards.
TACAAAATGCAATCACGACATTGAGAACATCCAGTCCTCTTATTTTGGACTCCGGACTTCCAGCAATTGGTTCAGAAATCTACTTGAACCTTTATGTTACAGAAGTGACTACGCTCGGCATAAGTCAGAAAAGATCATTTCAGTTTTGTATAAACAATCGACCTTTCTCTGATCCCATCATACCTACTTATCAATACGCGAAGGAGCTTTATCTTAGTAATTACACTGTTACTTCTGGTGCAACATTATCTTTGGTGGCTACTACGGATTCGGACCTTCCCCCTCTCGTTAGTGGCATGGAAGTGTTCATTGTTAGCGACGTTCTAACACAAGGAACTAACATCAATGATTGTAAGTTAAATACTAAACCAGAATCTTTCTCGGGGAAAATAAATAGTTATGATAAACCAAACTGATTTCATTAAATCGATTTTCATTTTATTTTTTTGTAAACAGATAAAGGTTTAGTTTCTGTGCAAAAGGCGTTTAGTCCTGTTCTAAACGATTGGGGTGGTGACCCTTGTCTTCCATCACCGTACTCTTGGGAATGGGTCAATTGCAGCGCTGATGCCATACCTCGCATAACAGCAATGTAAACAAACAAACATTTAATTCTTGTTGGACTAACTAAATTTATTTTTAAGATTTCAATTTTTATCAAGTTATATATTTATGGAAATTAAATTTGCAGCAATCTAAATGGATATGGTCTAGACGGGCTAATTCCAGATTTAAGTGACATGGATGCTCTTGAAACAATGTAAATTGGTTTAACACATTCTTAAAATGCAGTAAAAATATTTATACGTTTTAATTTCTTATTTAAGCATACATATACATGTAATCCTATCTTTTAAAAATGCAGCAACTTGCAAAATAACAACTTAGTTGGGCCAATTCCTGATTCCCTTGCCAACTTGCCAAAGCTTAAGCGACTGTGAGTATTTATGCTCCCTCTTCCCGAAAAATAATCTCACTTTGATTTTGGTGCGCAACATAATTATTAAGGCTTTTGACTAATTATCTTTTTCTGGATTAATTTTGTTCTTGTTGTAGGAATGTTGCAGATAATAAATTAAGTGGATCGATACCTACTTCTTTATCAACTAATAATAAGCTGGACATAGTGTAAGCCAACTGTTTTCGCGCGTTAATGATTAATTTATCTTTCTATCTTATTCATATATTACGAATCATTTTCCATTTGATTTGTTCAATATATTTTGTTATCCTAATTAATAATATTGATCATACAGTTGGACAGGAAATCCATCTTTGTGTAAATCAGGGTGCCAAACGAGTGAGACGCCAGGCTATGTTCCAACAAATCCATCTTCAAACACGCCTACATATGTTACGACTCGTACAAGTTCAAAGAAAAGCAAGACACCGATAATAGTGGGCACTACCATTCCGGCATTCATTTTCTTCTGGGCTCTTGTTGGTCTAGTGGTTGTTCTAAGAAAGAGAAAGGCAGCAGCTGTGGCTGCAGGAATTGCAGGTTAGCAGCCATTATTAGTGCTTTGGATTATATCTTTTAATTCTCGTTGTTTTTTTTTTTTTTTGCCTAATAGGCAAAACTATACACAATTGAATGCAAAACTCATAGTTCGGTGGCAAATTTGACGGAAATAAAGTATGATGGCAAATTTGTTACCAACCTAATAGAACAGTGACAAATTTATAATTTTGCCTACTTTATAAATTGTTTACAGCGTAGGGCTAGTTGAATTTTCAATATGCTTATTGATAGATTTTTCAATCTTTTAACGGTTCTGTTTGGATTTTTTATATTTCCGTTAAATATTTTACTTTTGGTTATGCTTTTAATGTCTGTTAGGGCAAAGGAAAAAATTTAATGCAAAAGTCATAATACAGTGGCAAATTTGACGGGGAATAATTACAATAATATGAAACGTACTCCACCCTCATTTACAATAAAGGTAACTTACTAATAATTAACAACATAATGTAACGTACTTTTAAGTCTCATTACAATTAAGGTAACATAGTTGGATAACGTTAATTTTCATTAACGGAATGAACCAACTCGTTAAAAAAATAACAATTGTTAAGTAACATTTCTTTCATCTCCATTCTCATTTCATCTCTACCATACCATGCATTTTTTTCAATTTCAAATCATGGATGAAAACATATTGTGAACCCAGAAACACAAATCCAATAATCTCTAAATCAAATCCAAATCAAACTCAAAAATCAAACCCAAAATCAAGCTAGAAATCAAACTCAAAATCGATTTAATGCTGACATATCTCTCTCTAAGAAGCCTCCTGTTTGAAACTCGTCTTTCATTTCGAATTTGGGTATAATATATATAGGTAGACAAATTTGAATCTTTTAGTTCGATAGAGATCGAATTGGGCATAAATAGGCAGATGGATTCGAATTTGAGGATAGATCTGAGAGGGGATAGAGGCTGTTTTTTTGTATAGATTTGTGTTAGTTATGACAAACTCATTTTCCAGATTTGGATTTTCTTGTTTTGTTTTTGTTTATTATAATTTGGTGGAGGTTATGGTGGAATTGGGTTGAGGTTATGTTTTTGTTTGTGGTGGGTGAAGGGCGGTGGTGATTTGGTAGAGGTGGCGGTGATTTGGTAGTGGTGGGTGGAGGACTAATAAGTGGTGAATGGAAGGAGGGCGAGGGGTAAAGGATAAGAAAAAAGACTACCAAACCCATTAAAAAGATTAACGAATGTTAAATATATTTAACGAGTGTTATTTTTTTCTTTTCTTTTCTTTTTTTTTGAGATTTTAGTTATCTTTTTAGCATTGTTATGGTACGTTCCATTATATTAAATGAGATGGTAACGTACGTTACATTAAAATGTCAAATTGTAGCATATTCCACAAATTATAAAAAATCATATAATACGTTACCCCAATTTGTCGTTTACCCGATTTGACGAAAATAAAGTACGATGGAAAATCTATTGCCAACCTAATAGTACAATGGCAAATTTTATAGTTTTGCCCCAAATAATATATTGATAAGTAATACTTTAGAAAAGATAAATATTATATTTTATAGGAATTATCCTTATCTTTAATAGTAGGAATCTCATAATTGTATAGAAAGATTAAGTAGGACTTTGATACCATATTAGATTAAAGAAATACATGAATGAAGTGAAAATCACTTGTAAAACGTGTTCTACGCTCGTCATAGCGTAGAACGTGTTTTGAAATAGGCGCGGTGGCATTTTTGTAAATAAATAGAACTTCTCAAAATGTGCGGTGGCATTTTTATAAATAATTGAAACTTATAAGAGGCAGTTTTCTACACAACAACAGACACATTTTAACATTATAAATAATTGAAACTCACCTGGCACTTTTTAATACTGCAGAAGGCACTTCTGAATACTACAATAGGCATATTTTAACACTACAACAGACATGTGTTTTTTAATTCACTTTGACACTTTTCAATATTACAACAGACATTTTTCAATACTACAAGAGGCACTTTTCAATACTACAACAGGCACTTTTTAACACTACAACATGCACTATTTTTCAACAATATCACCGTATTATTTAACATTACAATCGATTTAAATGTGTTTATTAGTGTCATAATAGAACAGGCACTTTGTTTACATTGCAACAGGCACTTTATTGTACTAGAAAAAACACTTTAGCAAAACAGATTTTAGGATAGCTTATCCTAGAACTAGTTTCACACAAGAACAACTCAGAAATGGCGGGTCATATTGGGGAAGTTGTGATGAATGAGTTAACAAGTAATCAGAATCAGCCTGAGCAACAAGTATGAGGTCAACGTACATGTAATACTCCTGATAGTCTTTTCTAAAAACAATTTATGTCCCATTAATTGGAGTATATATTTGTTTTTTTGTTTTTCCGAGCACTTGATATCTGATGTCTTTTTTTGAGAGAAAATCTTAAGTCATTCTTCTTCATCATAAAATGTGAAATTATTCTTTTGATTTTTGATTTTTATCATTTAATGTAATGTATTTACTTGCATTTGGATTCATTCATGTGATTGCGACTTGTAACGACCCCAAATTTCCAAAATTCATAATAATAATAATAACACCCCCAAAATATAGCTAATATCCATAAAAATACTCCAACGGTAACCCTAATGTATTACATCAATAAATAGCAATAAATAACCAACGGCTAGTACAAACCACTAGCTCTATAAAATACTTAATGTCTTCAAAATAAATATAACTCCTTAATTGCCAAGCCGCTATCCACGCGATCCATCCACTCCATTACTTATTACCTGGGAGGGGAAAGATTAAAAAAGGGTGAGCGAACAATGCTCAGTAAGTTCATACGGGATCTCTTCTGGTTATAGGAAGAAATGATCGGAACAAACGGAGTTCAACGAATATATCAACGAAAGTACAACTTACACAACAAGTAGTTCAGATACGGAGAACAACAATGAAAGATACTTTTCAATTAGAAAATAGTGACACTTTCACAAGAATAATCAGATGGAGATTGTATATACATATGTCCATCAATTCCCTTTTAATGGTGCACCTTTAATCTAGGGTGACTCCGATACACCTATTCGGTGATCGTTGAATAAGAAGATCTACGCCTTTAATCTAGGGCGCCCCCTTATACTGAATAAGAGAATCTATGCCTTTTATTTGGGGCCCTCCCTTATTCTGATATATCATATACTCCCTCCGTCCCATATAGTATTTATAGACTTTTGAGTTTTTCACGGGAATTAAGGAGAAATTATTATATTGAAAGTGTTGTGAGTGTAAAAATAAAATAGGAGAGAGAATGAGTGGAGAGAATAGTAAATTATAATGGTGATGTGAGTATTAAAATAATGTAGGAGAGAGAATGAGTGGAGTGAATAGTAAAGATTCCTTTCCATTTTAGGAAAGTTATATATTATTGTGGGACGCCCAAAAAGAAAAGTTTATATATTATCATGGGACGGAGGGAGTATATAGTTAAGGTCATTTCATTCTGTTTACACCAATTCATACAATATTAAGGTCATTTCATTCTGTATAGACCAAATCATACAAAGTCCTCATCAATCGGACAGAGCAATATCATATATGGTGTTCAAGGTACAAGAACACATAATTCGAATCCAAACATCATGGATACACATTGAACAATACCATTGAACGCTCATATCAAAGGAATACAAATAACTACCGGCCACTTGGTAGCATATAATCTATGAAATCAATAAATCCTATCACAAGGATATGAAAACATTCAAATGCTATGAAACGTAATCCCTTACCTCGGTTGGTGCACGCTCCTAGCAAATATCACCACACGAATCTACAATCATGCAACGCATATCTTAGGGTACAAGTAATACACATACTTAACCCAAACTATTTTCCATAATATCGTTAACCTACGAGTTATCTTCTTTAACTCCCTTTAAGGTTAACTCTTACCCTTTAAGGTTTTCCAAAATAACCCTAGTGTTTCTAAGCATTTAAACCTTGTTCAAACTCTTATAGTTAATTCACACACACTAAACACACCTTTCTCAGCACACATAAACACACACACGCACACTCTAACCCTAACCACACCCACATGGCACACACACACACTTGCTGCCCTAGATGGCAGCAACACACACATGCACCACAACACACACGCACACACACAGCCACTGCACACACATCAGCAACTCACACACACACGGTTCACACACCCACACGGCACATACATACTCACTCACACGACACACACTCAAACACACACAAAACCCTATTTTCTTTCATCAACCTTAGCATGCAATACCTTAGGTTACAACAATGATTACATACCCAAACCTTAATCAATATTAGGCTTTCAATTAATAATCCTTTATCAAAATATTATTGGATCATTCTTAACTAATCATCAATATCATAAAACAAATCCAAATTAAATCTCAAGAATTTCTAGGGTTTTTTCTAGGTTTTAAATCCACGAACAGTAATTAAAACGAAATGGATACTTACTTGGTTGGTCTTGTTAGTCCCAAATGCCCAGCTTTTCCTTCTTCTTTTCTTCTAGTCACCATGGCTGACTCTCTCTCACACACGGTTTCTCTCTCTACTCGGCAATTCCAAGTGCTGCCTCCCTCTCTCTCTCTATTTTCTTTGTTTATGAAAAATAATAGGTAAGTCTAGTTTTAGAAGATGTATTTATAACTAGGTTTCCTAATTCTAGGCCCAAAAGGTAGTCCAATTTAATTAGGTAACCTAACCCAATAATAACTCAAGTCCAATTCACAATCCTTTTAACAAAAGATAACTCAAATAATTTATTTAAAGAAAACAATTTAATTAATAACACAATTATAAATAAAAAGGAAATAAATAAATTAATAATAATTAAAAATTTCGGGTTACTACATTCTTATCCCCTTAAAAGTGTTTGATCCTGCAAACCAAACGCACTCAATCAAAAAATAGGGCGGGATACGACTCTCGCATCTCACTATCAAGCTCCCATGTTGTTTCTCTTTCCATGTGATTGCTCCATTGAACTTTCACATAAGGAATATCACGCTATAATTGATAATTTCGGTCTACAATCTTCACCGGTTGTTCATCATAACTCAAATTGGCACGAAATCTCATCTGCCTATACTCGATCACTTGGCTCAGGTCAGAGATGTACTTTCTCAACATCGAGGCATGAAATACATTATGCACACCAGCAAGCACAGGTGGTAAGGCCAACTTGTAAGCCACCAACCCTACTCGCTCCAGAATCTTGAACGGTCCCACGTATCTCGAACATAACTTTTCGCGAATACCAAATCTCATAACTCCATTTGTTGGCAAAATCTTCAAGAACACTCAATCCCCCAACTGAAATTCGAGATCACATCGTCGGCGATCTGCATACGACTTCTATCTACTCTGAGCAGTCAATAACCATTTTCTGATCTGTTGTACCTTATCTGCGGTTACTTGAACAATCTCAGGTCCCGTCAGCTTCCTCTCACCAACTTCATCCCAACAAGCAGGTGATCTACATTTCCATCTATACAAAGCTTCATACGGTGCCATACCGATGCTAGCATGATAACTGTTGTTGTAAGCGAATTCTACCAATGGAAAGTGCTCGTCCCAAGTCCATTGCCAATCCAATGATGTAGCCCTCAACATATCCTCAAGTGTCTGAATTGTCCTTTCTGACTGTCCGTCTGTCTGCGGGTGAAAAGCTGTACTCATCGTCAACTCAGTACCCAGTGCTTGTTGTAGACTCTTCCAAAACTTCGATGTAAACCTCGCATCTTGATCGGATACTATCGACACGGGTATCCCATGCAATCTCACAACTTCATCCACATATAACTTAGCTAGCCTCTCCAAAGAATCCATCACCTTAATAACCAAGAAATGAGCAGACTTCGTAAGTCTGCCCACTATAACCCAAACCGCGTTGTGACACTTCAACGTCCTCGGTAATCCAACTACTAAATCCATTGCTATGTTCTCCCACTTCCATTCCGGAATCGGTAACGACTGTAATAATCCTGCCGGTTTCTGGTGTTCAATCTTCACTTGTTGACATACTAATCATCTTGCCACAAACTCTACTACATCCCTTTTCATATTATTCCACCAGAACGATTCCCTTAGGTTCCTATACATCTTTGTACTTCCCGGATGAACAGAAAACTTTGAACAATGCGCTTCTTGTAGAATTTCCCTCTTTATATCTTTGTTGCTTGGTACCCAAATCCTCGACTGATACCTTAGAATCCCATCGTTTCCCATATGAAACTATGCTACCTTTGTGGGGCCTCCCCAACTCCAGGACCTATAAACTCGTGTCCCAAGCTGGAGGGTCCCAAATTCCCTATCATTTTAAAAAAACTTTTCTTTAGATTAACTTGAAAAGTATAACAACCCTTTTTACAAATCAACATCAAAATAACCTCTCTACTTGGAGGTGATATATAAACCATCTTTAACAAGTTATAACCTGTTTAAGTACAAACAGTACAAATGTAAAGGCTTACAAAAGCCAACTTTGAAAGATAACCAACTCCCAGGTTAATTACAACACAACCATATTGAAAATGTTTTCTAAAAGTTTATTTACAACTTTCCCCAAAAAGAATAACAACCACAACCTATTCCCAACTCTCCAAACCAAACACATACCCTGACGACCCAAAAGATGCCCAAACTCCTTTCCGGCCTCACCGGTCCGGTCCTCCTGTCTCAGCAGGATCTAAAACAATAAAGGGAGAAGGGGTGAGAATAAATCTCAGCAAGCTATTATGGATGTAACAATATGCCATATAATATGCAACTCATAAACAGGCTGCATGTAATCACATTGGTAAAGTGGTAAACACATTACGTTACCTCATTTTATCCTTCCCGTCTGACCAATAAGTCGTACCACGTCGGGAGTAGAAACTCCACTTATTTGTGAACTGCTTAGGCATATTCACGTCTTATAAGACCCATGTTTCAGAGAACCATATAAGACTCACAGCTATCTGTAAGGCTTTTGACACGATACAGAAGTTGTCCCCAGTCTGTGGCCACAGTGGGGGAGCGGTCACAAGTATAATATAATTTGAGCACCTTATGGAACAATTTCTCATAAGTGATCATATTCCATTATACCCCCGATAATCAGCTGATATAAACACATTCAAGCACATAATAGATAATTGAAATTAAATCTACACCTTGGGATATCAATATATAACATGGTACTATTACTCATGTCAAATCATCACAATAGTGCAACATATATTTAAACACTATTGAATAACAATAATCCAACAACAGGGTATTAATACTCCTGTTCAAACCAATGAAGCAGTGCAACATATATTTAATGCACTATATAAACCAATAACCATCAATATGTAATCGAAGATGGCTACAATGAACAACAAGTAAGCCCTACATATTCACTTTACAATATTGAACACTTTCTATAAAGGTTCCATATTCATTTACCAAGTTTTTATCAACTTTGGTTAAATATTTACAATGCCCTCCAACCATTTTCAGGACAATATTTAAAGCCCTTCCCTATATCATTTTGGACCATTTAAGATTCCATGGTGAAGTACTAATATTGTAATAGAGTTATAGTTAAAGAGGGACTAAATCCATACTAGTTTGATTAGGTTTAAATGACCTAGAAACTGACCCCCTGAAACTGCACTGGGCACGACTCATGCCCCATGGCACGACTCGTGCCCCATGGCACGACTCGTGCCCTTGGCCTTCATAAAAACCAGCACGGGTGGACTATTTTTCACGACTTGTTATCACGAGTGAAAGGCTTAGGAATGACTCGTGCTCCAGGGCATGAGTCGTGCCCTTGCCCAGAATTCAAGCTGAAGTTCAAACATCAGCAGCAAGCAAGAAAATGACCCATTTTTACATAGTTCCAGCTACTCCAACAGCCATGTACCAACACCAAGTCATCTACCAATATTACCACAAGGCCAAATAACACACCCTAGCTACCATATCAACTTTCATACTAACCTTCATGCCAAGGAATCACTACCCTTCATCCAAACCAACTTTTACTTTATTTCAAAAGCCAAATAATTTATCCAAAACTATCAAGAATCAATTATATAACCATAATATCATCATTTTACCTAGTATGAACAATTATAGAAATAAATCATAATAACTTACCAAAAATAGGTCGAAATAAAAAGAAGCTTTGATCGATTATATTGGTTCCACTCGACTCCCTGATCGATAATATGAAATCAAAACTAAAAACGGATTGACGGTTGATTTGATACGATTTTAAAAAGGTAACCCTAGGTTTAGGATGAAACGTAGGGAGAAAGAATACTGAGGGAGGATAATGAAGTTTCTGGGAGAATTTGATGATTTATATAACAATTTTACACTTTAGCTCCTCCAAGTTCTAAGCTCTTACAATCAACCACCTTAACTTTATATTTACACCTAAGCTCCTTACTACTTTTTATAATTTCTCATTTAAAATTTCAAATATTATAACTTTACTACATTAATTCTCATTTGTTCCATTTAGACGTTATATATTTAAAATTTATTTAATAACATCTAAAATCACGAAAATTAGCCAAATATCAAAATAAACATGTAATCAATTCAAATAGCAAATAATGCCTAGCATGAGATGCAATGCACCACGTGCTCCACGTGTGACCAAAATGGTGCCTAGGTTTAGGGTGGTGACACTCACTCCCCCTTAAATAAAATTCATCCCAAATTTGAACTTCACTTGCCTGAATAATCAAATAAACCAGGATACTTCTCTCTCATCTCAGATTCCAACTCCCAAGTAGCTTCCTCAATGGTGTGATTCTTCCACAAAATTTTCACCATCGGAATACTCTTAGTACACAATTCTCGAACCTGCCATTCCAGAATCCTCAATGGTACCTCCACATAGGTCATATCCGCCTGGACATCCTCTGGAGGAGAACTCAAGACATGCGAAAGATCATAACAGTACTTCCTCAACATAGAGACATGAAACACATCATGGAGGGAAGAAAGAGATGGAGGTAGAGCCAGTCGATAGGCTAACTCTCCCACCTTCTCTAATACTTCAAATTGACCAACGAATCTCGATGCCAACTTCCCTTTGTTGCCAAACCTTTTAATCCCAGTTCTTGGTGAAATCTTCAAAAATACAAATTCACTAACCTGGAATGATAACTCTCTTCTTCTGGTGTCGGCGTAGCTCTTCTGGCGACTCTGGGCTGTCTTCAATCTGTCACGAATCACTTTAATCTTCTCAGTTGAATCTCTAATCAAGTCTGGACCCCAAAGTCTAGCTTCACCAACCTCGTCCCAATACATTGGAGACCTACATTTCCTCCCATACAGTGCCTCATATGGTGCTATCTCAATACTGGACTGGTAGCTATTGTTATAGGCAAATTCCACTAAAGGCAAATGGTATTTCCAAGATGAGTGGAAATCCATCACACAAGCCCTTAGCATGTCCTCAAGAATCTGAATGGTCCTCTCAGTCCGCCCATCGGTCTGAGGATGAAATGATGTACTAAAACACAACTTGGATCCCAAGGCTTCATGCAAAGCCCTCCAAAATCGCGAGGTGAATCTCGGATCCCTATCAAAAACAATGTTGACAGGCACTTCATGAAGTCTCACAATCTCGCGTATGTACAACTGAGCCAACCTCTCCAAGGAATACTTGGTTGAAACTGGTAAAAAATGAGCTGATTTGGTCAGTATGTCCACAATCACCCATATAGCATCCATCTTCCTCGAAGTAGGAGGTAATCCAGTCACAAAATCCATAGAAATGCCTTCCCACTTCCATTCCGGAATATCCAGTGGTTGAAGTAATCCCGCAGGCCTTTGATGTTCAGCTTTGATTTTTTGGAAAGTCAGGCACTTTGATACAAATTCTGCAATCTCTTTTTTCATGCCATTCCACCAATACCCTCTCTTCAAGTCCTGAAACATTTTGGTGCTTCCTGGATGAATAACAAATTGGGATTTGTGGCCATCCTCTAACACTTTCCTTTTGATCTCTAGGGAAGAAGGTACACAGATTCTACCTTTGAATGTTAAGATCCCATCTTTGTTCAACCCAAACTCCCCGATCTTTCCATCTTGTAATTTCTCCACAATTTTCTTCAATTCACTGTCACTCTGCTGGGCTTCCAAAAGATCTCCATATAGAGTAGGAACGGCTTGGACATTAGCAAATAGCAAATCACCTCTCAATTCCCGAGACACCAAGGATGATAAATGAGCCTTGCGGCTAATAGCATCAGCCACCACGTTAGCCTTCCCTAGATGATAGGAAATGAAACAATCATAGTCCTTCAGAAGGTCCAACCAACGCCTCTGCCTGTTGTTCAGTTCCTTCTGGGTAAATAAGTATTTTAGGCTCTTGTGATCAGTAAATATCTCAAATTTGGCTCCATATAAATAGTGCTTCCACTTATGCAACGCAAAAACAATAGCAGCTAACTCCATATCGTGGGTAGGATAATTCTGCTCCGCTGGAGATAACTTCCTCGAAGCATACGCAATTACCTTCCCATTTTACATAAGGACACAACCCAATCCTTCTTTAGAGGCATCACTGAAAATAACAAAATTCTCGTAACCATCTGGAAGTGTAAGGATCGGAGCTGAAGTCAATCTCTTCTTCAGTTCAGTAAAGCCAGCTTCACACTTCACATGCCAAACAAATGGTACATCCTTCCGAGTCAATCTGGTCAACGGAGTTGCAATCCTCGAAAATCCCTCTATAAATCTTCGATAATACCCCGCTAAACCAAGGAAACTGCGAACCTCAGTCACTGTAAAAGGTTGTTTCCAGTTGACTACGTCCTTAATCTTTGTAGGATCCACTGCAATACCAGTACTAGATAACACATGACCCAAGAAAGAAATATGTTCAAGCCAAAACTCACATTTGCTTAACTTGGCAAATAACTGCTTCTCACGAAGCACGGATAGAACAATTCTCAAGTGCTTCTCGTGATCTTCCCTGGATTTTGAGTATACCAGGATATCATCAATAAAAACCATAACAAAACTATCAAGATACGGCTTGAAGATCCTGTTCATCATGTCCATAAATAATGCTGGTGCATTGGTCAACCCAAAAGGCATAACAAGAAATTCATAATGATCGTACCTTGTTCTGAAGGCTGTTTTAGAAATATCATCTAGTTTGATTTTCAACTGATGGTATCTGCTACGCAAGTCAAGCTTGGAATAGATAACGGAACCTTGGAGTTGATCAAATAAGTCATCAATATGAGGAAGAGGATATTTGTTTTTGATAGTAGCTTGATTCAACAGTCTGTAATCAATGCATAACCTCAATGTACCATCCTTCTTCCTGACAAACAAAACTGGTGCTCCCCAGGGTGAAACACTGGGACGAATGAAACCCCTGTCTAACAATTCCTGCAACTGAATTTTCAACTCTTTTAACTCAGCTGGAGCCATTCTGTAAGGTGCTTTAGAAATTAGTGAAGTACCTGGCAATAAATCAATACAGAACTCTACCTTTCTATCCGGAGGCATAAAATACTTAGTTGAGAATACATCACTAAACTCATTCATAACTGGAACACAAGATAGTTTGGGAGACTTCTTACTAGAATCTACCACAGATGCCAAGTACCCCTCACACCCTTTTGATAACAACTTTCTAGCTTTTAATGCAGATATAACATGAATGTCAAATAAAGACTTATCAGCATCAAATATAAACACAGGCACATCAGGCATAGAAAAGGTGACTCGCTTCTTGCGACAGTCCACCAAGGCATGACAATAACTCAACCAGTCCATGCCTAAAATGACATCAAAATCTCGGATTGGTAACTCTACCAAATCCACTGGCAATACATGCCCACATATAATCACCTCACAATCATGATAAATCAAAGAGGATTTAAGGCACTCTCCCACAGGAGTAGAAACCTCTAGCACATAGGGCAACAACTTAGGCAACTTATGCAATGTGAATGCAAAATGAGATGCCACATAAGAATGAGACGATCCAGGGTCGATAAGAATACGAGCCCTGACCCCTAAGACAGGGACTATACCTCTAATGACCACGGTGGGATCTACCTCACCTCGGCCCAAGGCAAACACTCTACCTTGCACCCTCTCCTTAGGCTTCCCCTCAACATCCCTCTTCACACCACCTCTTGGCTGGTCACCCTGCTGTCTGCCACCCGCAGCTTGACCCCGTTTAAATCTAGGACAATCTTTTCTGAATTTCCCTATTTCTCCACAACTCATACATTTCCCTTGTTTGCTCCAAAAGCTATCTTCCGAATGTCCCACCTTCTTACAAAAATTACAGACAATACTAAACTTACTGGATACAGGACGAGTAGAAACTGTGACATTTCCTCCTCTAGCCACTCCTGGAGTTGAAGGCTCATGCTGCCCCTTGTTCTGTCCTGAACCCTGGCCTAGAAACTTAGGTTTGATTCCACTACCTTCAGGTCTGCCCCAATGTTCTTCAATGTCATTTTCAATTCTGTAAGCCATGTTTACTGCTTCCTGATAGTTGGGAAAATCATGTGTCAACAACTGCTTTCGGAACTCCAATCTCAGTCCCTTCACAAACATGTAGACTCTCCTTCCTTCCTCTAGTACTAAATGTGGACAATACCTTGCCAGCATTGTAAATTTCGCCGAATACTGGGCCACTGTCATTGTCCCCTGCTCGAGCCTCAGAAACTCTACCTCTTTCTTGTCTCTGGTAATCACTGGAATGAAATGTTCTTTAAACCTTCTGGTGAAGTTGTCCCAAGTTTGGGGCGTGTGGTCCCGCTCCCAACTCTCCTTAAGTATCTGCCACCAGTGCTCTGCAGGACCTTCTAACTTGAACACAGCACATCTGACTTTCTCCTCGTCTGAACTTTCCATTGCCACAAAAATTTTGTTCATAGCTTCCAACCATCTTTCTGCTATCACTGGATCTGGATCCCTATTGAAGCTTGGTGGAGCCATTTTGATAAACTTCTCTAACCCGTGTGCTTGTCTCCCCTCAGGTTGCTGTTGAGCCTAACCCTGAGCTGCCATATGCTGTAGGAAAACCCTGAACATAGCCATCATTTCAGCATTCTGGTTTCCCCCAGCTTCCATATCACCCATATTTCCTTGATCCCTTTGCTGGTCATCACCAGTTCCAGCCATTACACTAATCCCTGCATTAAACACTCGGCGTCAGATATCACACACTCCCCCTTAGACTAGACTTCTACCCTTGACTTCTAACCAATGCTCTGATACCAACTGTGGGGCCTCCCTAACTTCAGGACCTATAAACTCATGTCCCAAGCTGGAGGATCCCAAATTCCCTATCATTTTAAAAAAAACTTTTGATTAGATTAACTTGAAAAGTATAACAACCCTTTTTACAAATCAACATCAAAATAACCTCTCTACTTGGAGGTGATATATAAACCTGTTTTAACAAGTTATAACCTGTTTAAGTACAAACAGTACAAATGTAAAGGCTTACAAAAGCCCACTTGAAAGATAACCAACTCCCAGGTTGATTACAACATAACCATACTGAAAATGTTTTCTAAAAGTTTATGTACAACTTTCCCCAAAAAGAATAACAACCACAACCTATTCCCAACTCTCCAAACCAAACACATACCCTGACAACCCAAAAGATGTCCAAACTCCTTTCCGGCCTCATCGGTCCGGTCCTCCTGTCTCAGCGAGATCTAAAACAATAAAGGGAGAAGGGGTGAGAATAAATCTTAGGAAGCTATTATGGATGCAACAATATGCATATAATAAGCAACACATAAACAGGCTGCATGTAATCACATTGGTAAAGCGGTAAACACATTACGTTACCTCATTTTACCTTTCCCGTCTGACCAATAAGTCGTACTACGTCGGGAGTAGAAACTCCACTTATTTGTGAACTGCTTAGGCATATTCACGTCTTATAAGACCCATGTTTCAGAGAACCATATAAGACTCACAGCTATCTGTAAGGCTTGTGGCACGATACAGAAGTTGTCCCCAGTTTGTGGCCACAGTGGGGGAGCGGTCACAAGTATAATATAATTTGAGCACCTTATGGAACAATTACTCATAAGTGATCATATTCCATTATACCCCTGGTAATCAGCTGATATAAACACATTCAACCACATAATAGATACTTGAAATTAAATCCACACCTTGGGATATCAATATATAACATGGTACTATTACTCATGTCAAATCATCACAATAGTGCAACATATATTTAAACACTATTGAATAACAATAATCCAACAACAGGGTATTAATACTCCTATTCAAACCAATGAAGCAGTGCAACATATATTTAATGCACTATATAAACCAATAACCATGAATATGTAATCAAAGATGGCTACAATGAACAACAAGTAAGCCCTACATATTCACTTTACAATATTGAACACTTTCTATAAAGGTTCCATATTCATTTACCAGGTTTTTATCAACTTTGGTTAAATATTTACAATGCCCTCCAACCATTTTCAGGACAATATTTAAAGCCCTTCCCTATATCATTTTGGACCATTTAAGATTCCATGGTGATGTACTAATATTATACTAGAGTTATAGTTAAAGAGGGACTAAATCCATACTAGTTTGATTAGGTTTAAATGGTCTAGAAACTGACCCCCTGAAACTGCACTGGGCACGACTCGTGCCTTTGGCCTTCTTAAAAACCAGCACGGGTGGACTATTTTTCATGACTCGTTATCACGAGTGAAAGGCTTGGGAACGACTCGTGCTCCAGGGCACGAGTCGTACCCTTGCCCAGAATTCAAGCTGAAGTTCAAACATCAGCAGCAAGCAAGAAAATGACCCATTTTTACATAGTTCCAGCTACTCCAACAGCCATGTACCAACACCAAGTCAACTACCAATATTACCACAGGGCCAAATAACACACCCTAGCTACCATATCAACTTTCATACTAACCTTCATGCCAAGGAATCACTACCCTTCATCCAAACCAACTTTTCCTTTATTTCAAAAGCCAAATAATTTATCCAAAACTATCAAGAATCAATTATATAACCATAATATCATCATTTTACCTAGTATGAACAATTATGAAAATAAATCATAATAACTTACCAAAAATAGGTCGAAATAAAAAGAAGCTTTGATCAGCTATATTGGTTCCACTCGACTCCCTGATCGATAATATGAAATCAAAACTAAAAACGGATTGACGGTTGATTTGATACGATTTTCGGATGGTAACCCTAGGTTTAGGATGAAACATAGGGAGAAAGAATACTGAGGGAGGATAATGAAGTTTCTGGGAGAATTTGATGATTTATATAAACTACTACATTTCTGATCTAATGTAACGCCAATTTTCGTTGCATTAGGGCCCAAAAACCGTTACATTAGGCCTAATGTAACGCCAAATGGCCGTTGCATTTTCTTGCGTTGCATTAGGTCTAATGCAATGACATAGTAAGCTAATGTAACGCCAGAGCTTTGGCGTTGCATCAGGTAAATACATGATGCAACGCCAATTTTAAAACTATATGAACACCTAATAAAACGCCAAAAAGAACCTAATGCAACGCCAATTTAAAAAGTGGTTGAATACCTAATGTAACGCCAAAAATTAGATGAGTCCCTAAAATTTATTACATAATTGCACAATTTTATTAATTTTATTAATTTTCTTTTTTCTATATTTTTTATTTTATATATATATATATATATATATATACTCCCTCCGTCCCGCTAATATTAGCACACTTTCCTTTTTGGGCGTCCCGCTAATATCCGCACTCTCCCAAAAAGGAAATTTTATATTAATAAAATATTCACCCAACCCCACTCATTCTCTCTCCTACATTATTTTAATACTCACAACACCATTATAATTTATTACACCCTCCACTCATTCTCTCTCCACTCATTCTTTTACACTCACAACATTTTATTAAAATATCATATTCCTTAATTCCCGCGCAAATAGTGTTTGTGCTAATACTAATGGGACGGAGGGAGTATATACATATAGGGTCCTATTATAATGAGAACCAAATTTATATGAGAACCATAAGAACCACTAACAGCCATTGGATTAAAAAACACATCAATGCTCCAGATTAAAAAAAAATAGAGGGAGTGGCATTTTCGTAATTATTTCATTTAAAATCCTTCTCAAATTTCAAAATAAAATATCTCAATATCTATAAGTCGAAAAAAATTCAAAACACCGATTTTTTGTCTTGACGAGACGATTCAAACTAGATCCCTGAAGATAGGATTTTGAAAAAATAATATTGACTTATAGATTACTTAACTAGTGTACATTATTTAACTAGTGTACATTACTTAACTAGTGTGCACGAGTTAATTACTTAACTAGTGTACATTATTTAACTAGTGTACATTACTTAACTAGCTGTGTTGTCTTAGTGAACACTAGCTGTGTTGTCTTAGTGAACACTAGCTAGTTATCTTAGTGAACACTAGCTGTGTTGTCTTAGTGAACACTAGCTGTGTTGTCTTAGTGAACACTAGCTAGTTGTCTTAGTGAACACTAGCTGTGTTATCTTAGTGAACACTAGCTGTGTTGTCTTAGTGAACACTAGCTGTGTTGCTTATGTACACTAGCTAGTTTAACTTAGTGTACACTAGCTATGTGTATCAGCATTGGCTAATGTAAACTAGCTAGTTTAACTTAGTGTACTCTAGATATGTTGTCATAGTGAACACTAGCTGTGTTATCTTAGTGAACACTAGCTGTGTTGTATTAGTGAACACTAGCTGTGTTGCTTATGTACACTAGCTAGTTGTCTTAGTGAACACTAGTTGTGTTATCTTAGTGAACACTAGCTGTGTTGTATTAGTGAACACTAGCTGTGTTGCTTATGTACACTAGCTAGTTGTCTTAGTGAACACTAGCTGTGTTATTAGTGAACACTAGCCGTGTGTTGTATTAGTGAACACTAGCTATGTTATCTTAGTGAACACTAGCTGTGTTGTATTGGTGAACACTAGCTGTGTTGCTTAGTGAACACTAGCTGTGTTATCTTAGTGAACACTAGTTGTGTTGTATTAGTGAAGACTAGCTGTGTTGTCTTAGTGTACACTATTTGCCGTGTTTGTATTAGTGAACACTAGCTGTGTTGCTTATGTACACTAGCTAGTTGTCTTAGTGAACACTAGCTGTGTTATCTTAGTGAACACTAGCTGTGTTATATTAGTGAACACTAGCTGTGTTGTATTAGTGAACACTAGCTGTGTTATCTTAGTGAACACTAGCTGTGTTGTATTGGTGAACACTAGCTGTGTTGCTTAGTGAACACTAGCTGTGTTATCTTAGTGAACACTAGCTGTGTTGTATTAGTGAAGACTAGCTGTGTTGTCTTAGTGAACACTAGCTGTGTTGTATTAGTGAACACTAGCTGTGTTGCTTATGTACACTAGCTAGTTGTCTTAGTGAACACTAGCTGTGTTATCTTAGTGAACACTAGCTGTGTTGTCTTAGTGAACACTAGCTGTGTTGCTAGTGTAACCTAGTGTCCCAAACTGAGTGAATCGTTTTTTCAAAGTTGTCTTCGATAGATATCAAAAAGGAGTGTCAGTCCAAAAAAAAAAGTATCTTCCAGCCACAAATGAGTGTCAACCATTTTTTACTTCATAAAATAACTTTGCATTTGGCTAGTGTACACTAGCTACCTAGTGTATACTAGCCAAATGCCTTAGGCAGCAGGACAAAAGCATTGGACCAAGCCTTTGTGTACACTAGCTGTTGTAACTTAGTGTACACTAGCTAGTTATCTAGTGTACAATAGCTATTTTTTTAGTGTATACTAGCTGTGTTACTAGTGTAACCTAGTGTATACTAGCTGTGTTGCTAGTGTACATTACTTAACTAGCTAGTGTACACTAGTTAATTAGCTAGTGTTTTAAAAATTAGACGTTGTTCAATATTATTTTTTCAAAATCCTATCTTCAGGGATCTAGTTTGAATCGTCTCGTCAAGGCAAAAAAATCAGTGTTTTCGAAAAAAAAATTCGATTTATAGATATTGAGATATTTTATTTTGAAATTTGAGGGGGATTTAGTTCACAATAATTACGAAAATGTCACCCTCTCTATCTTTTTTTTTTTATCTGGAGCATTGATGTATTTTTAATCCAATAATTGAATTTAGTTCTCATGATTCTCATATAAATTTGGTTCTCATTTGAATAACTTCATATATATATATATATATATATATATATATATATATATATGTATATATACATATATATGTATATATATATATATATGTATATATATATGTATATGTATATATGTATATATATATGTATATATACATGTATATGTATATATGTATATATACATATATATATATATATATATATATATATATATATATATATATAATTTTCTGTAAATATTTTTAAATCAGTCCCTTAAGTTCTATTATTCTCAAATCAGTCCCTTAAATTTTATTTTTCTTAATCAATTCATTAAGTTTTATTTTTCTCAAATCAGTCCATTAGATTTTATTTTCCTCAAATTAGTCCCTTAGGTTTTACTTTCCTCAAATCAGTTATTGATATATTCTTAGAGTCACACTTTAGTCCCCTAAACTTCTCTTACACCACAATCCATTGTTGACAGAGCTTTTTTTATTGTTAAGGTGTTTGAATAATATTTTGTCAGAATAATATTTTGTTGGCAATTGTTGAATGTGGTCCTTTTTCTGGAACATATTCAAAAGCTTCAATTCTCGTTTCGTTGAAGAATGTCCCTTGCTTAGCACCCATTTCCGGTGATACCATGCTCCATAAGACTTGAAATTCTTCTTCAGTGCAATCTCTACCTACAAATATAACAAGAGATATTAAAAATCAGATCTGGGCAAAAACAAATTCAGATTTGGACAAAACAAATTCAGATCTGTAAAAGCAAACAACGCCGGCCTTTTCTCAGCCTCGGAAGTGATGAGGAAGGAGGGGTGCTGGTGGAGGGCGACGACGGTGGCGGTATTTGATTTGGTGGAGGGCGACGGCGGTGGTGGGTAGAAGGGGTAGGGATGCAGACGGACAGTTAATTTCCAGATTCCGGGCTCCAAATCAACGCCGGTCGGTTGGGGAGAGAGAGAAGACGGTGGGGAAGGAGTTGGACTTTGCCGAAATGGTGGAGAGGAAGAGGAAGGAGTTGGACGGAAATGAGTAAGGGCCGGAATTAGAGAAGAAGACGGATATGAGTAAGGGCCGGTTGGGTTTTGCCGAAATGGTGGAGAGGAAGAGGAAGGCAGCCATGGATTCCGGTGGACTGAGAAGAAGACGTTTGTGGGTAGGCGTGGGTTGTGGAGATCTGGTTGTTTGACTGAGAAGAAGAAGGAGAGAAATGAGAGAGAGAGAGAAACTTTTGTTTATTTTGATAAAATGAAAATAAAGAGAGAGAAATGAGGAGAGAAAGAGGGATTTATTGGTTTGTTTTGATTAATTGTGAACCGTTGGATTGAATGTGTGAATGGTTGGATTTGGTTTAGCTCATGATCCGCGTGATTATATGAGAACCAATAAAACAATGTCACATGGCATTGTTTGATTGAGTCTCAAATAATCACGCGGATCATGAGCTAAACCAAATCCAACCATTCACACATTCAATCCAATGGTCCAC
Source organism: Adenophora triphylla var. japonica (assembly GCA_022495995.1). NCBI lineage: Eukaryota > Viridiplantae > Streptophyta > Magnoliopsida > Asterales > Campanulaceae > Adenophora > Adenophora triphylla. Next base: position 251,758 of record JAFEMH010002800.1, on the reverse strand, counting down.
AACTCTAATAATACATAATATCAAAAAAGTAAATATTTTTATATTATATACTTTTATTTCTTTAAAAATTATTAGTAATAGTACTTAATAATAATACTTATAAAGATGCTATTATTAATAATACTAATAATTTAAACTATAAAATAATATTATGCCTAATATCAATAATATTTATTAATGAATTATTAATATTAATTAATTAATATTAATAATAGTACTAATAATTAATTATGCCTAATAAATTTTTTTAAAAAACTTTCTTACCAAAAAAAGTCTAAAATATATATCTCAATTCAAAAATAAATTTAAAAATAAATAATACTTAATAATAATATTAATAATAACTAGTAATAATACATAATATCAAAAAAGTAAATGTTTTTATATTATATACTTTTATTGTTAATTATTCAATTAAATAATTGAATATATTAATAATTATTATTATATAATTAATAATAATAATGTTATTAATTAATAATAATACTCATTAATTTAATAATTTAAACTTCTAAGAAATATTAATATACCTAAGTAATAATTGATAGAAATATTTAGTTAATTTCTAACTTATTTTATATAATTTTTTTAAAAAAAAACTTTCTTACCAAAAAATGTCTAAAATATTTATCTCAATTCAAAAATAAATTAAAAAATAATAATTATACTTTTAAAATATTAATAATACCCTATAGGGTATACCCTATACCATATACCCTATAGGATATACCCTATACCTTATACCCTATACCCTATAAGGTATACCCTATACCATATGCCCTATGCCCTATACCTTATACCTTATACTGTATACCCTATAGGGTATACCCTATACCCTATAGGATATACCCTATACCCTATAGGGTATACCCTATACCATATGTCATATGCCTTATGCCCTATACCTTATACCCTATACCCTATACCCTATAGGGTATGTCCTATGCCCTATACCCTATACCCTATATCCTATAGGGTATACCCTATACCCTATAGGGTATACCCTATACCATATGCCCTATGTCCTATACCTTATACCCTATACCCTATAGGGTATGCCCTATGCCCTATACTTTATACCCTATATCCTATAGATTTATACCCTATACCTATAGGTATACTATACCTTATACTCTTATACCCTATACCCTAGGGTATAGGTATAGCCAGATAGTGGTATACTGTGTGGTATAGGTATAGTGGTATGTAGTATAGATATAGGTTATAGGTATGTGGTATATGATATAGGGTATACGGTATAACAGATAGGCTATAGGATATAGGATATAAACAGATGGTGGTATAGGGTAATAGTGGTATAGGGTATAGGCATATAGTAAGGATATATGATATATGTTATAGGCATAATGTATGTGGCATGCGATATGTAGGCATACCTATACCCTATTTAATGTGGTATACTCCTATACCCTATAAATGGTATACTTATACCATATAGCTATGAGTAACAGATAGGGCGTATGTGGTATAGGCATACCCTATAAATCCTATGTGGTTTGTGTGGCATGTGGTATACTCCTAAACCCTATAGTATAGCTGGTATAGGGTATACTAAACCCCATAGAATATACCCTATACCCTATGTATACCCCATACCATATGCCCTATACCCTACGCCTATATCCTATAGGGTATACTCCTATATCCCATAAAGGTATACCCTATACCCTATACCCTATACCATATATCCTATAAGGTATCTGCCCTATACCACACATAGCCAGTATGTGTGGCATAGATGGTGGAGTATGATACCCTATACCCTATACCCTATACAACTAGGGTATACCTTATATACCATATGTTCTATACTACGCCTTATAGCCACTATACTTATACTCTCCATACCCTATATCCTATAGGTATACCTCTATATCCTATAGTAGTATACCCTATATCCTATAGGGACAAGACATATCTGTAAGAGATACCTATAATATATGCTATATATGCCCTATACTATACCCTATACCTTTTTATACCCTTTATATCCTATAGGGTATACTTATATAAATTCCCTATACCCTATATGGTATACCCTATACCCTATAGGTATAAATTTATACCATACGCCCTATACCCTATAGGATATAGGTTATAGGGTATAGTGTATATGGCATAGGTATGTGATATGTGGCATGTAGGATATAGTTGTATGGTGTAGGCAGGTATAGGGTATAAGCTGTATAGGAGTATAGGGTATATGATATAGGGTATATGGTATAGTGGTATGAGGTATAGGGTATAGTATATAGGGTATAGTGTATAGGGTATAGGGTATAGGGTATAGGATATAGGTTATAGGGTATAGTGTATAGGGCATAGGGTATAGGGTATAGTGTATAGGGTATAGGGTATAGTGTATAGGGTATAGGGTATAGGGTATAGGATATAGGATATACTCCCTCCGTCCCAGCCTACTTAGGAAATTTTGAAATGGCACGGGAATTAAGGAATATTATTATAGTATTAGGAGAGAGAATGAGTGGAAAAAGTGTTGTGAGTGTGAAAAATTAAATAGGAGAGAGAATGAGTGGAGGGAATAGTAATTATAATGGTGTTGTGAGTATTAAAATAATGTAGGAGAGAGAATGAGTAGAGAGAATAGTGATTTAAGGTTTCCATTTTGGGAATTCTTAAGTGAAGTGGGACGCCCAAAATGGAAAGTTTTCTTAAGTGAGGTGGGACGGAGGGAGTAGGTTATAGGGTATAGGGTATATGGTATAGGTTATAGGATTTTGGCGTTGCATTAGTAATTTAGGCGTTACATTAGGATTTTGGCGTTGCATTAGACTCGTTACATTAGCTCTGGCGTTGCATTAGATGCGTTACATTAGCTCTGGCGTTGCATTAGATGCGTTACATTAGCTCTGGCGTTGCATTAGCCGTTACATTAGCTCTGGCGTTGCATTAGATGCGTTACATTAGCTCTGGCGTTGCATTAGATGCGTTACATTAGATGCGTTAGATGCGTTACATTAGGTCAGAAATGTAGTAGTGATAACAATTTTACACTTTAGCTCTTCCAAGTTCTAAGCTCCTACAATCAACCATCTTAACTTTATATTTACACCTAAGCTCCTTACTACTTTTTATAATTTCTCATTTAAAATTTTAAATATTATAACTTTACAACATTAATTCTCATTTGTTCCATTTAGACGTTATATATTTAAAATTTATTTAATAACATCTAAAATCACGAAAATTAGCCAAATATCAAAATAAACACGTAATCAATCCAACTAGAAAATAATGCCTAGCATGAGATGCAATGCACCCCACCCCACGTGCTCCACGTGTGACCAAAATGGTGCCTAGGTTTAGGGTCGTGACAACCTTTCCCTTGGCTATACTTGCATGTATCTTCAATGCCTCTTCATCAATTCCTTGAGCTTCCTTGATTCGGTCCAACGGAGTTAGCTAACACTCAACTGAGCTAAATACCCTTTAACTCTCACTTCTAAACTTGAAACCTCAATGCTATTCCATGCACTTACCCCCTTAGAAATCAACGCCGCTAAGTTCCTCGATTATTCCTACTCAAAGCATCGACCACCTTATTGCCCTTCCCTGAGTGAACAAAATGGTACAATCATAATTCTTAAGTAATCCTAGCCATCTCCTTTGCCTCATGTTAAGTTCCTTTTGAGCAAAAATGTACTTAAGACTCTTATGATTCAAGTAAATCTGACATGTTACCCCATACAAATAATGTCTCCAAATCTTCAAAGCTAACACTACAGTTGCTAACTCCAAATCGTGGGTTTGATAATTTTTCTCATGGTTCTTTAGTTGCCTTGAAGCATAAGCTATCACATTATCATTCTGCGTCAACACACAACCTAATCCCTTTAACGAAGCATCACTATAAATCACAAATTCGTCCGATCCTGATGGTACTGTAAGAACTGGTGCGGACACTAATCGACTCTTCAGCTCTTGAAAATTCTTTTCACATTCTTCCGACCAAATGAACTTTGTTCCTTTCTGCGTTAACTTCGTTAACGGTCCTGATAACTTTGAAAATCCTTCAACAAATATCCTATAGTATCTTGCTAACCCCAAGAAAGTTCTTATCTCGCTAACTGTAGTTGGTCTCTCCCAATCCACTATAGCCTCTATTTTCACTGGATCTACTTCAATTCCGTCCTTAGACACCACATGTCCTAAGAATGCTACTTTCTCCAACCAGAATTCACACTTCTTGAATTTAGCGTATAACTTCTGTTCCCTCAGAATCTGTAGAACTATGCTCAAATTCTCTTCATACTCCTCTTTAGTCTTAGAATACACCAAGATGTCATCAATGATTACAATTACACATTTATCCAGAAACTCCTGAAATATCCTCTTCATCAATTCCATGAATGTTTCGGCGCGTTCGTCAACCCAAATGGCATAACCAAAAACTCATAATGGTCATACCTTGTCCTAAAGGTCGTCTTCGCCACATCCTCTTTCTTCACTCTCAGCTGATGATATCCCTATCTCAAATCTATCTTCGAAAAATAACACGCTCCCCGAAGTAGGTCAAACAAGTCGTTAATCCTTGGCAACGGATACTGATTCCTAACCGTCACTCGATTCAACTCCCGATAGTCGATACACATTCTCATCGATCCATCTTTCTTCTTTACAAATAATACCGGTGCACCCCAAGGTGAAACACTCAGTTTTATCAACCCATTGTCCAACAATTTATGTAGTTGTTCCTTCAATTCCTTAAGCTCTGTCGGTGCCATTCTGTACGGTGCCTTCGATATCGGTGCAGTTTCTAGTACTAAGTCTATGGAAAATTCCTCTTCCCTTTCTAGTGGTATTCCCGGCAATTCCTCGGGAAACACATCCTTAAAATCTTTTATCACTAACAAAGAATCTATGCTCACTTTTTTCTCATCCGTCTCGCCTATGTAGGCCAAAAACCCTTCACACCCTTTCCTTAGCATCTTTCGAGCCTTCATTACTGATATAATACCCGATCAACTTCTCAGTTTCGATCCTTGAAAATATAACTCCTCTCCAGATGGTAACCTAAAATGTACTTCCTTCTTAAAATAGTCTACTTTTGCATGGTAAGCAGCTAACCAATCCATTCCCAGAATAATGTCAAATTCATTCATTTCCAACTCAATCAGGTCAACCTCGAGTTCTCTATCACCTATTTTCAAAGGGCACTCCTTATACATAGACAATATAGGAATCGACTCATTAGTCGGAGTATCTATCACCAAAGTGTTGGTGTAATGCCCTAGGCTTTAGTTATGTTTAACTGAAAACCGTTATGTATCATCTTTATCATTTAAAGTTTATTATTTGATTATTATATAGTTTGCATATTTGTTATAATAATCTCCGTTCCTAATTATTAAGAGAATAATTAGTATAATTGTCAATGGATAATCATATGATGATTATATGCATAGAGATGCACATTGAAATAATGGATACTTGTTAGTGAACAAGTAACTGGACTTGACCCGTATGAGATTTATGTCATGGTCAAATGTCATAATTAAATCTCATATGGTCACTTCATTTAGTCCCTAGACCTGAGATTATCATGACCTTACATATGATGAAAGTCATGTTTGATTTTAGTCAAATGATATCTTAACACGATATTTATAAAGGCTATCTTTGGCATGATCGGATTCATGATGGGAAGGATGATAAGTCAAGATGGAATTTGTCCCTCGAAAGAGAGATGTTTTGCTTGGGCCCCTCGATGAGTGATAATGATGGAAAGTGTGTGGCCACACCCCAATGCGATTGGATTATCATTATACTCAAGATCGAGAAAGCATTGAACAAATACAAGTTGACGAGGACCATGACTTGTGTTCAATATAACATCACGAGACAAAGGGAGAAATGGAAGTGTACCATTGGAAACGTGAACTCCTGCGTTATATTATTTGGGTAGACATAATGGCTTGCTAGAGTCCGCTTATGTCTTATGAGGATCGATATGATCGAGCTCATTGCCAACATAATATAATCCTATTGGGTCACACACATCTAGAATGAATTGGTTAAACCAAAGGAAGAAATGATTGAGAGTTCCTGATATGGCTTGTTCTGTAGCGCGACACAACTGGCCATCTGGCATGTTCTGCCGTGCGACACAACGAGCCACAGAGGCGGTTTACACTTGTTTCCTAATTTGATTAGGGCACAAACTCTAATACTAAAGTAGTATAAATATGAGTCTGTAAACAGCCGAAATTGAGCCGAATTTTCAAGAGAGAAAATCACCAAAAAGGTTTCTCAATATTTCTTCCATAGGTTTAAGAATCTAGCAATTCTCAAGAACTGTTCTTGATTCATTCTAACGTGTGGATACTACTAGAGGGTCTTCGCTTGTACAACGATCAAGGCCTAGAGTTCTATTGTTCAAAGCAATATGAAGGATCAAAGGTTTTGAAGATCGAAGATTGTGATTCAATATCACACCGATAAACTGTTCGATAGCTCAAGACCGAAAAGCAATAAAGGTTGGTAAATTCTATCTCATAGAAATTCAATTTAATCGTATAGAACAGATCTTAGGGCTTGGGTTTTGTGTTATTTAGATGCTTATTCCGCTGCGCATGGACCCATAAAACCCAACAGTGGTATCAGAGCCCCGTTCGTATGGTTAAGTTTGAATTAACATGCTAGAATCAAGATATAAATCGTTTATATGCTTATTGCATGTTTTGTATGCGGTAGAATGTTTATTGTTTATGTGAAACAATGTGAAAATCGTCTTCTGATTATGCTGAATTAAATCTGTAAAAGTTGTTTACTTGATTTGATTGCTTTATGATTGGAATTGATTGAAATTAAGAAAATCTGCCAAACTGGCAACTCAAGTCGTGCGACAGAGTTGGCCACGAGGAGAAAATCTGGTAGCTGGGCTTGGTATGTCACGCGACAGATCTGGCCAACTGGTTGATTGCGCCGCGCGACATAACTAGCCAATCTGGGCAGAATCAGTTTGATAATTTTTCTGCTAATCTGTGATTATGTTATAATCTGAGATGTTTAATGTCTTAATCTGGATGCTATAAATTTCTGGAAATTGAGTTTATAGGGCTATGCTAGATTAATTCATTGTTTATGCATGCTTAATTAATTTAAATGTGTTTTATTAATTGTTGCGATGCATGAATTATTTGTTCTTAAGTATTAAGAATTTTGTTAAATGTTTAGTTGAAATGTTAAAATTTTGGTTTTATGATTGTTTATGAGAAACAAGTCAGTTTACGCAAAATTTTAAGGAATCTGATTGTTTATGAGAAACAAGTCAGTTTACGAGTCTGATTGTTTATGAGAAACAAGTTAGTATACAAAGTATTGATTATGTTGCATTCAAATTGGTATTATAATAGTGCATGACTAGGAGAGTTCTGTCGAAGGAAAATTTGGTACTTAAGCAGTCCTTGTGGCTCACCTATTTTCTTGGGAACTTACCTGGTGTACATTATGATTATCCTTGTTGATATGCTTATAATCTGCTTTAAAGAACCTTCATTTAACTTTTAAGTTCTTTATGCCAATCCATGATTAAAACACTTGAGACCACTCAGATAGTTTTGGGTGGGCTTGCCATAGCAAGGTGCTTTGATTCTATTCCGTTTGCGAGCAAGATGAGGAAATGGTGGTTCCTATACGTTTAAAGTGGATGAACTTAATTGGTTTATCAAAATGGTTTTGGATCCAAGGCATAAGATGAGATCTAAGAGTCATATACGATATGATTGATGTTTTCTACCTAATTAATTTAATCTTGAGTAGTGCGCCATAGCGTACTTGAGATTAAATTAAAGTTGGATCTTAGCCCATTAAATGCATATCATGCTTATTTGCATTGGAAGGTGTATGATTTAGTGGGAGTATTTGTAAAATACATTATTTGCTCTTAAATGATAAATGTGTTGGTATTGATATGTGTTCATATAATTTGTATATTTTGTTGTAGAAGTAGCATTATACAAATAAATTGCGATTCGTTCTTATGAAGGACAAAGTTCGAAAGGAACGATACAAATAATTCTGATTGGATCAGAAGCCTAAAGAATGGTTCTTAGGTAAATGTGTACGTTCTTGACGAATCCGTTCCTGTTGAACCCACTGCAAATATTGCAAAGGGCAAATAAGGAGCAAATTTAGAAACATGTTGATGATTCTGATAATATTGCTTACCTTATACTTGCCACCATGGTTGAAGGCTCTTATGAAGAACCTTGAACACATGGAAGTTACTTTTGTTCTAGCACAACGCAAAAGGAAATGTTCCAAATGCGAACTAGACAAAAGATGTATGTTGTGGTGAAGGCTCTTAATTAATGAGGTAAAAGAAGGAGCAATCCGCAAATGTGTTAATGGTTGACACAAGAAAAGGGTTCATAAAGGAAGGAGAAGTAGGTAAAGCAAAGGTTGCTAAACCTAAGACAAAAGTTGTCAAAGCCGAAGAGGCTAAACCCAAAGTGTCTCAAAAGGATGTAGTTTGCTACCATTGCAATAAGATTGTCATTGGAATCAAAGTTGCAAGGCTTATTAGGAAGGCCTAAAAGGTGAAGAAGGGCAATATGATTGCTGCTACTTCAAATATCTATATGATAGATATTTTCTTTTCGACTTCTTGTTCTTGGGTATATGATACCGGATTCGATCCCACATTTGTAAAAGAATGTGTAAGGAACAAAGAATAGAAAGCTACTCAAAGAAGGTGAATTAAACCTATGCGTGGGAATGAAGCAATAGTTGCTACATTAACCATAGGGACTTATGAAGTCACTTTACCTTGTGAACTAGTACTTATTTTGAACAAGTGCGACTACGTTCCGAATTTGAGTAGGAGTATTATTTCCGTTTCTTAAATGGATGATGAAGGATATAATTTTCTTATTTTCAATAAGAAGTTTTTATTTATTTAATGATATGCCTTATTTTATTGCATATGTCATTGAATGGTCTTCATATCCTTGATGTTAAGAAACAAAATAATATTGAAGATATCTAAAATATGAATGGAAATCTGAACCAAACAATATGAACAACGCGTTCATATGGCATTGCCGGCTTGGTCAAATAAATAAGAAACATATATCTAAACTCCATTAACATGGACTTTTAGACTCATATGACTCTGAATCACTTGAGGAATGTGGATCTTGTTTATTGGGATTATTGACCAAATCACCCTACACTAAGAGTAGTGGGAGGGCTAGTGACTTATTGATCATTATACATGAGATGTATGTGGACTATTAAGTAGCATTGCTAGGGGAAGACTTCGGTATTTCATCACATTTCACTAAAAACTTATCTATATATGACTATGTCTATCTGATGAAGTCCAAAGGTGAATCGTTTGAGATGTTTCGAACATTTCAAGATGAAGTACAAAACAACTTGGCAAAACTATTGAGTACTTCGATTGGATCGAGGTGGTGAATATTTGAGCCAAGAGTTTGACAATCATCTCAAAACTATGAAATCGTTTCAGAGATGACTCCACCCGGAACACCACATTGTATGGTGTGTCTGAAAGGAGGAATTGAACCTTGTACGACATGGTTCGTTCGATGATATGTCAAATAGATTTTCCTATTTCCTATTTCCTTTTGAGGATATGCATTAGAAATAATGCGGTTACACTGAATCGAGTCCTTACTAAATCGGTCCCTAAGGCCCCACATGAGATGTGGCATGGAAGAAAACTTAGTTTGTCTTTCATGAAGATTGGGGTTGCGAATCTTATATAAAGAGACATGTCTCTTATAAGTTAGCACCAAATTTGACAAGGTTATTTTCGAAAATTAATCTTACAACCGCAAAAGAGAACAAAACGTTTGTTGCTCTATACGATTTGTTTCTTGAGAAATAGTTTCTCAATAAAGAATCTAGTGGGAGTAAAATTAATCTTGAAGAAGTTCAAGAATCCGAAAATAATATGGAACCAAGAGTAGAGATGGAACCAAGTTCACAATGAGTTGTGGAACCAGTTCAAGATGCACAAGTCCATCGTAGATCGGATAGGTTACGATCCGAACTCAAGAAATATTGATTTCTCGTATCGGAAAGTAATGAAGTGAAAGTCATTAAGAATGACGATCCTACTTCCTATCTTGAGGCGATGTCCACTCCTAATTTGGATAAATGGTTAGGAACCATGGAGTCTGAATTGCAATCCATGTTTGATGATCAAGTTTGGAACTTGATTGGGCTACCTGAAGGTGTAAAAACTAAAGGGATGCAAGAAGGTCTTCAAGACCGACATGGATGGGAAGGTGTGTACTTTCATGACTAAGAATTGTAGCAAAGGGATTTAGGTTAATTCATAGTATTGACTATGTTGAAACCTTTTCGCCAGTTACAATGTCGAAGTCGATTAGAATTTCAATTGCCATGATCACATATTGTGACTATGTGATATGACAAATGGATGTCAAACGACTTTCTTTAAATGGAAAGATTATTATGGATGTGTATAGTACACAACCCGAATAGTTTTTCGATCCAAGAAACTCTAATAAAGTATGCATGTTGCAAAGATCCATGAGATGGGTTGAAGCAAGCTTCAAGGAATTGGAATCTTCGTTTTGATGAATTGGTCAAAGAGTTTGACTTCATCAAAGAACAAATATGAATCTTGTGTATACATGAAATTCAGTGGAAGCGTAGTATTATTTCTACTGTTTTATTACAATAATATCTTACTCATTGGAAAAACAAGTTCCGACACTTAAGACTGTCAAAGTCTTGGTCAAGGAAAGGTTTCTCAATGAAAGATATGGGTGAAGCCGCTTACATCCTTGGCATCAAGATCTATAGAGATAGATCTAGAAGGATAAATTGGTTTGAGTCAAAGTATTCACATTGACAAGGTTCTTAGAAGAGTCTAAAAAGAGTAGCTTGTCAATGGGTCATGGTATTTCTCTTAGCAATACTCATTGTCTTATGACAACTGATGAGCAAAAGGGAAATGAATGAAGTTTCATATGCTTCAGCATTTGGATCTGTCATGTATGCCATGATTTGTACTAGACCCGACGTCTCGTATGCTCTAAGCATAATGAGTCGATACCAATCTAATCCTGTTGAGAACCATTGGATGGCAGTCAAGATGATCCTTAAGTACTTAAGAAGAACTAAGGATACGTTCTTGGCATTTGAAAGGTTGGAAGTTAATCTTGTTGTAAGGGTTACATAGATGCTAACTTCCAAATTGACAAAGTTAATTTAAAATCGCAATTAGGATTTATGTATATGCTTATTGAAGGTACGGTTTTATTGGAAAAGTTCCAAGCAGAAATTGTAGCCGATTCTACTACTAAGGCTGAATTTTAGCAACATATGATGTGGCTAAAAGAGGCAGTTTGGATCAAAAGTTCATTAGTGTTTTGGAAATGTTCCAAGTATCACTAATCGGTGAAACTTTTGTTATGACAATAGTGGTGCCACTTGTGCAAACAATGGAACCAAGGTCACAACAACGATCCAAACACTCACTTAGACGTTCTTCGAGGAATTCATAAAGAATGAGAAGACGTTAAGATATACAAAGTATCAACCGATGATGACATAAGGGATTCACTAACAAAGACCCTCGCACAGGCAGAAGCATGATGGTCATGTTAGATCCATGAGTATTCGATACATAAATGGAGCCTAGTGCAAGTTGGAGATTGTTGGTGTAATGCCCTATGCTTTAGTTATGTTTAACTGAAAACCGTTATGTATCATCTTTATCATTTAAAGTTTATTATTTGATTATTATATAGTTTGCATATTTGTTATAATAATCTCCGTCCCTAATTATTAAGAGAATAATTAGTATAATTGTCAATGGATAATCATATGATGATTATATGCATAGAGATGCACATTGAAATGATGGGTACTTGTTAGTGAACAAGTGACTGGACTTGACCCGTATGAGATTTATGTCATGGTCAAATGTCATAATTAAATCTCATATGGTCACTTCATTTAGTCCCTAGACCTGAGATTATCATGACCTTACATATGATGAAAGTCATGTTTGATTTTAGTCAAACGATATCTTAACACGATATTTATAAAGGCTATCTTTGGCATGATCGGATTCATGATGGGAAGGATGATAAGTCAAGATGGAATTTGTCCCTCGAAAGAGAGATGTTTTGCTTGGGCCCCTCGATGAGTGATAATGATGGAAAGTGTGTGGCCACACCCCAATGCGATTGGATTATCATTATACTCAAGATCGAGAAAGCATTGAACAAATACAAGTTGATGAGGACCATGACTTGTGTTCAATATAACATCGTGAGACAAAGGGAGAAATGGAAGTTTACCATTGGAAACGTGAACTCCTATGTTATATTATTTGGGTAGACATAATGGCTTGCTAGAGTCCGCTTATGTCTTATGAGGATCGATATGATCGAGCTCATTGCCAACATAATATAATCCTATTGGGTCACACACATCTAGAATGAATTGGTTAAACCAAAGGAATAAATGATTGAGAGTTCCTGATATGGCTTGTTCTGTAGCGCGACACAACTGGCCATCTGGCATGTTCTGCCGTGCGACACAACGAGCCACAGAGGCGGTTTACACTTGTTTCCTAATTTGATTAGGGCACAAACTCTAATACTAAAGTAGTATAAATATGAGTCTGTAAACAGCCGAAATTGAGCCGAATTTTCAAGAGAGAAAATCACCAAAAATGTTTCTCAATATTTCTTTCATAGGTTTAAGAATCTAGCAATTCTCAAGAACTGTTCTTGGTTCATTCTAACGTGTGGATACTACTAGAGGGTCTTCGCTCGTACAACGATCAAGGCCTAGAGTTCTATTGTTCAAAGCAATATGAAGGATCAAAGGTTTTGAAGATCGAAGATTGTGATTCAATATCACACCGATAAACTGTTCGATAGCTCAAGACCAAAAAGCAATAAAGGTTGGTAAATTCTATCTCATATGAATTCAATTTAATTGTATAGAACGAATCTTAGGGCTTGGGTTTTGTGTTATTTAGATGCTTATTCGGCTGCGCATGGACCCATAAAACCCAACACAAAGGTATTTCTAACGCTTCAGGTTTTTGTTTCATATGCTTCGCTAAATGAGTACTAATGACAGAATGTGTAGCGCCAGTATCAATCAATGCATACACACTACGAGTAAAAAGATGAAGTGTACCTGCCACGACGTCCTTTTCGCTTTAGTTGCATTAGCAGCAGGCTCGGGCGGAATGGGTCCATCGAGAATGTACAACTTCCTTTCCTGTTTGAGAACAATTCCCAAACTGCGGATCCAATCCACATAGTTGTTGCCATTCTCCTCTAACTTGTCCTTCTCGGGAGCGATCGCAGTGACATGTTTTGATTAGTGTTTACAGCCATTGATCTACAAAGATATGCAACAAGATATGAACACATATAAGTACCAATTCATTTAAGAGATTAATTAACGTATTTCACAAATACTCCAACTAAATTATATAACCTTCTTATACAAACATGCATAATATAATTTAATAGGCTAAGACCCAACTTTAATTTAATTTCAAGTCGGCTATGGCGCGACTGCTCAAAATTAAACTAAAAAGGTAGATAACATTTATCAATCATATCTATATATGACTCTTAGATCATTATGAGATTATAGACATCATATGTCACATGTTTCAATCTCATCTTATGCCTTAGGCCCAAAACTGTTTTGATAGCCTAATTGAGTTCAACCATGTTAAACGTATAGCAATCACCGTTTGCTCATCTTGATCATACAAAGATAGAATCAATGTACCTCGCTGTGGCGTAGCCTACATGAAACTATATGTGTACTCACAAGTGTTTAAACATGGGTGGCATAAAACAAACTCAAATTACAAAGAAGGTTCAATTTTTCATGCTTATCAATTACATGCCAAGGTTGATTCATGAAAACTATATGAGCATAATTATGAACATGGAATGATGCAAAACATAACACATTTGATCAGTAATTACTAGTACGCGGCCACGTGCTCCAAGTTTATCCCACACTTCCATCGAAGTGCCTGTGGGGAAGGTTTTGGTGTCCGCCCAATATCTTTGAGTAACACTTCACAAATATCCTAGATTAATCACATTAATCATATTAATGAAATTGACATCCCATAATCTAGATTAATCATATTAATCATCTATTTCAATTTCATAATCATGGTATATCATTATATACAATTATTCACAAGCAAAACTCATACAATTTCACATTCTAAATCATATTCATCATGAAAATTCATATAATCACATTACACAATTATCATGATTATCTAACTAAACATCATGAACGGGGCTCTGATACCACTGTTGGGTTTCGAGGGTCCATGCGCAGCGGAATAATGCAAATAACTCGAAAACTCGGAGCCCTAGGATCCGTTCTAGATGAATAATTAAGAAGCATAAAATAGATTTACCAACCTCGAGTGCCTTTGTCGTTGATAAACGTACTCCAGATTGGAGAATTAGCAAACCTTCAATGAACGATCCTTGAATCACGAACGGAAGATCTTGAATTGCGAAGATCCTCTACGAGTATCCACGCGATGAACGAACCCTAGAACTCTTCTAGGAGGATTGCTAGACCCTTGATTGAAACCCCTTTCAATCTATGATGTATTATGGAATTGGTGTGATTTGATTCTCAATTCACAATTGAGAAATCAATATTTTGTGTTTCTTCTAAACCAAAATCGTCACTTGGCATCTAGGGTTGAAGAGGGATACTATTTATACCTTATAAATATTATACCCTATTAAAACCCTTGGCAAAAAACGGTTTCAGCATTCAGCGGGGCGTGGGCGGTCGCCCGTGAAGACATGGGTGGTCGCCCATGAGTCCAGAGCCTAATCCCATCATTCGAAACCTCATATGGGCGGTCGCTCACAAGGGCATGGGCGGTCGCCCATGAGCACAATTTCAAATCCCTTATTCGAAAACCAACATGGGCGGTCGCCCATAAGGACAAGGGCGGTCGCCCATCTAGACAGTCTCCAATGCCCAGTTTTCGAATAACATGTGTGGTCGCCCATGAACCATTGAGCGGTCGCCCAAGTCAACCATTGACTTGTGGGCGGTCGCCCATGGTACAGCAGGCGTCGCCCATCACACCAGAATCCATAATTCTATTTTTGACAATTCGTTCGATGCGTGTGACCCCATAGGACTATATTATGTTGGCAATGAGTTCGATCACATCGATCCTCATAAGACATGAGCGGACTCTAGCAAGCCATCATGCCTACCCAAATAATATAATATCAAGTTCGTTTTCCTACATAGAACATATCACAATCCCATTGTCACACGATGTTATATTGAACATGAGTCATGGTCCACGTCAACTCATATTGTTCAATGCTTTCTCGTTACTAAGTAAATTGATTAATCGAATGATATTAATCACATTAATTCATTCGGGCATGGCCATGCACTACATCAATCTTACTTACGAGTGGCCAAGCAAACATCTCTCTTTACGAGGGACAATTTCCATCATGACTTATCATTCTTCCCAACAAGAATCATACCATGCCAATGATAGCCCTTATTGTCATCCGATTAAAGACAACGTTAAACTATATCAAACATGATATTCATCGAGCGAAAGACGATGATAATCTCAGGTCAAAGGATATCAATGATATGACTATATGAGATTTAATTATGACATTTGACCATGACATAAATCTCATAATGGGTCAAGTCCAGTACCTTGTTCTCTAACAAGTACCCATGAATCTAATGTGCATCTCCATGCATATAATCATCACATGATTATCCATTAGACTTCATACTAGTGCTTCATAAGTACTAGGGACACAATTATTATAATTAAAAACATTCAAACATATATAACAATCAAAGAAACAATCTCATATATAAATGAACAATGACATTACATAAAGGTCTATCTCTATAGGCCTAGGGCACTATCACCTACAGTCTCCCACTTGCACTAGGCCCAATCATTCATGTATCTTATACCCATGGACCTAACATGACCATCATGTTTAGCTTGTGGTAAAGGCTTGGTGAGAGGGTCCGAGATGTTGTCATCCGTTGGTACCTTGCATATCTTGACGTCCTCCCTTTCACAGATTTCTCGAATGAGGTGGAAGCGTCTCAAAATGTGTTTGGATCGCTGATGTGACCTTGGTTCTTTTGCTTGGGCAATAGCACCATTGTTGTCACAGAACAGCTCTATCGGGTTAGTGATACTCGGAACGACTTCTAAGTCACTAACGAACTTCTTGATCCAAACCGCCTCCTTAGCCGCATCCGATCTTTGCTATGTATTCGAAACTTGTTGTAGAATCAGCAACAGTGCTTTGCTTGGAACTCTTCCAACAAACAACACCTCCATTTAGCATAAACACAAAACCAGACTGTGATCTATAGTCATCTTTGTCGGTTTGGAAGCTTGCATCTGTGTAACCCTTTACAACCAGATCATCTTCCATTCCTCCAAATACCAAGAATACATCCTTATTCCTTCTCAAGTACTTAAGGATATTCTTGACAGCTATCCAATGGTTCTCACCAGGATCAGACTGGTATCTACTCGTTGCGCTTAGAGCGTACGAGACATCGGGTCTAGTACATAACATGGCATACATGATAGACCCAATTGCCGAAGCATATGGTATATCACTCATCCTCTTTCGCTCATCATTTGTCTTAGGACAATGAGTCTTGCTAAGAGTAATGCCGTGTCCCATTGGCAAGTTCCCTCTCTTAGAATTTTCCATGCGGAATCTTCTAAGGACCTTTTCAATATATGTACTCTGACTCAAACCAATCATCCTTCTCGATCTATGTCTATAGATCTTGATACCAATGATATAAGCCGCCTCACCCATATCTTTCATTGAAAAACATTTTCCTAACCAGGACTTTACAGTCTCAAGTGCAGGAACATTGTTTCCAATGAGTAAGATGTCATCGACATACAACACCAGAAATAGCACTATGCTCCCACTTAGGGGTGTAAATGGTTCGGTTTGGTTCGGTTTGGACAAATTTAGAGACCAAACCGCTAGTACTCGGTTTGGAAAAATCTCAAACCAAACCGAACCATGAAAATTTTCAAACCGAACCGAACCAAACCACCTCGGTTTGGTTCGGTTTGGTCTCAAACCGCGGTTCCATTAAACGGTTCAAACCGCGGTCCGAACTGCGGTCTAGACCATGGTTCGAACCATAAACCTGTCCAAACTCCAAATGTTACCTAATTATGTAAAAGACATATTAAAATTACAAAACCACTTTAAAACTTAAATTACAAAACCAAAGTACCAACATACATAATTCCTACTTCTTATCAGCAACAACAACAAAGACAGAATCAGTATACAAGCAGCAACAACAGAGACAGAATGTATACATCAGTATACAAGCGACAAGAGACAGAATGTATACATCCTTTGTAACATTTTCACTCCAACTCGAGTTGGTTCACATGACATGATACATACAATTAATTGATCCCCATAATCGAGTTAAGGCACCTTTCTTTGCTCATTTTATTTTCTTCTTTTTATTTAGTTCATCTATTACTAAATTAGAAAACTAAACTTTAATTTTTATTTTGTATCCTCTTTTGCATTTACAGGAAGCAAATGAGCAGTTAAAGTAGTACTACTAATATGGTTCAACATTTTTCAAGTTTAAATTAATTTGTCAAAGTTGAATGATTTTTACATCCTGCAGTCCGTTAACTATACACATATGAGGAGTAAAGTCTTACGGTTTTAAAGGCATCCAACGCGGCTCGGTATCGGTTGAGATCAACGCGGCTCCAAAAAGCCTATATCAAATTAAATAAGGGGAAAGACATTAGTTATAAGCGCACCTTAACGAACGAGTAAAGAGAACCGACTTAACGGTTAATGTACCGGTCTCAAAGCATAGAAAAGAACATACACTGTTGTCATTATCCATTGATGAAAAGAACATACACTGAGAGTACACTGTAATAATCCGAAAATTATAGCTGAATGAAATGAAGAACAAACATCAGATTTCAGAAATATAGGTTAAATTATAGCAACATCAAGTAAGATATAAGATTAAAGTAAGATTAAAGAAAATAGAACATACCTGCGAGTCGGCGAAATATCTAGGGCTCGGAAATTAAGAGGGAAATCGAAAATGGCGGAATCGGCGAGTCGGAGATGAAGGGTTAGCCGGGAGGTGAGGACGAAGGAAGAGTAAGAGGGAAAGTCTTCGTCTTCGTCGATGAGGAAAATTGGAAATGGCGGAGATTGAGAGTGAGAGAAGCCCTGTGCCCGCCGCTCTGTGAAATTGAAAAAGAAGGAAAGGGAAAGGGTTTAGAAATTTAGGATATTTATATTTTGTTGGCTGATTATTAGATTAGGGTTTTAAAATCAAGGGTGGAGATTAAATCAAAAATAATCAACGGTTAATATGACGGTTTGGGTGGTTCAGCTCGGTGGTTTGGTTTGGCGGTTCAGCTCGGTGGTTCGGTTTGGCGGTTCAGCTCGGTGGTTCGGTTTGGCGGTTCAGCTTGGTGGTTCGGTTTGGCGGTTCAGCTCGAAATGGTTCGGTTTGGTTCGGTTTGGTTTGGTTTGGAGGAGTCAGACCGCAAACCAAACCGAACCGCATGGTTTATAGATTTTTGGAACCGAGCTGAACCGCGAAGGCATAAAAACCAAACCAAACCACGTGGTTTGGTTCGGTTCGGTCTCAAACCGCGGTTTGAACCGAACCGCTGACACCCCTACTCCCACTTATCTTCTTGTATATACAAGGTTCATCTTCATTTTTGATGAAGCCAAACTCTTTGACTGATTCATCAAAACGTAGATTCCAGCTCCGGGAAGCTTGCTTCAATCCATAAATGGATCTCTGCAACTTACATACTTTGTTAGAATCCTTTGGATCGACAAACCCTTCAGGCTGTATCATGTATACATCCTCAAGTAGGTTTCCATTAAGAAACGCTGTTTTGACGTCCATTTGCCATATCTCATAGTCGTAATATGCGGCTATGGCAATCAGGATTCTAATAGACTTAAGCATTGCTACGGGCGAAAAGGTTTCATCATAGTCAACGCCATGAATCTGCCTATACCCCTTAGCAACTAGCCTAGCCTTATAAGTATGTACCTTCCCATCCATGTCAGTTTTCTTTTTGAAAACCCACTTGCACCCTATGGTTTTTACACCTTCGGGTGGATCAATCAAGTTCCAAACTTGATTATCGTACATGGATTTGATCTCGGATTCCATGGTTCCTAGCCACTTGTCCGAATCAGGAGTGGACATCGCCTCTTGATAGGAAGTAGGTTCATCATTCTCAATGATTTCTACTTCATTAATTTTCATCATGAGAAATCCATATCTCTCAGGTTCGGATCGTATTCTATCCGATCTGCGAAGAACTTGTGTATCTTGAACCGGTTCCACAACAGCTTGTGAATTTGGTTCCGTCTCTACTATTGGCTCTATGTCATTTTCAGGTTCTTGAATTTCTTCAAGATCAATTTTACTCCCACTAGTTTCTTTAGAGAGAAACTCTTTCTCTAGAAAGACACCGTGTCGAGCAACAAACACTTTGTTCTCGGATTGGTTGTAAAATTGATATCCTTTCGTTTCCTTGGGATAACCAACGAAAATACATTTATCAGATCTAGGTGCAAGTTTATGTTCAGAAACCAATTTCTTTACATAAGCCTCACATCCCCAAATTTTCATGAAAGATAAGCTAGGCTTTCTTCCATGCAACATCTCATGTGGGGTTTTAGGAGCCGATTTAGTAGGGACCTTGTTAAGTGTGAAAGCAATTTGTTTCAAGTGCATGTTCCCAAAAGGAAATAGGAAGGTTAACTTGACTCATCATCGATCGAACCATATCTAATAGAGTTCGATTTCTCCTCTTGGACACACCATTCCATTGTGGTGTTCCTGGATGGAGTAAGTTACGAAACAATTCCACAACTTTTCGGATGATCGTCAAATTCTTGGCTCAAATATTCACCACCTCGATCGGATCGAAGTGTTTTAATAGTTTTGCCAAGTTGATTTTGTACTTCACTTTGAAATATTCTAAATATCTCAAATGCTTCACTTTTGTACTTCATCAGATAGACGTAGCCATATCTTGATAAGTCGTCAGTGAACGTTATGAAGTACCGAAATCCTCCCCTAGCAATGCTATTCATTGGTCCACATACATCAGTATGTACGAGAGCCAACAAATCACTAGCCCTTTCACTACTCTTAGTAAAAGGTGCTTTAGTCATCTTGCCCAATAAACAAGACTCGCAAACATCATATGATTCATAATCATATGAGTCTAAATATCCATCTTTATGGAGTTTAGAGATGCATTTCTCGTTTATGTGCCCAAGACGGCAATGCCATTTATATGTGTCATTCACATTATTTGGTTTGGATTTCTTACTAACATGATAGACATTATCAACATTATTCTCAACATCCAAGACATAAAGGCCATTAAAAGAATGAAGCAACACAATAAAGCATGTCATTCAAATAAATTGAAAATTTCTTATTCGCAATAAGAAAATTGTAACCCTCATTGTCTAAACATGAAATAGAAATAATGTTTACGCTCAAATACGGAACATAATAACAGCTTATTTAAAACTAAAATTAATCCGCTTGGTAAAGTGACTTCGTAAGTCCCTACGGCCACGATGCAAAGCAACTCTTGCTCCATTTCCAACCCGTAGATCTACTTCACCCTCTTTTTGAAAGCAACCTTCTATTCTTTAGTCCCTGCACATTTAGGCAAATGTGAGATCCACATCCGGTATCTAATACCCAAGAACTAGAGGTAGAAAGTAAAATATCTATCACATAGATACACGAAGTCATGGCAATCTCATTGCCCTTCTTCTTCAGTCCTTCCCGATAAAGCTTGCGAGTTACACCTCCAATGCCCGGTTTCCTTGCAATGGTAGCACACCGCATCCTTTTGGGATTTGGGTTTAGGCTTCTCGCCGGCAACCTTTGCCTCCGGTTTAGCAACTTTTGCTTTACCCTTGTTTTTGAACCCCTTTCCTTTATTCACCATCAACACTTGATTGGTTTTCTTGGTAATATTGTTCTCCGCATTCTTTAGCATCCCATGCAATTCGTGACAGAGATTTATTCATCCCATTCATGTTATAATTCGTAACAAACTTATTATAACTTTCGGGGAGTGAATGCAATATCATATCCGTAGCTTGACTCTAAATGGATAGGATACCCAAGCCTCTCAAGGTGTTCGAGGTGACCCTTCATTTTTAACACATGAGGCCCAACGGGTTGTCCTTCAATCATCTTGCATGAATGAAGAGCCTTCATAGTGTCAAACCTTTCCGTACGTGCTTTCAGCTCGGAACATTTCCTTCAAATGATTTCCCAAATCATAGGCTTCCATGTGTACAAGGTCCTTACGAAGAGCCTTACACATGGTCGCAAGCATCGTGCAACCAACATCAATAGAATCATCTACATGCTTCTTATGTTGGTCCCTTTACGCTTTAGTTGCATTAGCAAAGCAGCTCGGGCGGAATGGGTCCATCGAGAATGTACAACTTCCTTTCTGTTTGAGAACAATTCCCAAGCTGCGGATCCAATCCACATAGTTGTTGCCATTCTCCTCTAACTTGTCCTTCTCAAGGACTCGATCGCGATGACATGTTTTGATTAGTGTTTACGGCCATTGATCTATAAAGATATGCAACAAGATATGAACACATATAAGTACCAATTCATTTAAGAGATTAATTAACGTATTTCACAAATACTCCCACTAAATTATATAACCTTCTTATACAAACATGCATAATATAATTTAATAGGCTAAGACCCAACTTTAATTTAATTTCAAGTCGGCTATGGCACGATTTGCTCAAAATTAAACTAAAAAGGTAGATAACATTTATCAATCATATCTATATATGACTCTTAGATCATTATGAGATTATAGACATCATATGTCACATGTTTCAATCTCATCTTATGCCTTAGGCCCAAAACTTGTTTTGATAGCCTAATTGAGTTCAACCATGTTAAACGTATAGCAATCACCGTTTGCTCATCTTGATCATACAAAGATAGAATCAATGTACCTCGGCGTGGCGTAGCCTACATGAAACTATCCGTGTACTCACAAGTGTTTAAACATGGGTGGCATAAAACAAACTCAAATTACAAAGAAGGTTCAATTTTTCATGCTTATCAATTACATGCCAAGGTTGATTCAGTTTAGAAACTATATGAGCATAATTATGAACATGAAATGATGCAACACATAACACATTTGATCGGTAATTACTAGTACACGGCCACGTGCTCCAAGTTTATCCCACACTTCCATCGAAGTGCACGTGGGGAAAGGTTTTGGTGTCCAGCCAATATATTGAGTAACACTTCACAAATATCCTAGATTAATCACATTAATCATATTAATGAAATTGACATCCCATAATCTAGATTAATCATATTAATCATCTATTTCAATTTCATAATCATGGTATATCATTATATACAATTACTTCACAAGCAAAACTCATACAATTTCACATTTTAAATCATATTCATCATGAAAATTCATATAATCACATTACACAATTATCATGATTATCTAACTAAACATCATGAACGGGGCTCTGATACCACTGTTGGGTTTCGAGGGTCCATGCGCAGCGGAATAATGCAAATAACTCGAAAACCCGGAGCCCTAGGATCCGTTCTAGATGAATAATTAAGAAGCATAAAATAGATTTACCAACCTCGAGTGCCTTTGTCGTTGATAAACGTACTCCAGATTGGAGAATTAGCAAACCTTCAATGAACGATCCTTGAATCACGAACGTAAGATCTTGAATTGCGAAGATCCTCTACGAGTATCCACACGATGAACGAACCCTAGAACTCTTCTAGGAGGATTGCTAGACCCTTGATTGAAACCCCTTTCAATCTATGATGTATTATGGAATTGGTGTGATTTGATTCTCAATTCACAATTGAGAAATCAATATTTTGTGTTTCTCCTAAACCAAAATCGTCACTTGGCTGCTAGGGTTGAAGTGGGATACTATTTATACCTTATAAATATTATACCCTATTAAAACCCTTGGCAAAAAACGGTTTCAGCATTCAGCGGACATGGGTGGTCGCCCATCAAGACATGGGCGGTCGCCCATGAGTCCAGAGCCTAATCCCATCATTCGAAACCTCATATGGGCGGTCGCTCACAAGGGCATGGGCGGTCGCTCATGAGCACAGTTTCAAATCCCTTATTCGAAAACCAACATGGGCGGTCGCCCATAAGGACAAGGACGGTCGCCCATCTAGACAGTCTCCAATGCCCAGTTTTCGAATAACATGTGCGGTCGCCCATGAACCATTGAGCGGTCGCCCAAGTCAACCATTGACTTGTGGGCGGTCGCCCATGGTACCTTGGGCGGTCGCCCATCACACCAGAATCCATAATTCCATTTTTGACAATTCGTTCGATGCATGTGACCCCATAGGACTATATTATGTTGGCAATGAGTTCGATCACATCGATCCTCATAAGACATGAGCGGACTCTAGCAAGCCATCATGCCTACCCAAATAATATAATATCAAGTTCGTTTTCCTACATAGAACATATCACAATCCCATTGTCACACGATGTTATATTGAACATGAGTCATGGTCCACGTCAACTCATATTGTTCAATGCTTTCTCGTTACTAAGTAAATTGATTAATCGAATGATATTAATCACATTAATTCATTCGGGCATGGCCATGCACCACATCAATCTTACTTACGAGTGGCCAAGCAAACATCTCTCTTTACGAGGGACAATTTCCATCTTGACTTATCATTCTTCCCAACAAGAATCATACTATGCCAATGATAGCCCTTATTGTCATCCGGTTAAAGACAACGTTAAACTATATCAAACATGATATTCATCGAGCGGAAGACGATGATAATCTCAGGTCAAAGGATATCAATGATATGACTATATGAGATTTAATTATGACATTTGACCATGACATAAATCTCATAATGGGTCAAGTCCAGTACCTTGTTCTCTAACAAGTACCCATGAATCTAATGTGCATCTCCATGCATATAATCATCACATGATTATCCATTAGACTTCATACTAGTGCTTCATAAGTACTAGGGACACGATTATTATAATTAAAAACATGCAAACATATATAACAATCAAAGAAACAATCTCATATATAAATGAACAATGACATTACATAAAGGTCTATCTCTATAGGCCAAGGGCACTATCACCTACAAATACACGGCCACGACCTCCTCCATTCCCTTTGTTGTCGTCTTTAGCTCCTGGAGCATTAACGTCCTTCTTGGGTTCCGGACATTTCCATTTCGGATGTCCTACTTTATTACAGTTGAAGCACTTCCTGTCCTTATGCCAACAGTCTTCAGTTTTGTGTCCCCCATCGCACGTCTTTCACTTTTCATTGGTTCCTTTTCCTCGGGTGTCACTTCGACTCCCGTCTCTGCGGTTACCGTAGTTCTTGTTCTGATAATTGTTATTCGCAACTCCTTTCCCGTGGTCCTCGCCCGTAGCCTTCTTCTTGTTATCGGTTCCGTCTCGATTCCAGTTCCCAGTGTATCCCTTCGATCCAGTCATTTCCTTTTCAACGGACTTTTTCTTCTCGTCCCTCTTACTGCGGTAGTTATCTGACTCCTTTGCTACTATCCTGGCTCGATCCAACACTTGCCCATACGTCGGTAACAGTAAAGGGGTGATCCTGTATCTGATCCAGTCGCTGAGGCCCGCCTCAAACTTCCTTGCTTTCTGTTCTTCATTTTCGAAAAATGCTTGAGCAAACTCCAACAACTCCGTGAACTTAACACAGTATTCGTCCATGGTCTTGCTTCCCTGCTCTAAGGTAAATAATTTCGCCACTCTAGCATTCCTCACACTCGCTGGATAATACTTATCATTGAATGCGGCCTTAAACATATCCCACGTGTAGTTTCCTACTCCACGTGCTGTAGCAGCCCTCCGCTCGGCTTCCCACCAAGTATGAGCTCCTCCTTTCATCACAAAGGTCGCAAATACTACCTTTTGCTCGGCAGTACAAGTCAAAATCTAGAAAATCTTCTCCATATTTTTAATCCAATCTGCAGGCTTCTCCTTTGGATCTCCAGAAAACGAATTCGGTTTCCTCCTCTGAAACTGCTCTAGAGGGTCCCTCAACGGTACTTGCTGCGGTGGGGGCTGTTGTTGAGCCAACCCTTGTACTACTTGACCAATTCCAGCCATGGTCTGCGTAAGCGTCTGCATATAGGTTCGTCATACTCAGGTCGAACTGCCCGTTGTTGCCATTTCCGCTTCCATTTTGGTTGCTCCTCGACATCTGAGGTCGATATACATTCTTATTAATTATTACAAATATACAGCATTATCATTCACTCCAAAACTAGCAATACTTAATGCTATACTTTTATATTTTGTCTCAACAGACTAAAACATTTAATCCATAGGTCATTTTACTAGACCACCAATCGTTCAATCGATAGGTTAACACATGCATAGGTCATTTCATTCGACTTGAATTAATCATACTTGGTCGTTCATTCAGCTTGTTATCATATACTTTTGGTCGATTCGTTAGAACAATCTTTCTTGTTCCGATTTAACACACATAATTAACATTTAAGGAACAATTCACGCAAATAGAAATCAAAATGCAACTAAAACTTTATTTCATAAACTAGAATGAAAAACAATTCAGATCCAAAAATCCTTGCTACTGGAATTAAAACAATGCTAACTACTAACTACTAGCTCTTTGCTAAAATTAAAAGTAAATCACTCCCCCACTTTTCTGCTCCAATCTTACTTTATTCCTTTCCTTAGGTTTTTCAACTTCCATTTCCTCCTTACTATTCACTACATCATCTTCAACATTTGGACCGGCAGAAGCTACCAATTCTACTTGGTTCTCCCTCCTAGCATTGGCTTCCTTTAAATCTTTCAGCTTATAGTAGCTTCTATAAAAATCTTCCCTCAGATTTGCGACTTCCTCTTCCTCATTGTCTAATTCTTCTTTTAGCTTGTTTTGCTCTATTCTGCTCTCTCTAATTCTTCCTCCAAGTATTCTACTCTCACTGCCATGTTACGTCTCCGCTTTCGCTCTTTCTTGGCCTCTGCCCTATCCTTAGCAGCCCACTCTTTGGTCTTGTCTAATTTTTCTTGTGTCTTTAATAATTTGCACTCAGTATGCTCCAATCTTACACTCATGTGTGCTTCCATCACTGTAGCCTTAATCATTAGCTTTTGCGATCTTCTGGCGTCCTCTCTATACTTCTGAAGCGTCTGCGAATACCTATGAATTTGCCTCAGTCTTCCCTTAATTGGTTTCGTCTCCAAGGCCTTCTTCAATGTTTTCCTCATCACTTCCATTTCCTACAATGAAAGAACTATTCATCAGTACCTTATAAAACTCAAAAAATACAGAATAGTAATTCATACATCAAAATTGTATAATCCAAGATAAGCACTCTAGATTTCCAAGTAAGTTCATACTCCTGCTCCTAGAGTAATCTTATCCCCAAAACTTTACATCCCAAGATGAATCCTAGGTAGACCCAATAATAGCAAAGCACTACTTTCTTCTAATAGTCCTTAACATTCTAAGTTCTCCCATGTGACCTAGCTCTGATACCAACTGTAATGACCCCAAATTTCCATAATTCATAATAATAATAATAAAACCCCAAAATATAGCTAATATCCATAAAAATACTCTAACGGTAACCCTAATGTATTACATCAATAAATAGCAATAAATAACCAACGGCCAGTACAAACCACTAGCTCTATAAAATACTTAATGTCTTCAAAATAAATATAACTCCTTAATTGCTAAGCCACTATCCACGCGACCCATCCACTTCATTACTTATTATCTGGGAGGGGAAAGAATAAGAAGGGGTGAGCGAACAATGCGCAGTAAGTTCATACGGGATCTCTTCCGGTTCTAGGAAGAGATGACCGGAACAAACGGAGTTCAACGAATATATCAACGAAAGTACAACTTACACAACAAGTAGTTCAGATATGGAGAACACCAATCAAAGATACTTTTCAATTAACAAATAGTGGCACTTTCACAAGAATAATCAGATGGAGATTGTATACACATATGTTCGTCAATTCCATTTTAATGGTGCACCTTTAATCTAGGGTGACTCTGATACACCTATTCGGTGATCGTTGAATAAGAAGATCTACGCCTTTAATCTAGGGCACCCCCTTATTCTGAATAAGAGAATCTACGCCTTTTATCTGGGGCGCTCCCTTATTCTGATATATCATATATATAGTTAAGGTCATTTCAATATGTTTAGACCAATTCATACAACATTAAGGTCATTTCATTCTGTATAGACCAAATCATACAAAGTCCTCATCAATCGGACAGAGCAATATAATATATGGTGTTCAAGGTAAAAGAACACATAATTCAAATCCAAACATCATGGATACACATTGAACAAAACATATCAATGGTAAGATATTCCAAAGAACGCTCATATCAAAGGAATACAAATAACTACCGGCCACTTGGTAGCATATAACTTATGAAATCAAGGAGTCCTATCACAAGGATATGAAAACATTCAAATGCTATGGAACGTAATCCCTTACCTCGGTTGGTGCACGCTCCTAGCAAATATCACTGCACGAATCTACAATCATGCAACTCATATCTTAGGGTACAAGTGATACACATACTTAACCCAAACTATTTTCCATAATATCGTTAACCTACGAGTTATCTTCTTTAACTCCCTTTAAGGTTTTGCAAAATAACCCTAGGTTTCAAAGCATTTAATCCTTGTTCAAACTCTTATAGTTAATTCACACATACTAAACAGACCTTTCTCAGCACACACAACACACACAAACACACACACGCACACTCTAACCCTAACCACACCCACACGGCGCACACATACACTTGCTGCCCTACACGGCAGCAACACACGCGCACACACACAACCACTGCACACTCATCAGCAACTCACACACACACGGTTCACATACTCACACGGCACACACATACTCACTCACACGGCACAGACTCAAACATACACAAAACCTATTTTCTTTCATCAACCTTAGCATGCAATACCTTAGGTTACACCAATGATTACATACCCAAACCTTAATCAATATTAGGTTTTCAATTAATAATCCTTTATCAAAATATCATTGGATCATTCTTAATTAATCATCAATATCATAAAACAAACCCTAATTAAATCTCAAGAATTTCTAGGGTTTTTTCTAGGTTTTAAATCCACAAACAGTAATTAAAACGAAATGGATCCTTACTTGGTTGGTCTTGTTAGTCCCAAATGCCCAGCTTTTCCTTCTTCTTTTCTTCAAGTCACCACGGCCGACTCTCTCTCTCTCTCTCACGGTTTCTCTCTCTCTACTCGGCAATTCCAAGTGCCACCTCCCTCTCTCTCTATTTTCTTTGTTTATGAAAAGTAATAGGTAACTCTAGATTTAGAAGATGTATTTATAACTAGGTTTCCTAATCATAGGCCCAAAAGGTAGTCCAATTCAATTAGGTAACCTAACCCAATAATAACTCAAGTCCAATTTACAATCCTTTTAACAAAAGGTAACTCAAATAATTTATTTAAAGAAAACAATTTAATTAATAACACAATTATAAATAAAAAGGAAATAAATTAATTAATAATAATTAAAAATTTTGGGTTACTACATTCTTATCCCCTTAAAAGTGTTTGGTCCTCCAAACCAAACGCACTCAATCAGAAAATAGGGCGGTATACGACTCTCGCATCTCACTCTCAAGCTCCCACGTTGCTTCTCTTTCCGTGTGATTGCCCCATTGAACTTTTACATAAGGAATAATACGCTTCCTCAATACTTGATATTTTCGGTCTACAATCTTCACCGGTTGTTCATCATAACTCAAATTGGCATGAAATCTCATCTGCCTATACTCGATCACATGACTCGGGTCAGAGATGTACTTTCTCAACATCGAGACATGGAATACATTATGCACACCAGCAAGCACAGGTGGTAAGGCCAACTTGTAAGCCACCAACCCTACTCGCTCCAGAATCTCGAACGGTCCCACGTATCTCGAACTTAACTTTCCGCCAATACCAAATCTCATAACTCCCTTTGTTGGAGAAATCTTCAAGAACACTTGATCCCCCAACTAAAATTCTAGATCACATCATCGGCGATCTGCATACGAAATCTGTCTACTTTGAGCGGTTAATAACCATTTTCTGATCTATTGTACCTTATCTGCGGTTACTTGAACAATCTCATGTCCCGTCAGCTTCCTCTCTCCAACTTCATCCCAACAAGCAGGCGATCTACATTTCCGTCCATACAAAGCTTCATATGGTGCTATACCGATGCTAGCATGATAACTGTTGTTATAAGCAAATTCTACCAATGGCAAGTGCTCGTCCCAAGTCCCTTGCCAATCCAATGATGTAGCCCTCAATATATCCTCAAGTGTCTGAATTGTCCTTTCTGACTGTCTGTCTGTCTGCGGGTGAAAAGTTATACTCATCGTCAACTTAGTACCCAGTGCTTATTGTAGACTCTTCCAAAACTTCGATGTAAACCTTGCATCTCAATCGGATACTATCGACACAGGTATCCCATGCAATCTCACAACTTCATCCACATATAACTTAGCTAGCCTCTCCAAAGAATCCATCACCTTAATAGCCAAGAAATGAGCAGACTTCGTAAGTCTGCCCACTATAACCCAAACCGCATTGTGACCCTTCAACGACCTCGGTAATCCAACTTCTAAATCCATTGCTATGTTCTCCCTCTTCCATTCCGGAATTGATAACGACTGTAATAATCCTGCCGGTTTCTGGTGTTCAATATTCACCTGTTGACATACTAAACATCTTGCCACAAGCTCTGCTACATCCCTTTTCATATTATTCCACCAGAACGATTCCCTTAGGTTCCTATACATCTTTGTACTTCCCGGTTGAACAGAAAACTTTGAACAATGCGCTTCTTGTAGAATTTCCCTCTTTATATCTTGGTTGCTTGGTACCCAAATCCTCGACTGATACCTTAGAATCCCATCATTTCCCATATGAAACTCTGCTACCTTTCCCTTGGCTATACTCTCATGTATCTTCACTGCCTCTTTGTCAATTCCTTGAGCTTCCTTGATTCGGTCCAACAGTGTTAGCTAACACTCAACTGAGCTAAATACCCTTTAACTCTCACTTCTAAAATTGAAACCTCAATTCTATTCCATGCATTTACCTCCTTAGAAATCAACGCCGCTAAGGTTCCTCGATTCTTCCTACTCAAAGTATCGACCACCTTATTGCCCTTCCCTGGGTGAACAAAATGGTACAATCATAATCCTTAAGTAATCCTAGCCATCTCCTTTGCCTCATGTTAAGTTCCTTTTGAGCAAAAATGTACTTAAGACTCTTATGATTCGTGTAAATATGACATGTTACCCCATACAAATAATGTCTCCAAATCTTCAAAGCAAACACTACAGTTGCTAACTCCAAATCATGGGTTGGATAATTTCTCTCATGGTTCTTTAGTTGCCTTGATGTATAAGCTATCACATTATCATTCTGCATCAACACACAACCTAATCCCTTTAACGAAGCATCACTATAAATCACAAATCCGTCCGATCCTGATGTTATTGTAAGAACTGGTGTGGACACTAATCGACTCTTCAGCTCTTGAAAATTCTTTTCACATTCTTCCGACCAAACGAACTTTGCTCCTTTCTGCGTTAACTTTGTTAACGGTCCTGATAACTTCGAAAATCCTTCAACTAATATCCTATAGTATCCTGCTAACCCCAAGAAAATTCTTATCTTGCTAACTGTAGTTGGTCTCTCCCAATCCACTATAGCCTCTATTTTTGCCGGATCTACTTCAATTCCGTCCTTAGACACCACATGTCCTAAGAATACTACTTTCTCCAACCAGAATTCACACTTCTTGAATTTAGCGTATAACTTCTGTTCCCTCAGAATCTGTAGAACTACCCTCAAATGCTCTTCATGCTCCTCTTTAGTCTTAGAATACACCAAGATATCATCAATGATTAGAATTACACAGTTATCCAGAAACTCCTGAAATATCCTATTCATCAATTCCATGAATGCTGCCGGCGCGTTCGTCAACCCAAACGGCATAATCAAAAACTCATAATGGTCATACCTTGTCCTAAAGTCCGTCTTCGCCACATCCTCTTTCTTCACTCTCAGCTGATGATATCCCGATCTCAAATCTGTCTTCGAGAAATAACACGCTCCCCGAAGTAGGTCAAACAAGTCGTTAATTCTTGGCAACGGATACTGATTCCTAATCGTCACTCGATTCAACTCTCGATAGTCGATACACATTCTCATCGATCCATCTTTCTTCTTTACAAACAATACCAGTGCACCCCAAGGTGAAACACTCGGTCTTATCAACCCATTGTCCAACAATTCCTGTAGTTCTTCCTTCAATTCATTAAGTCCTGTCGGCGCCATTCTGTACGGTGCCTTCGATATTGGTGTAGTTTCTGGCACTAAGTCTATGGAAATTCCACTTCCCTTTCTAGTGGTATTCCCGGAAATTCCTCGGGAAACACATCCTTAAAATCTTTTATCACTGACAAAGAATCTATGCTCATTTTTTTCTCATCCGTCTCGCCTATGTAGGCCAAAAACCCTTCACACCCTTTTCTTAGCATCTTCCGAGCCTTCATTACTGATATAATACCCGATCAACTTCTCGGTTTCGATCCTTGAAAATATAACTCCTCTCCAGATGGTAATCTAAAATGTACTTCCTTCTTAAAACAGTCTACTTTTGCATGGTAAGCAGCTAACCAATCCACTTAAACCCACCATTTACTCCCATCAACTTTCATTAACAACCACCCCATAACCTAGGTCATTTTACCAACATTCCAACTTCAAGAAATTGCTCCAAAATATCAACCAACATTTATAAAATAACAAAATCAAGCTTAAACATTCAATGAACAATTATTTGAAAGAAATCATAATAACTTACCGGAAAAATTCGAAAATAAGAAAATCTTTTTTCGGCTAGATATGCTTCTCTCGGCTTCACGAACAATAATATGTGAACGGATCGAAGAACGAAAAGAAAATGAATTTGCTATGATTTTTAGAAGGGAAAGCTAGGGTTTGGAATTTCCATGGAATTTAGAGAAGAACTTGAGCTGATGAAAATTAAAATGAGGCTTCTCAACCAATTCAAGGATAAACATTTAGATAGTTTCACTTAAGCTCCTCCAAGGTTTACACTAATACAACTAACACCCTTAACTTTCCATTATTACACTAAAGCATCTCCACACATTCCAATTTAATATTTAAAATTTAAAATATTATAATTTCACTACACATTTTTCAATTTATTTCATTTAGACATTAAATCATTAACTTAATTTTATTATCATCCTAAAATCCCATAAATTGTCAAATATCAAAATAAGCACATAAAACCAACAAGTAGCATAAAGTGCATAAAATGAGATGCTAAACCCCCAATCCCACGTGCTCAACATGTGCTAAAATGGTGCCTAGGATTAGGGTCGTGACAATGTAGACACCCCGCCTTGGACCGCTTACACCCAATTGTATGCATGGTCTTGCTTTTCATTCTTAATTATTTCTTTTTGTTAACTTTCGTCTAATTCTGTTAATTTCCTAACTGATTCTGTTAGTTTTGGTGTAAACTAGATTACAAATTTAACTTTTGTGTCATTTCAGTAATTTGCTGAAAGTCAAACTCACCCGAGTATGGGGTTACTGGCCAAACTCACGCAAGTTTGAGTCCATAAAGCCAAACTCTCGCTAGTTTGAGTCCATAAGCCAAACTCTCGCGAGTTTGACTTTCAGCAAAGCTGATTTTTCTCCAAATTTCTCACTCTCTCTCTCTCTTGATTTTATAAAACCCATTTCATTACTCTTGGCTTGATTCGGGAAAGCCAATTTTTTACTTCAAACACTTTTTTTTTTTCACCTATAAAAGGATGCCTTGAGCTCCTTTGTAAGGGTAACAAACATTCTCCTAATATTCTATCTCTCAAACTCACACACACACTCACAAAGTTCTTCCTTCAAGCAAGCTTTTCAGAGAAGACAAGCCTTAACTTGTAAGGCATTCCCAGAAAGCATTTTAAGGTATTTCGTTCGTCCCTTATATATTTATTTGTTTTTATTCATGTATGTATGCAATTCTCATAAAAAAGAGAGATTTTTTGAAGGTCATTTCACTCCATTGAATCTTATAACACATCCTGAAAATTCTTCTTGAATCAGCGAAAAAGTTTTCTCTCTAATCTTTAATTCTCTAAAATATATCGGCTATTAGCAGTAGAAGAGTGTTTATATTTTCTAAACCTAAAACATTAGGTTTTAGGCAAACCCAAAAAAAGGTTAGGAAACCCAAAACTGATGAGCAACTCAATCAAACTTTTTTCGGGCCTATGCGACTACATGGGGTGAACGCATATCAACCCTGATCTTTATGCGACTACATAGCCTCTAAAATCCCTGAATGACCAAATCACCACTGACACCAAAATCCTCAGCAATCTATGTTATCTCATAGACACGTTTTCAACTTTTACTGTTTTTGGCCCAGATTCAACTTAGAACAAATTAAATGCACCATTCCAATTACCGCTGACACCGATCTTTCCTCTCTAAGGTCAAACCTTCAAGGTCACTAATCATTGAACATACTTGTAAGATAATTTCAAAGATTTCTACATATCTGATTTTGATTGAATATTTTTGAATTTGTAGCTTTGGCCAACTGATTTTCTTGGTTGTTTTTAGCCTTCTATCGATATTTTCACCCCCTGTACTATGCTCTAACTTCGATTTTAACCTACCTTGTTTTTTTTTTTTTAACATTTTTAACCTTTCTACTTCAAGTGTGCATATGTTTTTGCCCGACACACTAAGTACGTCAAAAAATGTTACAAAACTTAACCGAATCTCACAAAATTTAACGAAATTGTTTTCCCCTGAATTTTCCAATCGTACATGAATATGTCAAAGCCTCGCAAAATTTTCTCCTCGTTTGACGGGAAAGTGGAAGATTAGAGATTACATTTGACATCAACATTTGTCCACTCTAATCGGCTAGTCATCGAAATACGCATTCAAAGTCGAAAATGTTACCCTCAACATTTGCAACACTCTTACTCTTCGGTCTTCACCTCTCATTTCAATTACACAATTTCATCATTTGTATTCCCGCAACTTGATTCTATTATTTGATTCTTTACTCTTGTGTTTTGAAGCACGGACTCAAGCCACAAAATTGAATTTGAAGCCTTTTTAGTTCGAAATTCGACCATTTTTGCCTGAATTTCAGATTTTGGCATCATGGAAACAACATCAAGATAAGAATGTGAAATGAGTAAAGTGGTCCATTATTTGAATCTCTACAACTTTATTCCTTTAAATTCTTTGTTGTTTGTGTTTGATATCATTGAACAATCATAAAACTCAAACTGGATCAGGTTTTAGTTCAATTTGCATTTCTCTAATTCCAGTTCTTAGCTTAGTGGCAATGCTACTGAACACAACCTTCGAGAAAGGGTGCTTAACGAGCGGCAGAAGCCAATGAATGAGATGATATTGGAACATCTAGTAATGAGGGGCATTTTAACGAGGAATTCAAGGGGAACCGTCAGAAAAATGGAGGTTTTGTTAGACCCCTTTAGGTTCTATTAAGTTTTGTATCATTTTTGCACGAAGTTAGTGTGATGGACAAAAATGAATGCATATTTGGAGTAGAAATGTCAAAACTGCTAAAAATAACAAGGTGGATTACAACCGTGCTAAATCATAGTAGGGGATCAAAATTTTGATAGGACTTTTAGTGCTTGAATATTTGAGAAAATTGCGAAGATTTTGATGTTGGTGTTAGAAGAAGGGTAGTGGTGTACGCGACAGTAGAAGTAGAAGGGGTAATTATTTTATTTTATTTTTTTAAGTTGAAGATGAGTGTATGGAGCTTGGGGTGTATTTATAAGTAATTTTCCTTATAAGGGTAAAATTTGGAAAATGAGAATGCATTAAGGACAATATATTATTTGTGAAGAATTAACTTTTGTAATAATTTGGAAGGGGTGTACTCATAAGATAGGGGGCGTGAGTGAGGGTGTCATCAATAAAAAAGAAAATGAATAAAAAAAAAGGTTAAAAATCGCAAGTTTGGAGCTAGCGAGCGGGTTACCCAGTCCGGTCTCTGAATTGCAATTTTCCTTTGTCCTCTCTCTCTGCAAACTTGGACCCCTCCTCCCCCTCATCACCATTCACGACAACAAACACAAACACAAACACACAGTAACCAAAACTCACATGTCCTCGCAGATCTCTTCTAATCCTCAGGTAATCCCCTCCCCTTAATCTCTCCTCCCATATATCTCTTTCTAGGGTTTGCCTTTGAATTGATAAATTTCCCCTGCTAGGGTTTTGATTATCTACAGAAACTTAAATTAACTTCAGAGAGTTTCTATTTTGCCTTCTGCCCTAACCTAATATTTTTGTTTCAATCAATTGCTTATATGTGTTTCCTTGAAGTATATGGTTAGAAAGTGTGTGCTAAACTGCGTGTTTGATGGTTGCCTCTGCCTTTTCTAGTTAAATGCGGACAAGTTTTTTTTTTTTTTTTTTTTTTTTTTTTTTTTTTTTAAACTTGATGTGTTTCTGTGTGTGTGTTGTGTGTTATTGAATTTTTAACCAAATGAATTTGCAGTAGGTGTTTTTTTTTGTATTTTTTAGTTTTGATTAATGTTTTGGTCAAATGAGCTATTTGATGCTTCAGTTATCCCCCTTAATCGAACTGTCATGGACTGTGACTATATGAGCTTTAGTCATGCATTTTTGCTCCTCCTTTTGTTTTATGCTAAAAGCTGGATTGCAGGCATTTGCAAAGCTACTTATTACCTAGCTGTATGTTTTGGTTACTCAAGAGTGTCACGTCATTTACCGTGGAAGGAAACAGTAAATACAGACCATATCTTTTTGTAATATGAACATCAAGGGTTATTTTTTCAGCTTCATTTAGATGGAATAAATGGAGATGTT
This sequence comes from Adenophora triphylla var. japonica, assembly GCA_022495995.1. Lineage (NCBI taxonomy): Eukaryota > Viridiplantae > Streptophyta > Magnoliopsida > Asterales > Campanulaceae > Adenophora > Adenophora triphylla. The sequence continues at coordinate 215,533 of JAFEMH010002800.1, read as the reverse complement.
GCACTAGATGTCAAATAACCTCTTGACTCTGTCACTCTTGATGGACCGTTTTCTTAGAACTTTCTCTTTCCTAATCCACTGTGATAAACAAAATTCACTATTAATCGAAGCAATTACTACGTTCCCAATATCAATTGTATTTCCTAGCACATAGAGAATGTACAGATTCTTGTATGTGTATTTGATTTTTCAATTCCCTAATATCTGTATGCAAACTTGTTTACTGTTAAATGTTTGGATTTATGCTTTGTGAAAGGCTAAATATATGCCATTTTTTATTTGTATTGATATTCTTCTATTTAATACATAAACCTTAATCTACTTTGTTTTGGACGAGGAGAACTAGAATTTCTTATGGTTTGCATATTTCCTCTGAAAGCCTCTCTCTGTGTTTGAAGAGACGTTGGATGCCATGTCATACTTGCTCTGCAAATGAAGTTTGTACTCATTTGATCTCACTCTTCAATTGTTTTCTTGACTCGGTGCTACAATCATGCTCTTCTTTTCAGATTCTAGGGTAATAAAGCACAGAAGAAGCCTCAAATTCAGATATTTATCAAATCATACTGAAGAAGAAAGCTGCACTTCGGATTGCATGATATATTGACATTTCTGCAATGTCCGGGTTACTTAATGTATTGCTCTTTCTTTACATAAGTTACACTGTGGTTTGGAGTAGCCTTGCTATCCATGTTTGGGTGCATTTTTCCTTATAGGCTGTTTCCACTTAGGATACTAACTATGACAAAGCAGGTGCTTGTTAGGTTTTGTTAGAGCGTTGGCTTGACTTGCAGATTTGGATATATTGTTGCTATGCTTACAGTATTAAGGCTGCTGATACTTCCTCACCAGATAAGGAGGGCCAAAGTGAACGAAAAAAATAAGAACTAGAAGTAGAGAAAAGAAGACTGAGAAAGAAGAAAAGCAATACCCTGTCCTTCCCAAGACTAGAGTTCCTTAATCCTTATTGGCATGTCCCAGAAGGAAAATCCTGTTTCCATGTGATGTATTTTGTATTAGTTTTTAGAAAGAAAATGTAATGATTCAGGCTGATTCGCTTCCACTTGAATAGGTGCTGTAGAAGTAACAAAAATCAAATTTATTCTTAGTATTCAAATAAGTTTCAAGTGGGACTCTCTTCTTCTAGCCTTGGAGTAAAAGCTCAAACTCAATCTCAGTTAATTAACAAGCTTTTATTAGTTTAATGATTCATCTGTATACATAGGCTAATATGATTTTCTTAATACATCTAGGAGTAGGGGTAGAACTAAGCAAACACTGTTAGGAGAGATGCCAGGGGATTAGTGAGATTTTTACTTGGCATCCTTGTTTATCTTGGGGATTACTTGGAGAAATGAGGGTTGAATGTCAGGTTTTCTTCATGAAGATTCACTCTCCGTATGTTTGTGGTCTGGAAATAGGTTTAACAGGAGGAACTTTGAGGAAATTTTGGAGACCCATCGGTTGTAAGGAGTGGGATTATCTCCTGCTTAAAGATGGAGCAGTATAACCCTGTTGCTGCGAGGTCTCTCATATTGATTGAGTTTAGGGGCACTGGTAGAGTGAAGAACAACTGGGTTTTATGCGTGTGCTAGCCATTTCAGGAGTGATGCTTGCCAGTTGCTCTTTTATGCGTTAGAGTGGTCTTTCTTGCTTCCATTGGCCATGTTTGTTATTCAGCGATTCAAGAGTTTCTTGTTTGATTATACTTATTAACTTATTTTTTTATGGAGTACTAGAGAATGATTTAATCTCCATTTCAGGCCTATGAAATTTCTCTTTCTAGCATCGAGTATATAGAAGGGGAAGGGATTTTTAATTGTTGTATTTTTATAGTTTATAGTTTATCATCCCTTTTCTTGCTCCTTTAGATGGATTTTTCATCCGTCTTACTTTTACGCTCGTTCATCCTTTTAATGTTACCATCTCATTCTCCGTAAAAAAAAAACACTGCTTGTGAAGGAACAAAATTGGTCATCATGAAATGAGGTTCGGTTGAATGCTTAATCTAGGTTGTAAGGATTCTTTGGTATCAAGATGCCAATATATGTCTTGACTCTTGAGAAGTAGTTAAAGAGACTGTAGGATGCAGTATGTATATGATCTATTGCTAGAGGCAGGTTTGAATGGTTTGATGTTGGTGGTTCTACTTAATACTTAGGTTGTGCTGTAGTTGCTTTTGATATATGACCTCAACATTTTTCTTGGATATTTATAATTGTTTTTCCATCATTTCCGATGGAGCCAAAGACTCATTATTTTTTGGCTTGGGAATATGGAGTAAAGCAAAATTGCTCACTAAACTGTCTGCGCTTCTTTGTTATGATGAAAGCTGTTTGTTCATGCAATTTTCGACGCAATTATCATCATGGGTCATCCGGAAGCAACCTCTCTGTGATTTAATACAGAGGCAAGGCTGTGTACATCCGACCCCCTTACCCCCCACTGTAGGTGGGAGCCTTTGCGGCACTGGGGTAATGTTGTTGTATTTATAAATGTTTTTGTCATAACCTACTATTGAAGACAGTTAATATAACTAAACCGGGAGGCGGGAAGAACCTACCGAGGTCTGATCCCGAACACCGGTAGGAGTGTAAATTAAAGCTGCATGTAATCCTTATGCATATTTAATAGCTAATCTTTTTCGAAATGTGTCTGCAGTCATCTCTTAACGGACCAGCCTCAAATCTTCCCGACAACTCAGGGCGTTCTTTTGCTACATCTTTCTCTGCTCAATCTGGTGCACCGTCCCCAGTTTTTCATCACAATGGTCAGTGTGTTTTATTTTGTGTACTGTTCCATATAAGCCCCTAATACTAACTCATATTGGTCCATTTTTCCTTGCAGGATCTATTCAGGGGCTTCATAACATTCATGCCAATTTCAACATCCCCAACATGTCTGGCACACTTGGATCTAGAAGCTCAACAATGAATAATGTTCCTGCTAGTGGTATTCAGCAACCAAGTGGGAACCTTTCTAGTGGACGATTTACATCAAACAATATCCCTATTCCTCTTTCTCAGGTAGTATTCTGGTTTCATTCATTGGTTATTCTTCATGTCACTTTGCTATCTAGGTGATTAGTGGGGTAAAGGATGAGACACTAGAAGATTGAGTCTCTTCAGTTTTAACAATCTCTCGCTTTCTAAAAACATAACATACAAATATAGGTATCAATACAAATGTATCTATGTATGTGTATTCCAGTTTCCACAGTTCTCTAATTTTTTGTTTTATTTTAATTTGCAGATATCTCATGGAAGCTCACATGGCCATTCAGGGGTAACAAATAGGGGTGGCATGAGTGTTGTTGGGAGCCCTGGATACAATAGTAGTGGGAATGCAGTGGGTGGCTCTATACCTGGGATTCTCCCAACCTCTGCAGCCATTAGCAGCCGAAGTGCAGTGCCAGGGGTTGGGGTGTCTCCGAATTTGGGAAATGCAGGCCCTCGCATGATAAGCTCTGTTGGAAACATGGTTGGAGGCGGCAGCATGGGAAGAAGCATAAGCTCGGGTGCTGGAATGTCCATGCCAGGCCTTGCTTCTCGATTAAATTTAACCAATAATAGCGGATCAGGAAATTTAAATTTGCAGGGATCAAATAGATTAATGGGTGGAGTGCTTCAACAACAAGGTATAGAACCTTGAATTTATGACAGTTTGACCCACACTAGGGCTTCAATATAGTTTTATCTGCAAGATTTTGTTTACCTTTCATAACTCAAGATCATAGATTTACTATCTTGCTGCTTCTTGCTTTTTTCATTGCCTCCTTTTATCTTTAAATCTTCTTCAAACAAGAAAATTTGTGTGGATTTGTAGATCCGAGAATCTATGCATGTTTCTTTCCTGGTTAAAATCTGCACCTTTTCAGTCTTACTTCTCCCTTTTAACGTTTTAGCTTTAGGTGGTGATCCCTTGGAAGTCTGTCGTATGCAGCCATCGCTTTTAGGCCATACTCAAAACTATAATCTCTGAATTACACTTACCTGATTGACTTTCTGCCTTATTGTCCTGTTTTGTTCTCTAAATCATTTCTTGGATGTTTAAGCTGTGGGCCTTATCCTTTCTCTGTCGAGTAGTTACAACTGACTAACCTTATTTTCTTGCTACTCATAACTACTAATAGGGTACTTATATAAAACTAAGCTCCTCTTTTTTGGTTTTGCATATACAAATCCCTTTTTGATTAGCTGACATTGGTTCCTTTGTTACTGTGATGATGCTTATGTAGCTTCGCCTGCGGTAATGTCTATGTTCGGAAATTCCTATCACGGAGCTGGGCCACTTTCTCAGAACCATGTCCAATCATTGAATAACCTAAGTTCTATGGGATTTTCAAATGATGTTAATGCCAATGATGGTGCTCCTTTTGATTTAAATGACTTCCCTCAGCTGAGCAGCCGCCCCAGTTCTGCCGGAGGGCCCCAAGGACAAATAGGTATAATAGGTGCCTTATTTTTTAATGACTTTTAGTCCACTAGCTTCATTTAATTACAATTTCACGAAAATCCAGGTTCACTGAGAAAGCAAGGTCTTGGTGTTAGTCCTATTGTTCAGCAAAATCAAGAATTCAGCATCCAAAATGAAGATTTTCCTGCTTTACCTGGATTTAAAGGTGATTACTCTCTCCCCTGGCATGTTCAACATCCCTGTTGCATTGTAATTGAGAACACTTGTGAAATCTATAGGCATACTTTGATCTTCCCTCCCCCCTTCTCTTCCATTTTTTTATACTGGTACAGATTGATATTTGCATACAACGTATTTCTATTCCTTATTTCGTTATTTTCTTAAACATGTGTTAAGCAGTTCCAATAGTGTGAAGAACTTGTAGTTGCTAGTTTTTTTCTTTCAAAAACAAGGAGTAGTGGACTTCTTGAGTGATTGAAGAAGTGGGGTTTGATAGTTATTGATAAGTGCTAGATGATGATGTAGTTTACAAACAAAATATTAACTAATGATAACTTAGATTTTGGCGCACTATTGGAAATCTGAGAAGTGTGACTAGGCTTCATAAATAGTCTTTCTGATATATAGTAGTTAGAGATAATAGTAATGTCTACATATTCTTATACAGGTTATCTCCATTTTCTGCTATTTTACCGACACTTTGGTGTAATTACATGATCGATTATTATTTGATTCTAGTGACATAGTTAGGAACATGAGAAGAAATGCATTAATCCTAGTATGAAGCTAGCCTGCTCTTCTTTTAGCTAATGATGTCGGCATGTCTAAAGCTTGGTACACCTGTGTGGTTTTCTTGTGAATGTTGCATGGAATTAATTGGGGAAGTAGGTTGGATGTGTAATCCTAATCCATTGTGCTACATATTTGGGTAATTTGTTGGTAGAGTATTTGTTTTTGTTTCCCATCCGTATAGGTGGAAAATTGTAAGAATATGCTTTGGTAAGTATATTCTTTTTCTTAGAAATGAAGGTGTTGCATATAGAGTGTGATAGCCACCTGAGTGTTGATTGCGATAATTATGGATTTGGCAATTTATAATCCATTCCAGATTTAACCCTTTTGAATTTGCTAAATGTCAGCATGTCACTGGCAGTAATGTCTACACTGGTTTTGAAGCCTGTAGCTGTAAACACTCTAAACTTCCAGCTTCATTGGCTTGAGGTGCATGGAGCTACTCCATTATTGTAGCCATAATATTTTAATAGTTACTATTTTACTTGCATGGCATGTTAAGTTTCCTTAATTTCATCTATGTTTGTCTGTGGTTCAACTTTTTGCTTGATCTTGCCAAGGTTGTGCCCGTTGCCCTAAAAAATATCAGATACTAGGATACGATCTTATATTATACTAGCAGAAGTTGTGTGAGCATATGCATGTATATTATTGTACTTCATTTTGACTTCTTTTCTTTTGATTTTATCTTGAATAGTTTTCTAGAGCAAATAGGCTGAAGGGATAAGTTGACCTTTTCATCCTAATTGATTAGGTACTCTTTCATTCATTGTAAAAAGTAAAAAAATTTGCATCAACTCTAACTTCCTTAAAAAATACCCTATCATTATCTGGTTGCAGTTATTATTATTTTATTTTTTTATTCTGGAAAAACTGTAGGATCTAGATACAAATTAATGCAGAGAAATTTATAACCCACAAGGGGCGAGAAAAAGAGAAATTGAAACTAGGACATGCTTCAGCACTCTATTCGAAAAGTCATCAAAGTCTACCAACAATGGTTTACCCCTGACCAAAATTAGAAAATGAGAAGGGTCATGAGAACCGCCTTTAAAAGTCTGACCCATACTTGATCCCACACGACCCTGTCCAAACTAGACATAATAACAACAAAGTGAAATAAATAACCTGTGATGCTCGGATCTTTCACTTCTGCCAATGTACCGGTGTCCACGGGATATGGGTGTGGGTGTGCGTATGGGTGTGGCACTGTGGCTATTTTACACTACATTTGGTGTAAAATCTTATAATTTTGGAGGATCTAACGCTCGGATCCATACCCGTGTCGACACTCGTGCCTAGGTCCGAGCATCATATTAAATAACAAACACCCAAACAACAATAAAAGAAATTTGACAAAACACAAGCAATTACAAAATTAAGTAATCACGCTAAATTCCAACCTTCCCGAAAGCAAACAAAGCAGCCTCCACATTCAACCCATCAAGCTAAGCACCCTTAATGCCGATGCAAGACCCGCGGTTAGTTTCAGATTGATTTACTTGGTATAACATGATTACTCAGACCCACAACTTTAAACTTCACTGGTTACTGAAGAACTCATGTATAATAATGAGTTCCTAAAGAGTAAATGTATCTCTTCAATTGGGACCAAGTAAAGAGGAATTTGTGTGGCTTCGTTTGAGAAGGAGAGAGCAGTGAATCACGGTCGCGTGTTGATGTTAAGATTTGGAGACTTCAAGGGAGAAATATGTTTATGACTTTTTAGCTTGCATAAATGAGCTAGTTTTGTGCAAGATACTTGCTTGTTCTAGGGGCATGTTTCTTTGCCTTTTTGTCTGTTCCTCCGCCCTTTCTGTTGTCCCTCTTCTCTCTTTAACCTGAAAAGAATGAGAAAAATAGGTAAGGTTTAGTGAGATGGTAGAGCCACGATGTAGTTGAATCTGAAGGCCATGAAGACTTCTACTTGTTGAATTTGTGACTTGGTCAGAAACAAAAAAGTTATTAGCGCCATTAAGGTAAAAAGGGGAAGTTCAGGGGTAATTCTTTATATATACCTTCATGATCTGATTGATGTCTTCAAGACCAAGGTTCCCATTAACTGGATTACTGGCCCTGTGAGGTAGGTTAGACAATCGTTTGCCTAGACATCACGATGTTAGCTTCAGGAAGTACATCCTTCTTGTTTTGGGGGTGTTGATATCCATGTTTTTGTTGTTTTGTTAATGTTGTGAGTTTCTTCTCCATGGCCCATTTGTTTTGTGACAATTTTGGTTGTCTACTAGAGACATCACAAAAAGAAGCTGTCAAGGCATTATGAGGCCAGATAAGAGAACTTGTTCTCTCCCTATCTTTCTGCTCCTGTGGAGGATGTGCTTTGTAGAATGCTGATTAGATGCACTTCGGGATGCTTAAAGGTTGTAGAATTTAGGAGGTTAGTGTCTCGCCTCCATTATACATTTAATTCCTTTCTAAAGGTTTAAGGGTAGGGGTCTTAAGAATGTGTTTGCTATTCATCTGATGTTTGAATTTGGCCAAGTGGATTAGTGGGATTAATTTGGAGATCAGTTTTGATCTATCATGCTCCCTTGTCCTGGTGTATAGTTAAGCTTCCTTTCACTCGCTTATTGTCTAGAAGAAGTGGAAATTTATCAGTCATTGCTTTTCCTTCCACCTGTTTGTTAAGTTCTTAGATTCTAGGAAAACCATTAGGTCTAGGGGTCCCATGCTTTATTCCTTCACAGCTTTTTTTCTCTCTTACCTTCATAATGTTCCCATTTGAGGTCTCTATTTTTTTTTCCTTTTCATGTGGATGTATGTGTCTGTTTTTTGTTTCAAGGATTGATTATTCTCATTAAATAATTATCTTTTTTCAAAACCGTGGTGACGTGTATCAGAAGTGCTAATTGCTTTTGATGTTCTGCGTTCTCGCAAATTTCCTTACTCTGACCAGAATTCTTAGCCGTTGGGGCACTTCACAATCAATCCTGTCTCGAGTTTCTGGCCTGTCCTTGAGTTCCATCCTTTATTGACTGTTTATACAACCTAAGGTGCTCAGACTCTTTGGTTTGCCCTGCCGAACTCGTGTCGACAATATTAAAATACGAGTGTCCGACACGGGTACGGCGGGGTAAACCAAAGAGTCCGAGCATCAGTACGAACAATAAGTGCAATGGTGTTATGTTTTCCCTTACTTCCTACTCTTTAATCATTCTTCAGAGAAATAATCTTATGGGTCCATAAGGAAGTACATCCCTGTCTTTTCTTAGTGTCATCTTCTCCAACCAGACAAATAAAATTTAGATCATCCTTTTGTTCCAGCCTTATTTGTATCCTCCCCTCTCTGCATCTAACAAAAGATTGCATCTTTTCTTCCATGGATGGTCTATTCATTTTATAATCATATTGAGAATGTGGAATGCTAAGTGACACTATTATAAAGGTCCATGAATATTCCTGCTTAATGTATTTTATGGCTTCCTATTTTTAATCTGTAGATGATATATTCTAGTCTTTGATTGGCTCATTTTGGTCTTTAGTTAATTTGTGGTGATTTTACGCACACCTTCAATAGGTTTCTGGATAATTTTTAATTGTCCATGTTGCCCACTATTTTTAACCTATCTTCATTGCTACTCCTGTTTCAGCTTGGTACCGCAACAAGTAACTAATTGTATTGTTATAGGTCTCTGATTTTATTGAATAAGCAAACTTTTTAACATGCTTGCTTGTAGTTAGTGAAAGGGAATTATTGCGACTCAACGACTCATTGGCATGGCTCTTGTAATACCTAGCTCATGCATCCGAAATCTGTAAAACACTTAAGGTGGCCAAATGTACGTCGATGACCCTGCTGATTAACCAACAATTCTACTTCTAATGAAAAAAGTTGGGAACAACTGAACAAGATACATCTTGTAATATGCATCTTTCTTTTGTGTCGTTAAAATTTTTGGCTTTCAGATGAACTTCTGTAACTAAAGTAAAATTAGTTGATCTATAGTACCAAGGCTTTGAATGTTGAACCCCCCCCCCCCAAGTTGTTGACTGTATATTAGATTTTGCGTAGGTGGTAGTGCTGATTATGCTATGGATTTGCACCAGAAAGAACAACTTCATGACAATGCGGTTTCTATGATGCAGTCCCAACACTTCTCTGTAAGTGCAATGTTATTATTGTGTGTATGTGTTTTTTTTTTATTTAACATTACTAGTCTGGTTGATCATGTGGTGACTTTTTCTTTCGCATCTCATGCTCCATGTTTTAATATGTACAGGTCGGAAGATCTGGTGGATTCAACTTGGGTGGATCATTTTCATCTCAGCGCTCACAGCAGCAGCAGCAACAGCAACAACAACATGGCCCATCTGTAAGTAGCAGCGGTCTCCCTTTTTCATCGGGAAACAATCAGGATATGGTCCACTTGCATGGTCAGGATATATTTCCATCATCACAATCATCCTATCACCCACAGGTAATTCTTGTTTGCTGTCTCAGTTGTTTCTGTATGATGCATATATGGGAAGATGATTACTGCAAGAGATATAAATTGTGATTCATCTTTATTTTGTTTGTATCCTCTGGAGGGCTCTGTATCATTTTCCCAAATTTATCTACCCCATTATCCGCAATCCTGTTATTTCTATGCGAATATCAACCTGGCCTTTAGTAATTCCTCCTGTCTGGTTGCTTGCTGAATGCTACGTTCTTCCTTAAGGTTGTCAATCAAATATCACTAATCTCTTATTCTTTGATTTCTCCAAAGAACATTTCTTTTGCACTAGGATAGTTAGTCTAATTGCTGCTTAGCTTATTAAAGGGCTCTTTCGTTTTGGGTTCTTTGGGGGTGGCTCTGGATGGGGAAGGAGTTGACTTACTCTCTCCGTCCCGAAATGATCTTCCTACTTTTTTGATTGTTATTACGAAGGTACTTTGAGCAATAATTTTAGCTTAATTTAATTATCTTATTGAGCATCTAAAAATTTTTATTGGTTGTATTTATAATGGTGTATCAACAAGATATTTTAATTTTTCATTATGATAATTTAATTAACGTAAATTTGTTGCTCAAAGTACCTTCGCGATAACTTCTTTCAAAAAGTAGGAAGATCATTTCGGGACGGAGGGTGTATTTGAGTTGCTGTGCTGAAAACTTTATTCTTATTACCTTGTTTGGATGTCCCCATCGTTAAAGTTTTTGTGGTTGACTGAAAGAATTAACTTGTGATTTTATGCTACATAATCATGGTTGATAAGTTTTTTTTTTTTTTTAAATATTTTTCGTTGATTAATACAATTCTTAAAATATCGTTTCGGTTCAGACCAGTGGTGGGCCTCCAGGCTTAGGATCTCGGCCTCTTAATTCTCCAAATACAGTATCTGGTATAGGCTCATATGACCAGCTTATCCAACAGTATCAACAGCAACAGAATCCATCTCAATTCCGGCTACAGCAAATCTCTGCTGCCAGTCAGTCATACAGGGATCAGGGAATGAAGTTAATGCAACCTGCTTCAGATCCTTATGGTTTGCTTGGTCTTCTGAGTGTGATAAGGATGACCGATTTGGATCTTACGTCTCTTGCACTTGGAATCGATTTGACAACCCTTGGCTTGAACTTGAACTCTACTGAGAATCTTCACAAGACATTTGGTTCTCCGTGGTCAGACGAGCCTACAAAGGGAGATCCAGAATTCACCGTTCCCCAATGCTATTATGCTAAACAAGCCCCTGTCCTCAATGTGAGTTTTTTTTAAAATTATTTAAGCCCTCTTCTTTTACTGGCCGTTTCATTTTTTCACTCGAGTATCTTTTGGGATGTCTGCAGCAAGGGTATTTCTCGAAGTTTCAGCTAAACACATTGTTTTATATATTTTACAGGTAAGACTTGTAATTTCTGGCTTACCTATCTTTACCCAACTTTGATACTGATGAATTAACTTATGTTTTCTTGATTAATGTAGCATGCCCAAAGATGAAGCGCAGCTGTATGCTGCAAATGAACTGTACGCTCTCTTTTCCTTATTGAATTGTGTTTGGCTTACTGCAATATCTGTAGTTATATTTCCATCTGCAGCATCTTTGATATGATCCATGTATATTATTAATTTTCTAAATTTCTTTAAAAAAAATCATCAGTTAATGGGAATCGCACAAGATGGATTATTAATTTGCTTAAGACTGGTGTTATGACAATATGTACAGGTATAACAGAGGGTGGTTGTATCACAGAGAGCACCGGTTATGGTTTATGAGGCCTGCAAACATGGAGCCTCTTGTAAAGACCAATGTGTACGAGAGAGGGTCCTACATTTGCTTTGATCCAAACACATGGGAAACAATCCGCAAGGTTTTCTTTCATTAATTCCGTCTCGCAGTCCTCGTTCATTTCTTGCAATTGTTGTTTAATTTTATTTCCCCTCTTAATGTTTGCTGCAGGATAATTTTGTTGTCCACTATGAGATGTTGGAAAAAAGACCAGCTCTACCCCTACATTGACAGCAATTCTAGTTGTTTTTTTTTTTCGTGTAAAGTTTCTTAAAACTTGTTTAATTTAATGCTCTGCTAGTCAGGATTAGTGATAGTTTTGCTTCAGTTGGTCGTCCTCCATTATAAGCAATTGTAACATTAGTCAGTCAGTTACCATTTTTATTCTACCCAAGTTTAACATACAACGGTTCCTTTTAGTACTAGTTTTAATGTTATTAGGGTTTTTGTGATTTTTATTTCAACTTCAGGCCCTAGCTTGATCGGTAAGTTACTAAGTTCACCCCATGCAAAGTCTGCAGTTGACCAACTCTCTATTCATGTACTCCCTCTTTCCCAAATTGATCTTTTAGTTTTTTTTTTTTTTTTTTTATTTTTAACGAATGAAATATGAACAATAATTTTAGATTGATTTAACTATTCTAATGTAAATTGAAAACTTGTTATTGATATTATTATTGATGGTGTATCAATAACAAATTTTAGATTTTCATTTGCATAATTTAATCATCCTATAGCTCAAAGTTCCTTTGTAAAAACAATAAAAAAAAGTGGAACTTCATTTTGGTATGGTTGGAGTAATTCCAACTGAATTATGGTTTAATGCAGCCAAGGTACAACCCATTCCTTTGGGCAGGCTCAAGGTATGATAATGACTACTTCTAGCTGTCGTTTGTTTTCGGACAGATTTTTATCATTGGGTGCTTAAAGAAGCAAGCAGGCTGAGCCCTGCTGTTTTTATTTATTTATTTATTCATTTTATTCCTATTTCTTGTTTTAATTTGTGTTTTTTTTTTTTTTTTCACGATGACTTGTAGGGATGTAAATGGTTTGATTTGGTTCGGTTTGTGGGAATTTATGGACCGAACCACTAGTTATCGGTTTGAGAAAATTTCAAACCGAACTGAACCATGAAAAAATTCGAAGCGAATCAAACAAAACTGTTATGGTTTGGTTTAGAGCTCGGTTCAATTACGTGGTTCAAATCGCGGTTCAGACCGTGTTTCAAACCATGATTTAGACAACGGTTCAAACCAAAATTCAGATCGCAACTCATTTTCATATTTATTTAAATTTTTCGTAATCTCGGAGTGCGGGTGTTAAGAGGAAAATCAGAGGAAGAGAGTGTTGGGATAGAGGACCAACCAAGGTAGTTTCTTCGGAGCAGTATGAGGCGGGCGCTTGGGGATGGCGAGGCGGGCGCCTCGCGTGCAGTCAATTTGGCGTTGGCAATGGTTGCTTTGAGGCGGCCGCATCACTCCAGCTCTGGCGGGCGCATCAAGGGCCGAGGGAGGCTTGGCTTTGGGCAATTACCAGGCGGGCGCCTGGCTTCTTTGAGGCGGGCGCCTGGCGTCGGAAAGGGTTTAATTTTGGGCCCGGTTTTAGGGCTTGTTTCTTGTATCCCTAGGCATATTTAAGCAATGTTCCGCCTCCTTCCTCATTGTAACACATAATTTACATACATAGTGCAAGATCCTGGCTTGGTAGTGCCCTGCACGTAGCCAATCAAATTGGTGAACTGGGTTAACAATTTCTTGTGTTCTTTTCTGTTTTTCATTGATTTCTTGTGCTTGGTTTGTGTGCGATTATTATTCTTGTAGGTTTGCTTGGGTGTGGAGGGCCATATTCACAACAACTGGTATCAGAGCTCTTGGTTTAGGATCAAGGGAGTTGTTCCAAGCAATCAAGAATGGGCAAAGACAAACAAAGGCGGTGGAGAAATTCGACGGGTCCGACTACGGATATTGGAGGATGCGGATTGAAGATCTATTGTACAACAACAAGGATCTCTACAAGCCTCGAAGGGTGTCAAACCGGAAGATGAAGATCGGGAAGAATGGGAACTCATGGATCGGAAGGCTTTAGGGGTGGTTAGATCTACTTTGTCAAAGTGGATCGCGAAGACTACCAGAAGGCTACAACCACCAAGGAGCTATTGGATTATCTTACCGAGAGATTTGAAACTCCGTCTCGCCGCAAATAAGGTTGATTTGATACGCAAGATGGGTAGTCTCAAGATGCAAGAGGGAGGATCCTGGCTAAACACATTGATGAAGTTTATGGATGTCATAGATTCATTGACTGCGGTGGCGATCAAGTTCGATGACGAGGTTCATGCATGTCTGCTGCTAGCTTCTTTACCTAAGCAAGTTGGAGCGGAACGGTGATCGCAATCAACGCTTCCAGGTAAGAATAAATTGAAGTATGATGATGTTAAAGACTTTCTTTTAGGTGAAGAAAATCGCATGAAGAAGTTGGGGACATCAAGTGCTTCGGATCGGCTTTAGCTACTACTAGTAGGGAAGCCGGTACTAGCAAACAAGGGAAGGACCGAATCAAGGGAGAACGTTGTGAGTGGTAAGATCAAAGCATGGAGAACAAACCAAAGGTTGCAAAGGGTTCTGTTGCTATTATTGTAAGGAGTTGGGACACTTTAAGAGGGATTGTCCAAATCGTAAGGGCAATCGGGCGAATGTGGCGATCGAAGGTGACGATGTGCGGTTCTGAGTGTTAGTAGTGCACTAGAATCATGGGTGCTGGATTCGGGGGCATCATTCCACTCTTGCGGGCATAAGGAAGAGATGGAGAATTATACTTCCGGTGATTTCGGGAAGGTCTATCTGGCAGATGGCGAGCCTTTGGAAATCAAGGGGAAGGGGGATGTCGAATAGGAGCATCGGACGGAAGGTTCTACATCCGAACGGGGTTCGACACATTCCGGGTTTGAAGAAGAACTTACTCTCGGTTGGGCGCTTGGATGATGAGGGTTACAAGGTGACTTTCTGCGAGAACTGGGTTATTACCAAGGAGGATTGTGAGATCGCTCGGGGTAATAAGGAGGGTACTTTGTATTTGGCGAACAACACCAAGGATAGTATTGCGGTGGCAAAGCAGCCTAAGGGTGATACCGATTTGTGGCACTTTGTCGATTGGGTCACATGAGTGAGACAGGATGAAGGTACTTTGTTCCAAGGGTCTACTACCGGCTCAAGACAGCCAACGTGGGGATCTGCGAAGATTGTATGTTTGGCAAACAAGGGAGAAGCAATTTCTCAAGGACAGGTAGGGGATTGAGGAAGCAAAGTTGGAATTGGTTCACACGGACTTGTGGGGGCCATCTCCTTACATCTCTGGGTGGTGCGTCATATTACATGACTTTCATTGATGGTTCTACAAGGAAGGTCTGGGTCTATTTCTTGAAGGGGAAAGATGAGGCTTTCGAGGTATTCAAGAAGTGGAGGGCTTTGGTGGAGAATCAAACGGGACTTAAGCTTAAGTGCTTAAGATCGACAATGGTGGGGAGTATGAGCTTACCGAGTTTAGGGAATATTGTGCCGCGAATGGTATTCGTATGGAGAAGACTCCAAAGAAGACTCCACGGCTTCAGCGGGGTAGCAGAGAGGATGAACAGGACTTTGAACGAGCGGGCTAGAAGTATGAGATTGAAGTGTGGACTTCCGAAGACGTTACAGGCATATGCGCTTGACACGGCGGCCTTTCTTGATCAATAGGGGACCGTCGGTTCCATTGGGAATGGAATTCCAGAGGAAGCTTGGAGTGGCAAGGTGTAAATCTGTCCTTTCTTCGCGTATTTAGGCTGCGTTTCTTATGTTCATATTGACTCGCTTTGAAAGAACTAAATTAGATGCTAAATCATTAAGTGTACGTTTATTGGGTATGGCGGGATGACTTCGGGTATAAATTTTGGGATGATAAAAACCATAAGGTTATTCGTAGTCGAGATGTGGTATTCAATGAACAGGGTTTTGTACAAGGATAGAAAGGGGGCATCCGATGGTACTAGTTCGGAGCAGGAGGTTGTAGAGGTGGATATTCTGACTCGGGTGGGAGCGGGACGGTTCATGTTGACCATGAGTCGGGAGGTCATTGAAGATGAACCACATACTCAGAGCTTAGGATATTCATTGCGTAGATCCAGCCAGATTGCGTGGATCACCCGACAGTATACTCCTTCGAATTATTATTTGTTGTTAACGAGATAATGGGAACCGGAATGTTATGCGGAGGCAGTTCGTAGTGTGCTTTGTAATAAGTGGAAAGGCTGTGATGGATGATGAGATGGTCTCATCAAGGCAAATAAAACTTGGGAGTTGACTAAACTACCTAAGGGGAAGAAGGCGCCGCATAACAAGTGGGTTTACAGGATCAAGGAGGAAGCAGACAGAGTAGCAAGCGTTACAAGGCAAGACCGGTTGTTAAAGGGTTTCAAAGCAGAAGTATGGTATTGACTACACCGAAGTATTCACTCCGGTTGTGAAGATGACCACTATCGAGAATGGTTACGGGGGATAGTAGTGGCGGACAACTTGCCGCTTGAACAGATGGATGTGAAGACGGCCTTTCTTCACGGGGACTTGGAGGAGGAAATTTACATGGTACGGCCCAGAGGGTTTCTTGTCTAAGGGTAGCGAGGAGCTAGTTTGCAGATTGACTAAGAGCTTGTATGGCCTTAAACAAGCTCCTAGGCAAAGGGTACAGAAATTTGATGGATTCATGCACGACATTGATTTTATCGGATGTGAGGCGGATCATTGTTGCTACTTCAAGAACACGGACAACGGGTATATTATCTTGTCGTTATATGTGGACGACATGTTGATAGCGGGCTCTAGCGGTAGAGAGGTAAACGGGTTGAAGACTCGGTTGTCGAACGGTTCGAGATGAAGGATTTGGGAGAGGCAAGGAAAATCTTGGGCATGCGGATTGATCGGGATAGGGAGTTGGGCAAGTTGGTTCTTTCACAAGCGTAATATGTTGAGAAGGTCTTAGCAAGGTTTTCAGTATGGAAGAGGCGAAGCCAACAGGACGCCATTGGGTTTGCATTTCAAGCTATCCGAGAGGGACTCGCCTAGGAACAAGGAAGAGCGTGACAAGATGGAGAGAACTCCATATGCTTCAAATTGGGTGGGGAGTCTCATGTATGCAATGGTGTGTACAAGGCCTGACATTGCACATGCGGTGGGAGTAGTCACCGGTTCATGGGCAATCCAGAAAGCAACATTGGGAAGCGGTTAAGTGGATCCTACGTTATTTGAAGGGTACCGCCGGTAAGGCTCGTGTTTTTCAAGCAAGGAAGTGGTGTTAGCGGGTTATGTTGATGCGGACTTGGCATCAAGTGATCTTGATAAGAGGAGAAGTACTACGGGTTACGTTTTTACATTGGGTGGTACAAAGAATCTCTGGGCTTCTAAGTTACAAAAGATCGTGGCTCGATCATTGCGAAGCGAGAATATGTGGCGTGACGGAAGCAAGTAAAGAGATGGTTTGGCCGCGTAACTTCTTGGGTGAACTTGGGAAGACGCGAAGTGGTAATATTCTCTACAGTGACAATGAGAGTGCAATTCACTTGGCAAAGAATCCGGCGTTTCATTCGAGGACGAAGCACATTGAACCGAGGTTTCACTACATCGTGCATCTCTTGGAGAAGAAGACTTTGTGGCTTGAGAAGATATCGGGATCGGAGAATCCGGCCGACATGTCGACAAAGGTTGTGAACCTTGAGAAGTTGAAGCCGTGCAAAGCTTCAATTGGGCTTGAAGAATGAGAGAGGAGGATGGCACTACCATGATCGAGGTGAGCACTAGGAGGACACCAAGGATGAGTCAAGAACGGATACGGGGTTTATACATGCGGTTGATCTCTAGGTGGGAGATTGTTGGGATAGAGGACCAACCAAGGTAGTTTCTTCTGAGCGCATGAGGCGGGCGCTTGGGACGGCGAGGCGGGCGCCTCGCGTGCGATCCAATTTGGCCGGGCAATGGTTGCTTTGAGGCGGCCGCATCACTCCAGCTCTGGCGGGCGCATCAAGGGCCGAGGGAGGCTTGGCTTTGGGCAATTACCAGGCGGGCGCCTGGCTTCTTTGAGGCGGGCGCCTGGCGTCGGAAAGGGTTTAATTTTGGGCCCGGTTTTAGGGCTTGTTTCTTGTATCCCTAGGCATATTTAAGCAATGTTCCGCCTCCTTCCTCATTGTAACACATAATTTACATACATAGTGCAAGATCCTGGCTTGGTAGTGCCCCCAGACGTAGCCAATCAAATTGGTGAACTGGGTTAACAATTTCTTGTGTTCTTTTCTGTTTTTCATTGATTTCTTGTGCTTGGTTTGTGTGCGATTATTATTCTTGTAGGTTTGCTTGGGTGTGGAGGGCCATATTCACAACAGAGAGAGACTAGAGGAAGAAAGAGGTCGAAGGAAGAAAAAAAAACTTTACAATCTTCGATTGTGGAAAAAACTTAGTTATTTATGTGTCACAATGATGATAACAAATAATGAAATTAATATTAAATATGATACACAACGGGTGTTATGATTAGTTTATTTAATGTATATTTTTTTATGATCTAACAGTAAATTTTAACAAATATACAAAAAATATTAAATAAGATACAAAACGGGGGTTAGGAATAGTTTATGTAATGTGGTCTGTTCTGGCGGTTTGGTCTGGTAGTTCAGTCTCAAACCGCGGTTTGATTTGATTCAGTTTGGCTTGGTCTGAAAGGGTCAGACTACAAACCAAATCGAACCATGTGATTTGACAAAATTTGAGATCGAACCGAATCATTCATAAATAGTTGAAAACCAAATCAAATCGCATGATTCGGTTCGGTCTCAAACCGCGATTTGAACCGAACCACTTACACCCCTAAATGTTAGCCGACTTCAAATTATTTTATGACTAACACTTTTGTTGTTTTATTCATTTATTTATTTTTTATAAGGGGGAATTATTCTTCAGGCATCATGTGTTTCTCAAATCTCTTACTCCCTCCGTCCCACGTTAGTTGAGACTTCTTTCCCTTTTGGGAACCCCCTAACGATAACAAAACATTTCACAAGATATAGATCTCGAATTGAGTTGTGGCCCAAACTTGTTGTGAAGGGTTAACAACGGAGTTCCAAAAGCTCAATTTGAGTGCTTTATCATGTACGTAAGATGTTAGATATCTTCAACAATTGAATTTTTTTACTCGATTAGCTTCGATCCCCCCACAATTTTAGTCTTTATTCTCTCCAAATTTAGAATCATTTGTTGTTTGTGTGCTGAAGTTAACTCTCGTTAGATTTCATTGGTTTTTCTTAACAATTTTGGATGGCGTTAGTAGGTATGAGTTTAATAAAAGTGTATTAGAAGTAGGGTGGTTAGAACTGTTAAAAACAAATATGGGTGGTTAAAAACAGAGATAAAGAAAAGTAAAGTGGTTCAAAATGTCGATGGCTCTTAATTTAATTATGCTAATGAAAATATAAAAATAGTTACTAATACAATTTAATTATGCTAATACAAATTTAAAAATTATTACTAATAGTACTTATAATTATAATGGTTTATTAATAACAAGTTTTTAGAATTTTATAATGACAATTAAATTAACTAAAATTATTGCTCAAAGTTCGTTTACATTAACCATGAGTGGACCTACTCCTTAGATTAATGGGGCAGGTGCCCCCTTTAACTTTTCAAAATTTGTCAAATTAGTACTAATAATTTTTTTTAATTCAGATTTTTACCATTAAAAATTATATTTCCCCTTTGTGATCAAGAAAAATTAACACTATATTATAAATTTGTCCATTTCAAAAAATCTTGAGTCCACCACTTATATTAAAAAAAAAAAAAAGTTGGAACATCATTTGGGGGGGGGAGCGGACGGAGGGAGGGAGGGAGTACTATGGATTGGATACTACATTATGCTGAAAGAGCAGCGAAATATCTCAGTGCAATAATATGCCCTTTTTAAACTACTCAAAGTACCTTCTGATTGATTTTTTTTTTAGTAATTTCATTTCAGAACGGAGAGATTATTATAGAATTAAAACAAAACACTAATTACATGTAAATGATGTATCCCAAGATAAAGCTGCAGCAAACCTGGGAGGAAGGAGATGCAAGTCGCGCGACAAAGGTGAAGAAACGGGGCACGAATCGTGCTTCCAAGCACGAGTCGTTCCAATTCCCTGCACGAGTGATATTGTTAGCACGAAGCGTGCAACGAGTGACCAAGCAAGGGGACGAGTCGTGCGATGCGTCACGACTCGTGACATACACGGCTGAAGAGAATCCGGTTGATTTTGTTTCCTATTTTGAAGTGTTTTAATTAGGACTGTTTTGTTTTTCCTTTTCCAAGTAGTTTAGGGTTTGTTTAGAGTATAAATACTCTCTCTCATTCTTTGTTTTAGGATACTTTTGATATTATTGTTTTATAATATAATTGCCTTTGCAATTGTTAGTCTCCGTAGACTTGTTTGAAGATTGAATCCCTTTTGGGGCTGATTTCTTCCGAACTTCAAGAATCTCATCAACTTGGTGTTGTTCTTGCCAAACCCTAGTTCGTGGATTCGATCTAGGTCAAACAATACGTTTAATCGGTTGTTTGTCTATCCAGGTTATTTATTTTAATTTATTATTCCGCTGCGTTCATTCTATTTACATCAGTTGGTATCAGAAAAGGACGATCCAAGGATTATCATGGCTGGAAATCAAGGAGTTAACAACGGCGAAATTCAAGGTGGGTTAGCTGCAATTCTTGCAAGATTGGAACGCCAGGATCAATTAGTCGCTTTGCGCGGCCTCAGCACGTCATACGGAACTCATAGATGTTTTGCGAGGCCTGCGAGTTGATGATGGAAATCGAGGGCATGGGCCAGAGCGGGAAGATGAGTATGCTCGCCACGATGATAGAAGAAGAGATGATAGAAGGAGAGATGATGATCAGCCAAATGACCAACGACCTAAAATTCGTGCGTATATCCCTTCTTTTTCAGGTGAGTTGGGTATTGAAGATTTTACAGATTGGTTACGGGAGGTTGAAAAATTCTTTGCCTTGATGCGTGTTGAGGAAGACAGGAAGGTCCCATACGAAATTACGTGGTGGTGCGTC
Organism: Adenophora triphylla var. japonica; assembly: GCA_022495995.1. NCBI lineage: Eukaryota > Viridiplantae > Streptophyta > Magnoliopsida > Asterales > Campanulaceae > Adenophora > Adenophora triphylla. Next base: position 194,976 of record JAFEMH010002800.1, on the reverse strand, counting down.
TGCTTGGTGGGATACTTTGAATAGGCAATGAGTTAGAGATGGTCGTCGACCAATTGATCGATGGGAAAATATGAGGTTTGAGTTACGAAAGCAATTTCTTCCTGAAGATCACGAGCAACAATTATATTTGAAGCTTTTGTCTTGTTCCCGAGGGAGTCGCACAATTGAGGAGTATTCTAGGGATTTCTATTCCCAAGCAGCTCGCACTGATGTGTTCGAATCAGAAGACAGGCAGGTGGCGAGATTTATTAATGGTCTTCGGGTTGCTATTCGTAATCAAGTCGAGTTGGTTACTTCCCATTCTCTAGCAGATGTTATTTCAAGGGCCAAGAAAGTGGAACGACAACTTGCTTCTACTTCATTTCCACAATTTGGGGGGTCTCCTGCTATGAGCAATCTTGACCAATTTTCGGGTAACACGAACCAGACTTCAGGTTTGAATAAGGTAGTGGGTCATGATAAACCTCAAGTTTCGGGTTCTAAGAATAGTGATGATAAGACACCAACTCCAGTTGCGGCTAAGACTCAGCCGGTTCGTCAGACGACTACTCATACTGGTACGCAACAAACTAATAATCCCTATGCTAAAACTTTTGGTAATAAATGCTATAGGTGTCAACAACCGGGGCATAATTCTAGTACCTGACCTAATGGTCGGAAAGGGGTTAATCTGGTAGATCGTGATGAGTTTGATGAGGAGGATGGTTGTCCGATTGTTCATATTGATCCTAATGGTGATGATGAGGATGAGGGTGACATTCATGATTCTTTTGTGGTTCGCAAGCTAGAGTCCACTCCTCCTGTGGTGGACAATGTGGTGGCTGATTTTGAAAGGCACAATATTTTTCGTACGAAGGGGATGGTTCATGGTGTGGTGGCCAATGTTATTATTGATAGTGGAAGTAGTATAAACTTAGTGGCAAGGGGATTGGTGAATCGGCTCAATCTTGAAGTGAAGAAACATCCCACTCCCTATGTTGTTGGGTGGATTAATGCTACTGGCACACTTAAGGTAACTCATCAATGTGTTGTACCTTTTTCCATTGGTACTTATAGGGATGCAGTTACTTGTGATATAATTGATATGAGTGCTTGCCAGTTGTTGCTGGGACGACTGTGGCACTTTGATGTTGGTTCATTGCATTGTGGTCGTACGAATATGGTTAGTTTTGTGAAGGATGGTGTTCGCTTTACTCTCTCCCCATTACTTGATACGAGGAGGAATGTTCGTGATGGTGTGGGTAAGGGTATTATATCCATTTGTGTTCCCCCATATTTATTTTCGGGTGCACGAAAGCCTAAAGAGTTGATCAAGGGGAGGTCGGGGCGGAAGGTCAACAATGGAGGGTATAAAACTGCTAAACCATGTTCGTATTATAAAGGCAATAATTCAGGGACGGATTCTTTTGAAGTGGGGGTGTATGATGTATCCCAAGATAAAGCTGCAGCAAACCTGGGAGGAAGGAGATGCAAGTCGCGCGACAAAGGTGAAGAAACGGGGCACGACTCGTGCTTCCAAGCACGAGTCATTCCAATTCCCTGCACGAGTGATATTGTTAGCACGAAGCGTGCAACGAGTGACCAAGCAAGGGGACGAGTCGTGCGATGCGTCACGACTCGTGACATACGCGGCTGAAGAGAATCCGGTTGATTTTGTTTCCTATTTTGAAGTGTTTTAATTAGGACTGTTTTGTTTTTCCTTTTCCAAGTAGTTTAGGGTTTGTTTAGAGTATAAATACTCACTCTCATTCTTTGTTTTAGGATACTTTTGATATTATTGTTTTATAATATAATTGCCTTTGCAATTGTTAGTCTCCGTAGACTTGTTTGAAGATTGAATCCCTTTTGGGGCTGATTTCTTCCGAACTTCAAGAATCTCATCAACTTGGTGTTGTTCTTGCCAAACCCTAGTTCGTGGATTCAATCTAGGTCAAACAATACGTTTATTTGGTTGTTTGTCTATCCAGGTTATTTATTTTAATTTATTATTCCGATGCGTTCATTCTATTTACATCAGTAAAACTGCCTCATTATGTTGTGGAGGATACATTTCCAGTATGACCCACACTATCATGTTGCTGAAACAGTAGCTCATCAAGCTCCTCCATATCCATTTCTGGCACCATATTTGTCTGAACATCACTTACAGAATCCTCTGCACTAATGTTCGCCTGAGATGACAGCATCTGATCAATACTATTTACATCAGCAGCACCGAGACTTTCTTCTTCTTCTTGGACCGATGGATTATGATTCACATCTAGATGTGCTACCGTAATTACTGTGTCAGTACTCATGATTTTAGAGACCTGAGGTTTCCCTTGAACGCCGCTTCCATTTTCTCCTTGATCATTTATTTCTGCTGTTGGAGGTGTTTGTCTTTTCTTTAAGAAATATAGCAGCACGAAAACTAAAAGAATGATGCTTACGGGTAATCCAACAGCTAATCCTATGATCAATCCCAACTTATTTCCTCCGTGATGAGAGTTTCCATCTGTTCTGCAAGTGCAAACACGAGCCAAGTTTCATTTATCATAAGTTTTACGTAGCAGGAGGAAATATATTTTCCTATAAAAAAGGAGGAAATATATCATCCTATCAACAAAAAAAAGGAGGAGGAAATATGTCTAAGTGATAGAGCTTCTTACTTGCACTTGAGTTTCTTGTTATGCTTTATGCTATAAGGAATGTCGCCTGAGAAGTCATTACTCCGGAGATCCCTAAATTGTGATCCAAAAAGGATAGAGAATCGCTTGAGGATAACGGCTGTATATATAAATATGTTTTGATGCATTTTACAGAGACTTACAAAAGCTTCAAATTGGGTAGATTTCCTAGAAATTCAGGAATTAATCCATCTAGACTGTTATTGCTCAAGTCACTAGGAAAAAAGATTCAAGGTGTTAGACAATGAATCATGCAAATTGACCAAATTTTTGAGATTGGTCCAACTGAAATGCATAACTTACATGGACTCAAGCGCTTGCATTCTACTGAAATTTGGTAGAGTTCCATTTAGACCGTACCCTGATAAGTTTCTGCAACATGTTTCAGAAAATGCCTCTATTAGATATAATTTAAAGACAAATTTAACTTACGTACGAGTAGCTAAATGAATGGTTAGTCGTACATTGTGGTTACCCGAAGAGGGTCGTTGCCAGTACATTTCAACCATTCCCACTCTGCATTCACAGGGAGACATGGCTCTCCGCTCCATCCGTTTAACGCCTCAAACTTGCTTTTTAACACTTGCAGTCCATCCACTGCTTAACGAAAAAGAGAAATCATAATACCCTTTTCGGAGAAAGATAACAAATTTCATCCAACTCTGTTAAGTTCTTGAACAAGGAAAGGCTAAATACTTACCATCTTCTTGTGAGGTTCCTACTGTAAGTAATGGATCACTAGCAGTATACACTTCAATGGCACTAATAACTGGAGGCAAAGTAGACTCGTTAGTTGGACGGAGTTCAACGGTTAAGCTCCCTGTTGCTTGAACACCACCATTTACTCCGGTGCAGTTTCTGTATTCCGGGCTATCTCGGTATACGAACTTATTTCCTATATAGATATCAAACGATCTAGTCTCGTTAACAAGAAATTCCATCTCAGTGTAAGAAATCTCAACAAAGTTAAGTCCATCTGTTAGAAAAGTTAAGCTAATAGACTCTGTTGAACTCAGAGCTTCTACTGCATCAAGTATTGCTGAAACTGGAGGATGCTCGTAGCTTGTGTAGTCGAGAGAAGTGATATCTGAAGTTATGTTGACTAGATCGGGCGGACTGTAAGGTTCCCATATTCGGTTGTACTTGTCGTCAGGATACCTATTCGGGTAATTGGTATGTTAGTTCTGGAATTCTGTTTAAAAAAAAAAGAACAACATTTGTTTTTGGAATTCTGTGAATTGGATGGAAATTCTTGGACGAAAAAAGAAAAACTCCCTATGTCCCCAAATGAACTTCCCAGTATGATAATTAAATCAACCTAAAATTCTCGCTCAAAGTTCATAAGTACTAACAACAAAAAAAGTGGAAAGATCATTTTGGGACGGAGGGAGTAATAATCTTACCCTATAATCATATCCTCAGCTCCATAGTTGTATCTATAGGTCTTGAGCCAAGCCAAGTCTCTGCTCATTCCAGTGTACATGGTATCCGGCAATGGCCATAGTTCTAGAGTGGTAATAAATGGATACTGATTATCCTGCGTTCGATCCAAACACACGCTTATATTTTCTCTCTTGCTTGTATACAACACTTCGTAATACAAAATCTTGGCGAGTGACGTTTCAATAGTTGCCAATCTATTACCGACGATTTCAAGATCAAAAGTTGGTGGTTTGCGGAGCCCATCATAGTTTCCATACTTGAACATGGATCTAATGAAGTACCTGGTCATTTCTGTTGTTGGCAGGGTATAACAATTCTTGTTTTGTTGAGTGAAGACTCGAAGCGAATTCATTTGGTCCCACAAGAAGATTTCAGAAGGCGGGACCTGTTTGTTGGTACCGGTCTGAATGTATTCAGAGTCGGTTTCCCAATGTATTCCATTTTTGTCTCGGTAGCTTGTAGCAGATCCACAGTCTATGCTCAGCCATTCAGATGTATCTGAACATGGATTATTTATGTTATTCATCCACAATATTAACGAAAATTGAAGAATAAAAAAAAAGTTGGTACTAATGGAAAGCTGGAGTGTACCTTGAGAAAAAGCTTTTAGTGTGCATACAACAATAATAAAAAAGATCTGTTTCTTCATGTGGTTCTTCTGGTGCTGCTCTCAAAGAATCTATGCTCAATAGTCAATCTTGTATATAAGCTAGCTCCAATTCTATGATATATACACACACACACACACACACACACACACACATATATATATATATATATATATATATATATATATATATATATATATATATATATATATATATATATATATATTGCAATGTTTGTCAATATCAGAATGACTTTCTTTGAAATATCCTCATTCTATTTTAAATTTGCAGTTGCTTTGATGACAAGAAGTTTGCAAGTTTATGTTTGTTGTTATCTTACTGTCTAAGTTTGTTGCTGTCAATGAATACTAATGACAAATAGAACAGTGTGATAAATTGTATTCAGGGGCGGATTTACTATAGTGCTTGCGAGTGTTGCCGGCCTTGCAAAAAAAAAAAAAAAAAAAAAAAAAATCTTTTTTGCATAAAATAAACTGTATTGTATATATATTAAATTGTTACATAGAAGCATGTGTTTAAGTTAGCCAAACTGGTTAAGATATTGAGAGAGAACCCAAAGGTCTTGGGTTCAAATCCCATGAAATGCTGTTGTTTTTTTTATTTTTACTCTGAAAAATCTCTTTCTTTTTTCTCAAAACACTTCCTATTTCTCAAAAAACCCACTAGAACCTTTCTTTTTTTCGCCAAACACCCCCTAATACTGTTTTCTCTCATTTTCCTCGTTATTTGAAAAAACAACTACAACTATTTTTATTTCTAAAAACCCACTACAATTACATTTGTTTTATCTCTTGAATGGTACAATTTAAATCATAGTATTACGCTAATTTTTTTCTTCCTAAAAGAAATTGGCAACACCAAATGTTTTGGTGTAGATCCGCCACTGATTGTATTCCCTCCGTCCCGAAATTATCTTCCCACTTTTTTGGTTGTTAACGCGAAAGTGTTTTGGAGTCATAAATTTAGGTTAATTTTGTTATGATAATGAAAATTTAAAACTTGTTATTGATACACTATTGTTAATACTATCAATAACAATTTATAGATGTTCATTGTGATAATTAAATTAACCTAAAATTATTGGTCAAAATAACTTGATGTTAACAATAAAAAAAGCGGGAAGATTAAATACTTTATTTGCAGCTGATTGTGATTTTAAACTAAGTTAAGCTCTCCTGTAACTGCAAGAACTCCAATCTGTTCTGGTGTACTGCTAAGATCTGATCAATGATGAATGTTTAGTGCGATTTCAAGAAGGTACAAGCAAGCAGATATGTCATCATCCTTAAATATTTAAATAGTTTGACTTGTCAAATGAAATTATTTTCTTGAAACGGATATTGTATTATGTTGCTACTTCGTTTGCAACGATCTATATTCATTGAATTTTTTTAATTTTTTTTTATGTAAAATGGGAGAGTACATGTTTACATAAAAAAGACTCCAAAAAAATGAAGGAAAATAATCGCGAGTGCTCAAGACCTGACCAAATGTCCATACTTGGATATACCACCAGCAGCAGATACATATGCAGATGCATCAATAGCTGAATAAACTTCCATTGCATTTACAAAAGGGGCTATAGTTGACCCATTTACCGAAGAAATAGTCACATTGACCGAGTCATTGACCAACACCGGATATAAGAACAGCGTTCGGAACCCATCTTCAAACACTTGACCCCAATGGAGAATAGGCACATCTAGTAACATAGGCTGCAGCCTATGATTGTTTACATATATATCAAGTTTGCATGTCTGAATCGGACGGTATAAATCCTGCATAATTGGGTACAAGAAATAGAAGGCGAAGTAGGCTTGTACTGATGTATTGGGAACTGAAAAAGATATCGAGTCTGTAATGTTTTTCGGCTGCATTGCGTATTGCATTACAGAATTTGGGTAGCAGATTTCAAAGGCTAAGCATCCGGGCTGCAACACTTGGGAGTGAATGTTGTTGTATTCGAGCATTTCTTTTCCTTTCCAAACGCGAGTGAAGGTGAAGGGATCACTGGAATTAAATTTGTACAAAGGAGATTGAAATGTTAGGATTCATTGAATTAATGTTACTACCTTCCTCCCAAAAAAGAACAATTACTGAACTATGCAACGCATCACACTCTAATTATCAATTAATGCAATCTACTGTACTTGTTAGTTCTGGAATTATGGGAGGAACTTTTGATCAAAATATCAAATAATGCAATGTGCTAGTTCTTTTTTATATACTTGCATCGTCATAAAACTAACAGAATTGCGCGTGACACTACCACATCATCAAAATTGTAGCAGTATTGATGTGGTAATGGCATGGCGTCAATGTGGCGCAGTGCCATGATGGACATTCCGTTAGTTTATTTTACATGATAAGTAAAGAGAAAACTATTATGTTGCATTACTTGATTTTTTTTTTTGTCAAAAAGACGTGACATTATTGCATAACTAAGAAATAGGTTGCATTAATTGATGAAATTGAAAATAGGTTGCATATCTAAGTTGTTTGACCCCCAAGAAAAGAGTCATCTTTGATTACGTGATTGTATTTTCATGAAATTGCGCAAAAAAATCACTTACCCAACGCTTTCATTGGAGCCGAAGTTGGTCCTACTATGGAGGTAGAATGCTTTCATATCCAAGAACCTTTTTACGTCGTCATCCAAACTCATGGTCGCCTCAAGAGCAGAAATGAAAGGAATTTCATCATCCGTCGTAGGAATTAAGCAAACTGTCGTTTTCTCCTCCTTTAGTACATAAAGCAATTCATAGTAAACAGGCTCTTCACTTGAAGAAGTCGTTACGTTTGCCCATAGATTTCCATCTATCTCTAGCCGAAAACTTGGTGGCATCGAGCGGCCATCATAATTTCCATAGTAAAAACTGGCACGGAAGAGGTATAATGATTTTTTTGCTGCAAAGGGTAAAGTGTAACAATTCTTTTCGCCTTCTGGGAAATAATGGAGAGTGTTCATCTGTACAAGTGTCTGGTTTGAGGGTAAGATTTTGTTCAGTCCTTTGTTTGTGAAGTGTTTATCAGTTGACCAGATGGGAAATAAACCAGTGTCTTCCTTTGTTGATCCACAGTCAATCTGCAACCTTTCATAATGTGGACCTGCAAATGTTGTATAGATTATCATGTTAAACTATCTCCGCCCCATAATAAATATCATATTTGACTCTGCCAATGTTGTAAAAAACGTGTTTTACTTGTTTGTATATTGCTTCTACAATGGTAAAATTGCATTGTGAATATTTCCATATAGGAAACGCATATTTATTTTGAGATATACTTAAAAAAGAAACTCAAAAGAAAAGTGCAAAATTTATTATGGGTTGGAGAGAGTAATGCTATTTGATATATTGGAATGTAAACAATATATGAAGTTCTGCACATCGATCTTTTAAAGTTACTAAAGTCAAGTTTAACAAAAAAATCATATTGGAAAATACTTGTGATATTATTTAATATGCTTAAAAGTCAACTTTCTAATTGTTTTTTTCTCAAAGTCGAACACATGTTTAGTGACAGACAGAGGGATTACTTTTGAGCAAGAAAACCTTACTTTTATGTGGGCAAGCTCTAAATGATGGAGTAAAGGAAACCACCAACATAACCATTATCTTCAGTTGACCCATGAAGAGAGAGAGAGAGAGAGAGAGAGAGAGAGAGATAAAGAGCAGGGAATCAGTAGTTACAAATGAGATTATATTGGGTTTTATAAGGATTGATATAATCTTGCTTTGTTGAATTGTTGCAGTAAGACATACTCCATGTTTCTTAGTATGACTTTTCAACTGGTTTTACAATGCACCATCCATAAGCATAGTCAACTCAACTCAACTCTACGTTAATTACAAAATTAATTAAGATGTTCAACTGAAGCATAAAACAATACTAATCTAAATTATTTAGTCAAATCCATTAATGAAACTGAAAGAAAATATTTTTTTTATTTACCATGTAATCTATATGTGCATTTTCCCCCTATAGAGTACTATATACAACTTACCCACTTACGGTTCATGAACAGTAATTAAGGATTGTTCGTATCTCACGTAACGATAATTAAGAAAAAATATTACTCCCTCCTTCCCTGAAAGATTGTCTCATTTGTCATTTTGACTTGTCTCAAAAAGTATGTCTCATTTCTAAACTTAGACATGAATGTTAGTGCAAATCTACAAAGGTACAAGAAGGTGAAGCTTTTCCTTAATAATTGCAAAATGTACAACAGGACAATCTTTTAGAGACGGAGGGAGTATATAAAGTATTGTAATTGGGTAAGAAAAAGAAAATGGGATAATAAATACTAAGTGAATAGTAGTTGTGAGTGAAATAAGTGGATCATAATCTATCTATATATTAAAGGAAGCAAGTGGTAAATGTTGCCACAATGAAGGGCAAATCTGTCATTTCTCAATGAGTTGAATAAGACAAAATTGTAGTATCCAATGTTAAATTACTTGCTGATGTTAAAGTGTGAATTTTTGACATTTGTTGAAAAAGATGACATGTGTAGGTGTAAAATATGAATTGCATTCACAGGTTGACATGTGTTTCTATTCAAAATTTGAATTCAAATTTGACAAATTATTTCTACTCTATTCAACCCTCTCCTTCATTGTCAAAACACACACACACACGGTCACACACACACAGTCACACACACACAGAGAAACGAAGACCACCAAAACACGCACAAAAAAAAAATTCACGCAAGAAGTTTATTACTCTCTGTTTGATGAGTACACTCAGGTAATTAGAGTTATTCGTTTCTTGGTTTGGCAACCTCCGGATGTAGATTTTTGATATTGCAACCGAGGTTGCAACCATGGCGGAGTTAGCTTCATACCTACCTGAGCACTTACAGATCTCTGAGCCTTGCTTTACCTTATTGTGAAGTATTTAAAGTGCGGCCATGGCGGAGTGTTAGAAAAGATGAAATTGGCTAGGGATTTTGACTTTGGAGGGAGGAGAGTGTTGGAGATCTTACCGGAATGAGGATTGATGGCTGGTCGGGAGTAGTTTGGAGAAGGAGGGATAAATGGAGGCGGTTGGCGGCGTTGCTGATGGTGGTAGGAGGCGGTGGGCGGCGGTGATGATGGTGGTAGGAGGCGGTAGTGGGTTTGGGTTTGGCGTCAGATTGAGATTGGGTCTTGGTGGTAGGTCACGGTGGTGTGGAGAGAAGGGGAAGTGGGGGTGAGGAGGGGAAGACGAAAGAAGAACAATAACAGGGGGAGTTAGAGAGAGAAAGAAAGAGAGAGTATGGTTTAGGTTTAATTAGGTTGTAGGAATTTATGTGGGTTAGATTTAATGAGGTAGGTGGGTTAATTTGATTGAGAAATTTAAGTAAATGAATGGGAGATAATTACGGGGAAGTGGGAGGGGGTTACGGGGATGGGAACTGTTTTTATGGAAATTGTAAATCTGATTAAATTTTTATTTAAAATCAATTGATTAAATTTTTATTTAAAATCAATTGAGTGGTGAAAATAAATGATTGCGTGGGTAAGTTATTAGTAATTTCTATTTTAGGCTTATTTGTTAATAATTTCAATTTTATTCTTAGTTGTCGATAATTACTACAATTTAATTTCAGTTTTTGGTTTCTTTTTATAAAAAAAAAATTTGAAAAGGAGGTGGTAATTTCGATTTTGGCTTAATGGTCAAGGCAAAAATTGACAGACACTTAAGGCTTAATTGTCGCTAAATTCCATTTCTTTTGGGAAATTAGGTAATTACTTTTTTAATACTACCAAGGTAAATAGAATGTAGAAAATGAAATAAAACAAGAGAAGACCAAAATTGAAAAATATCCGATCAGTACTACTTAAAATTTAAAAGGTGAATTTTTTTTCAAACAAAATTAGCTTATTTGAAAATTAAGTACTCCAAAATTAGCTTATAAATACAATATATGAAAGTTATTATTAAATACAACATATATGGACTGGAAGGGTAATTGCTCAAATAGAAAAGATATTTGGAAAGTTAATTACTAAAAATTCTGAAATGTATTATATGGAAAGGTAATTTATGATAATAATTAAACACAATTTGAAATTTTGAGAAAATGATGGGAAATCAATTTATGAAGACGAAAACATATAATGTGTGAAAAGTTAATTATGTAATTATTGACCTGCTAAATTAATAATTAAAAAAATTGAGAAATAAAAAATAAAGACAGTGCATGAAATCTTTAAAAAAGTAAAAAAAAAAAAATTGTGAATGAGATGGTTTAGACAAAATTGTTCATGAAATATTTTCTCTATTTTATTATATTCTTCTTTTCATAACATTATTTTTTTTTTGAAAAGGAGATAAATAAGAAGATTTGGAGGTATAATATTATTGATAAAGATCATTTATTTTTTTTTAGACAGAGAAATTATTTTTCTTTCAAAGTGAAGTGCCAGCTACTCCCCCTATAATATCATCACTTGAAGCAAAGTAGAAAGAATATTTTATTAATTTTGTAGGCATATATAAGCAAAATTGTCTAATTTGCTACATTAATTTTTTATATAGAGTAATATTTTATATTTATATGGAATTTGTTTTTTTTTCATTTAAGCAAAATTGTATAATTTGCTACATTAATTTTTTTTTCATTTAAGCATTTTGCCATATATATTATTAAATAACTTTATCATTATTGTATGTATATATAAAATAATTAAAAATCAATAAAGTAATTTTTATTAATTTTGTAGGCACATATAATGTTTTTAAAATTTAAACTTTTAAATTTTGTAAAAACATAAAATTATTTAAATATAAAGTCAAAGTGTAAAACAATGATTTCCGTACAGAAAAAATAGAGCAAGTGTTACTTATAAATGCAAAGAGGTATTTCTTCGCTCATCTCTTTATAAAAAAATGTTCTTTTCTCTTAAATTATTTAATATTTATTTTAAAAAGGAATATTCTTAAATAGAAGGAGTGTTATTTTTTAATTTTTTTTTTCGCAATTGTAAATACTGTTTAAGTACCTTAATATTTATGCAATTTAGATATATATATTTGCAGTGATATTTTAAATATTTTTTAAATCCGTTTTTGTAGTTTGTCGGTGGAAGAAGATTACGTAATTGCGATTGTTGAAAAAGAGGAGTTGAAGGAAGAGGACTGGGATGTTTATTTGATTGAGAAATTTTTGTTTTTCATTTTCTTTTTAGTAATGATTTTTAAGATTTTAGGTTGTTGTATTATAAAATTTGTGTTTATATGGAAATGGTTAATGGAAAAAGTCTCCTTCGAATATGTTTAGTTTTATTTAAATTACATATTGATATGAGAGGAAATAAAAGTTGTTGAGATTGACGTTATTTTTTTCGTTAATCAATTTATGAACATAAAATAATAGTATATTATTACATTTTTAGCTTAAGTTGTCTCTAATTTGTAGGAAACTATAAACTTGATTTCATTCACAAATTAAAAAAAATATGACACTACATAAACGTCGTAGGCTCACTCTAAATTTCAATATCATGATTATAATTGGTTAATGGAAAGTGTTTGGATTTTTTTTTTTAGTTCTCTATTTTTTATTAGTCTTACTTTTTGATTGCTGTAAAGTGTAGATTAAGATTTTTTTTCCCTGATTACTATTTGCAATTTTATATCATTGTCATTATTCACACTATACAATTAATGTTGTTTTTACGGAAATACTTCGTACTTAATAATTTTTGAGTTTGTATTTATTATTGTAAATTATCCATGAAGATATATGTAAACTTTGGTTTGTAATAAATCTCTTCGTTATCCATATCCTTTTCTTTAACTATAAAATTTGAATATGATTGTTACAAAATATTGCCGTGCATCGCACGGGAGTACGGCTAGTGAGTATACTAATAATAAAGCATGTCTAAAAAAAGGAAGAACCCAAAATGGCAAAGTGGGTAAGGGACATTGTTATTGTTATGGGACAAAGGGAGTGTGTGTGTATATATATATACTCTTCTAGTTTAATGTGAAGGCACAAAAATAGTGCGGAAACAAGTGTTTTGATTTCTAAACACAACCGACATATTTTAAAACAAACATCTATCTACTCCCTCCGTCCCGCTAATATTAGCACACTTTCCTTTTTGGGCGTCCCGCTAATATCCGCATACTCCCAAAAAGGAAACTTTATATTAATAAAATATTCACCCAACCCCACTCATTCTCTCTCCTACATTATTTTAATACTCACAACACCATTATAATTTATTACACCCTCCACTCATTCTCTCTCCACTCATTCTTTTACACTCACAACATTTTATTAAAATATCATATTTCTTAATTCCCGCGCAAACAGTGTTTGTGCTAATATTAGCGGGACGGAGGGAGTATATATTAAAGGAAGCAAGTGGTAAATATTGCCACAATGAAGGGCAAATCTGTCAATTCTCAATAAGTTGAATAAGACAAAAAAAGTAGTATCCAATGCTCTACTTCACTTTGCTGATGTGAAAGTGAGTTTTTGACATTTGTTGAAAAAGAGGACACGTGTGTAGGTGTAAAATACGAGTTCCATTCAAATGTTGACATGTGTTTAATTTCAAAATTTGAATTCAAATTTGACAAATAAATCTCACTCTATTCAACCTCTTTTTCATTGTCAAGAAACACAGTCACACACACATACACGATCACACACAAACACAGTTACACACACACAGAGGAATGAAGACAAACACACACTAAAACACGCACAAGCACACAAATTTGCGGAAGAAGTTTTGATGATTACACACTCAGGTAATTAGAGTTATTCGTTTCTTGGTTTGGCAACCTCCGGATGTAGATCTTTGATATTGCAACCGAGGTTGCAGCCATGGCGGAGTTACCTTCTTACCTGAGCACTTAAAGATCCGGATAAGGCTGCAGTGACGACGTTTCGATGTAGGCGGAGACGATGGCGACGGTGAATAAGAAGTAGTAAGGTGCTAGGAAGGGATAGTGGCGCTGAAGAGGGAAAGGGGTGACGGGGAGATGGTGTAAGGGTGGCGGGATACGGTGAGGAGGGTGGTGACGGGGAAACCGGTGGTGAGATAGAGATGGTGACGGTGTCTTTTGGGTTAGAGGGGGAGACTTTTGGAAAATAGGTTTGGGGAATTGAACTGGAAGTTTCCTTGAAATGGTATACAACTCATCCGTCCTTTCCATTTCTCTTTTTTATTTTCCTTTCTTTTTTTTAGGAACAATGAGAGATTAGGAACAATGAGAGAGATGGAAAGGAAGGTGATATATTTTTGGGAAAACTGATGAAAATAAATAAAAGGGCATGAAAGAATGTTGTCACAAGGACCATTTAATTGGCTTAATATATTCATAAATTAAGAATTAAGGTTGGATTAGTGACCAGAATTGAAGATTGAAATTTTTTTAAAAAAAATAAAATTGAAATTTGCTAAATAAAATAAAATTGCCCATGTGATTAGAAAAAATATTTAAAATATTTCCATTTATTAAATTTATTTTCTTTCAGGTTTCAAAAAAAAAAATCTTTTCATACCAAGTTTTTCTTTGAACTCTCATTATCACGTTTTACTAGGGGTGTAAACGGTTCGGTTTAGCTCGATTTGGGGAAATTTTAGAGCTAAACCGCTAGTATCAGTTTGGAGAAATTCCAAATCGAGCTAAACCACAAAAAAATTCAAACCGAGCTAAGCTAAACCGCCAAGGTTCGGTTTAGCTCGGTCTAAACCGCGGTTTAATCATTTTGATTTTATGACTAATCAATATAAAACTGTAAGTAACTAAAATCAACACAGCATTATCAAAATACCAACTGGTGTTGAGAGGTAAGAAAAAGACCTGCTGTGGTTAGAAAGTGCCTGTTGCTACATTTCTTCCTAGAAAAGAGATTAATTGTTTGGTTTATATTCGAAAGATTGGAATTGGAACAACATAATATAAAAAGCAGCAGCAAAGCATGCCCAACTGAAGAGAATAAACAAATAGCAAAAAAAAAGTTGTTTCCTAAAAAACTATCAATATTGGTCTAAAAATTGTGCTACCGAATGGTATTCACAGTGGCTTACTTTAGGAAATGCACCATTATCCAAATGGTATCTGATAATAAATTTTCGAATGCAAAAGGGAAATGGCCATTTACTATCATTATACAGGACAGGAGATCAGATCGATAAATACAAGTGTTCTTTGTTCAAGGTTCTTGATGCAAAGTGGCTTTATAATGCAAGTTAGGTCGGTTTCATAGCTCGGTTTCATAGCTCGGTTTGGCGGTTCGGTTCCATAGCTCGGTTTGGCGGTTCGATTTAGCTCGGCTTGGCTCGGCACCCTCAAACCGCAAGCTAAACCGAACCACGTGGTTTGTAATTTTTATAAACCGAGCTAAACCACTTAAATAAAAAAACCGAGCTAAACCCCACGGTTTAGCTCGGTTCGGTCTCAAATCGCGGTTTGAGCTAAACCACTTACACCCCTACGTTTTACACTTTCTTTTTCCTTTTTTAACAAAACTTTTACACATCCTTAGAAAAATAATGTGCTAACAAAAGGAAAATAAAATCTCATAATACACAAGAAAAAGTAAATAATAAAAAGATGAATGTATTATTTTGATGGGCAGTTTTTTTTTTTTTTTAATAAATTTAATTGACAGTCAAAAGTAAAAAGTTCCTTGATTTTGAAAATTGATATAGCAAAATTGAAGAGGAGGTGCTATAATGTAAGAATAGTCTTATTTTATATTATAAAATATATAATTTTAAATAAAGAATTGTAAAAAATATTTTTGATTCATTTTTATTTTGTACAACTTTTTAAAATTTAAAAAGTTGTTCATCTCTCCACAGTTTTTTACGAAAGCATTTTTTAGACGAAAATTCCAAAAAATAGGTTTTTAAATATTTATATACCAAAATAACACCAAAAAAATATATGTACCAAAAGTAGCACTTTTTCGTCGATCCGAAATTTCAATTTCCGATTTTAAAAATATTTTTTAAGTAAATTCAGAATTTCAATTTCCAGCTTTGATTTAATGTAAATCCGAAAATTCAAGTTCTGGTTTAAAAAAGTGGTAGGGATGTACGGACATCTCCTAAAATAAGATTTTATGTTTTGGTATTTACTAGCTGTCCGTGCAAATTACTTTCCTTAATCACCTGTTTCTTAACTAAAATTACGCACACATCACGTTCAATACACAATAACTATGTTTTACATAAAAAATATGTGTTTAATTCCATAGCATTTAAAAATGGACGCCGAACGTGAGTTTTATGGAATAGAACGGGAATTTACGTATAAAACGCGTTTTGTACATACTAACTATGCCTTAAATATAGATTTATTTTAGTGATCTTCAATATGATATTTGTACTGATAATATAGTTTTAAAAGAAGTGTTTTACAATGTATACAAACATCTTTATTTACTGTTGTATTCGTATAAATTTTCATCTTTTATGTGTTACTAGCTGTCCGTGCATCGCACGGGAGTAACACTAGTCTTTATTATGACATACAACTCTGAAACTTATAACAAAAGAGTAACTCAAGAAAACAATTCTACTTCATTGACTTTTTGAAAGGTAATAATACTATCTCCTAAACTACTCCAACTTTGTATATCTATTAGCTTCCTGCTTTGGATAGTCTTAGAGTGAAATCTATGTTATTACTGAGGGAGGGCGCAAAACCAAGCCTTTTAATGCTGGCATTAAACTCTCCAGGACCTCCCTTTTACCCAATATCCTATCGGACGTACAATCTTCTTCCTGCCACATCCACAAAGAAAGAAAGAAAGAAAGAAAAATGTTTTAGTAAAAGGATCCACACAAGAAATCAGGAGACTTCACAAGTTTAATGACTTTGACATACTCCCTCCGTCCCATAAAAGATGTTCCCATTTGCCATTTTTGTTTGTCCCAAAAAGTTAGTCCCATTTCCAAAATTGGTAGGTTTAAACATTAAACTTGCCAAATTGCAAACCAAAAAAAAAAGAGAGAGGTAATGGAGTAATATGTAAACCCCATTAAGGTTAAAGATAGAAATGAAAATAAGTTGTCAAACATCATAGTCAAATGGGACTATCATTATGGGACGAACGGAGTACAACATGTCAATATTGAACCAAGCACCATATAAAATGAAAGAATTGAATTTATCGTAAAAAAAAAACTGTGCCTATTACTCTCTGTTTTTGAAAACTAAAAACATAAATTTAATGAGTTTACAGAATGACCAAAAATAAGAGTAACTGATTGTTAAAGATAACAATATTTATGGAAATTATTGTTAAAATATTTTTGAAATGTGGACTCTTTTAAGTGCAACAGTGGAGTATACAACTAATAAAAATGTTTCTTCCTCAAGATCCATCTAATTTCTACGGCACAAGTTTAAAGACAGAAGAAGCATACAAAAGCTGGTGCTCTTATAATTTACTTTCAATAAGAAATTGAAATTCTTACAATTATTCACGAATCAACTTCATTCTAAATCCATTATTTAATAATACGAATAAAACTATCGAGTCTAAATTATTAAAACTGTAAACTATTTATACTCCTGTCGGTTCCCAATAAAACTGTCTCACTTGACAAGTCAACGTTTCTATGGATCACGCTTTGCTGCTTGTACCTTCTTTTCATTACACTATAACTATTTTCTTTTTCATAACGAGACTATCTTCTCTTTTGTGACAAACCAAAAGGAAAGTGGGACTAATTTTCCAGTCAAGGGAGTATATGTATCCCAAAAAATAGCCTCATTTTACAAATCCAACTCTTTAAAGTGCACAACAATTATATCCCTTTCTAGAAATTGGACTATT
The DNA here is from genome assembly GCA_022495995.1 of Adenophora triphylla var. japonica. Classification (NCBI taxonomy): domain Eukaryota; kingdom Viridiplantae; phylum Streptophyta; class Magnoliopsida; order Asterales; family Campanulaceae; genus Adenophora; species Adenophora triphylla. Next base: position 177,433 of record JAFEMH010002800.1, on the reverse strand, counting down.
TAATGTGACAAACCAAAAACAAAAGTGATATTTTTGGCACCAAGGAGCTGAAATTATATCAGACAATATACAGTATGTAAACTTACATCACCAGTTGCAGCAGACATGAGCGTCAAAAGATTCACTGTTGCACCATGGTAGTCCTCCAAGATCTTGTATGCTGAATCATCTAGTTTATTCTGCAATACATGCAAAATTGGTTCAGGTTGAAGATAAGACTAAAATCCCCCTCCTCTCCCTATCCCATACCAATTAAGATCTTGACATCTTAAAAGTTAGTTCCATAGTGGCTCCATCCCAAAAAAAGCAATACGCTTTCCCTTTTCATTTGTCCCAAAAAGAAGAGTCATACTTCTAAGCAAAGAGTAAAAACTTAGATTTCCCCCAAACTGTTCTAAAAGGCTATTTAAAAGTTGGTATGTTGTACTCCCTCCATCCCACAAAGTGAATGTCCGAAAAAATATTCAAATTTGCTCTTGATCAAGAGCAAATTTGAAATTTTTTTAGTCATTCATTTGGGGCAGACGTAGTAGTAAAAAGGAGAGCAAAAGCGACGAGGAAAAACGAGAGGGAATTTATGAAATGTAATTAGAAGTACTTATAAAGTTTGACTTGTTAAATGTGACTCTTTTTTTCTGTGACAAAGGGAGTTTATTTTTCTTGACCTCACAATTTTCACAAGAAAATCAAGAGATGAAATCTGTTGATCTGTCTAAGCTACTAAAACCATCCTCAAATAATATTCAAATGGAATGTGCCTTTACCTTCAATCGAGATACTGCAACTGAGATGGTCCTTCCTGGAGCTTGAAGAGCTCTACTGTAGACCTATAATGCAAATAAGAAAAAAAAAATATCTAAGTAGAAACAAGCAAGGGGAATATCTTTTAGCAAGGCACTTTACATTACCAAGTAAAACATAGAGCACCAAATTTGACTCACCTGTATATATAGTAGAGAAACAACTTTCGGTAATATGGTAACAGGATCAGTTTCTTCAGAAACTTGAGATAACAGATCCTGAAAACGGAAAACACATATTACCTGGTAAAAGGTACATCTGATAAAGGCATCTATTCATAATCTTTTATATTTAGATGTATCATTCCCCAGCGAAAAGAGTGCCTTTACCTATATTTTTCATTATACCTCAAGGATAGTAGGGGGGAAGATCTAGAAGCAGAATATATTTGTTTAAAAGCGGCTGCTGCGTGCAGCGCATCTCCAGTTAAAGGACAATAAGATAGCATTGCATAACTGCTAGTAACGTTGTACCAAAAATATTACCGCCAGTAATGCCGCAGTCAAGTAAGAGGAAAATCATAGAATTGAAGCATCATTGGCACTCACTTATGGAAAAGTACAAAAGAAAATAATACTTTTAAGTTCAGATAGAAAGCATACCAACCACATACACCATGCTTTCTGATATGATAGTATGTTAAGTAGTTTAGGGTGTATGGGTTGTGCATGTATATGGGTCATGTATACGGTATATACATTGCACTAATCTAATACAATTATAGTGATTCTCTTCTTTGGTATCACTGTTCTCATTCTATATACAACATAAATATGTTTGCATACATCTTGATTAACTAATAATGTAATGGTAGCCATACCTTGCGATACGAATGCAGAAGAGTTCGTTCTAATTTCTTGTCCAGTTTTTTCAAAGTTAATCCACTGTGAACATGGCAAAGCAAAAAAAAAAAAAAAGTTAAATTTCATCATTCATGAAAACCTAAATGCTTTGAAAGAAGAAGTAAAGTTCAACGAACATATGTAGCTACCTCTCATCTGCAATTGCTCTTAATGAGGTCATAAATGTATCCACCCTCTGTCACATACATCACCAAGTATTAAATTACATTTACTGAATTTCTCTTATGGATAAATTGCCATAAGCTATAAATAAGTTTTTAAAGGATCAACAACCTTTTTAGAGGAGCTGTAAATGAGACAAGATGAGCAGGGAGAACGAACATTGATCCTGTGCAACAAAGGATCTCACTCTCCCCCCCCCCAAAGCACTAGTGATTATAGACTGCATGCCTCATGCAGAAGAGACTTAACACTCTCTACTTTCTCTCTCGCTAAATAGTTACTCTAAGTGCAATAACTGATGAACACAGATCTCTCTCTTATCTCTTATGCATACACAAAAACACAGAAGCAAAGCCTTGATATACATAGTTGAGTCCCTATCTAACAGCATAGGCTTTCAGATGAGCTGGTAACTTAGCATAGTACTAGATCTCTGGTTTGGCAAGATCTTGGGCCCGAGTCATCGCACCAGCATTTGTTACCCGAAGTATTGTGGGTGCATGAGTGCCAGTGTTTGGTTTAAGATGCTTGGAGTGGCATGTTTGTTTAACTGTCCATATGTGAATGGGTCACACGTGTGATATGGGGGAGTGTTAAGGCATATATCTAGTCAATTTCCTATCTAACACCTTAAGCTTTTAAATGAGTTTGTAACTTAAAATGTTTCCTTGCCCCTTTTTTTCTTCTGTACGATACGAAATGTTCAGGTCATTAGATATTGACAAATGAATAAATGTATTTTGTACAAAGAAGCACTGACCTTCCCCTCCAAAGCTTCCACTAATGCAACAGCCTGGACCGACAGTATTCCCGAGAAATTTTTTGCCTGAGAAAGAAAAGTATGCCGTTAAAGAGAAAAGTCATTACCATTTACAGTTGCACAGATGTAGAAGAAAAGAGCATACCAGTGCAAATCTCTCCCCAGAAGTAAGTGAAACAGATTCTAGAACTTCGGAGTCCTCAACTTCATTTCCATTTTTCAACTTGTTGATTATGTCCTGCATTACAAATCAATACCATCAGGCTCCATCTTCATTTGCATGAACTATATTTCATTTGTGCAATGAAAAGAAGAGCATCAAGAAGAAATTTTGGTATGCACTACCAAATTGAGTAAGAGCATGTCCACCATAGTTGTAGCTGTGGTCTTCAACAGATGTCTATGCAAAAGAACCTGAAACATTGCAAAAAAATATATTTTATTGGTAGAAACAAAAATGGGAACCTATCTAATATTAAACCTTGAGTACAAAACTTACCGAGGTTGATTGTTCTTCTTCAAACAAGTCTAAGGCTTTCTCATATAACTGCATTTTCATTGATGACTGCAAGAACAAGAGTTGGAATGTTATACATGGGTACTTCATGCATACAACTACTCCCAATTTTATAATTTTGGAATAAGATCCTTGAACACGTAATAAATGACAGTGGCAGGTAGTATATATACAGAGGAAACTAAGCACGATCTGTAAGCAAAAGATGTTATTCTGACTATCCCAAAAAGGACCGGATCGACTATGTGCACAGGATCACGACAACAGTCTGAATGCATTTAATATATAATTCAATTTCTGTCAAGTTTTGTTTTACTTCTCAGTGATGATTCAGTGGATGAAAAGTTGGGTTGGCAAAACTTTAGCAACAAGTATTGATAGTCTTGATGCTCAACTTGCAGAGTGTGATAATACTTCCATGACGCACACAAATGTGAAATGGAAAACCAGAATGGATCTCATAAATGAATTAGTATGCCAGGAAAAATGATACACACGCAAAGTGTCGGAATTTCAGATGAGTAAACAGTGAACTAGAAACAGCAAGTATGCTACCTCATCTAGTTTCTTTTGCAAGTTATCAAGTAAACACTTGATTTTCTGAGCATTCCCCGTGAATGCAACTTTTCTTCTAGCGTTCCATGAATTGAGAAGCATCGGTCTTAAATGATTAGCCAAAGATATAATAACTGACTCGGGGTCATCTATACCTACAAAATTGAATCACCCTTTCAGTCAAATCAAATGATATAATAAATTGAACATGCCGGGATAGGTACGAGGAATAGTCAATAATCAAACATAATGAACCTTGATCTTCGAATTCCGGAACTAGAGCTGTTATCTTCCGGCACATCCATTCCTCTGAAAAATTACTATCCTCTTTCGACTTGTCCATGTCTTTCTTTGCACCTGCCTTTGAATCTGAAACCAGTGCGGAAGACGCAATCTTTCCTTTTCTTTGATTTTTCTTCGATTTAGTAGGAAAAGAGTCCTGGTAATCTGGAGCACTTTCACCTGCATCTGTCTTAGTATTTCCAGACAATTTCCCCCTTTTCTTCTTTGATCCTTTCTCTAACGCTTGCTTTCCATCTACACCCTCGTTAACAATGTCCATTGAATCAGCTAAGCTACCAGTTTTAGCTCCTTTGACTGAACGCAAATCGTCAGATACCACAGTGCTAGATGACCCTGAATAATTCAAGGTTTCCGCCTCCTTCTCCATGCGATCAAACAGATCCTGCCATTTGAATCATCACATCATTAACGTAAAAAAAGGTGGCCCAAGTAAAAAATGAGCAGAACTAAAGATTAGACATAATAAAATGCATGCACAGAATCCTAACAAGAACAGAACAGGAACTAAGCAAAATGAGTTGGTTCTACAGAAGTTAGTAGGTCTATGTTACTTCGGATATATATATATATATATATATATATATATATATATATATATATATGTATATATATATATATGTATATATATATATATATACTCCCTCCGTCCCACGTTAGTTGAGACTAACTTTTTGGGCACACCAATTAAGGAAAAGTAAGTGAGAGAAAAAGTGAAAGAAAATGTTGTGAGTATGAAGAATTAAATAGGAGAGAGAATGAGTGGGAGGAATAGTTAGGAGAGAGAATGTTGTGAGTGTAAAAGTGAAATAGGAGAGAGAATGAGTGGGGTAAATAGTGAAGATTCCTTTGCCATTTTGGGCAGTCTCAACTAACGTGGGACGGCCCAAAAGGGAAAGAAGTCTCAACTAACGTGGGACGGAGGGAGTATATGTGTATATATATATATATATATATGTATATATATATATATAT
>JAFEMH010002800.1:0-167500 GCA_022495995.1 Adenophora triphylla var. japonica | reverse complement strand
CACCCTACACCACCACAAAACCTCACAATGAATTTCAGAAAAATATATGTGAGAATCTTTAAATATGTCACAAGAAGACCCATTGAACTGGCACCACACTATGATTGTGGTCATTCAATTTATATCCGAAAAAGAAGCAAGGCTCTTAGACAAGGAAATCACTGGCCAAAAGCTGATAAAACATGAGAATGCACGAAAGATTGAATGAGAAATAGAAAAGCACCCAACCCCCCCCCCAAAAAAAAAAAATGTTTCTTCAAAGCAATTCTCTCTAAGTTTTCCCTATACCTCACCATCTAAAGGGTCCACGTGATACAATATGGAGCAGCTTTCCAAACTTTTCTGTTCGAAGATGAAATGTGTATGCCAAGATGCTAAGAAACTTCTCACAGAGGAGAACAGTCCACAAGACTGCTCCATAAGCCCCCTGCTATGACAGAATGCAACAGAAGGTAACTGTCACTTCACTCCTCTCACACACATACAACAGAGATCAACTAACACTTTTCATCTTCCCATGGAATATCACCAGTAAGAATTGTCTCCCAGGTTGTTCACCAAATAAAGAAAGATACTTTTAACGGGGCTAGTTTCCTCCATATGCAGTTCCACCAAAATGGATAGGAAGGGTTCCGGACTATGTTACTCGGACTCTTCAAATATGATGAAGTACCAGTGTCCGACACGACACCGACATGGGTATGAAACTCATACCCAAACCCAATTTTTTAATAGGATACGGCAAGAAAAATTGAAAGGAAAAAAGGAGTGAGTTGACTTCATTAATAAAGATTTTACAAATTTTAATGTTAGTGTTTTACTAAAACTATACATTATATCTTAGCCATATTTCATTAAAATTATAATTTTATCTGAAAATTTTATTATAAACTGATACTTTGTACAAAAAAATTAATCAGACTATTTTTTAAGATAAGCAAAGAATATAAATAGACTCAATATATTTTGTTATTAACGTATCCCCGTACCAGTGTCCAAATTTAGGACAATGTCCCCATGTCCAATTTTTTAGGAAAAGTGAATCCGACTCTCAGATTTGTACCCGTGTCGGATACCCGTACCCGAGTCTAGGTAACATAGGTTCCGGATAACATGATTTTTTTTTTGAGAACTCTGTATTCCTGTAGGCTTTCCAAAATAAACAATATGTTCCTTCACTAGGCCTGGGGGCATATGCCAAAAAACAAAGAAATCATCCAGTGACTCTAACACCAGATCATGAAAATTTTGACAGAAACATGGGCTCCATACGTCATGCACATCACCAGTACTCAAGATGCAAAATAAGAACAAAAATTGTCTTCTAATATTCCACATGGAATAAGAGTACAAACTAAGATTTGATGACAATATTTCAAAAGGGAGTACTTCAAAAAATAGCAAGAGGATAGCTGACGATTCGGAAAACCAACCCTTACCAGCTACTACGTTCTATGGCATCCTCTGCAGCAGCATCCAGCATTTCGATTGTTGATGGGTGAACAAAAATAGTAACCAAAGCTACACCTTCAGGATATCTGGACTAAATTCCCATGCATGAACACAATTCCGATTAGATAGCTGAAAAGTTTGTGAAACCCCTCTAAACGGAATATTATGCCAACAGAAAATCAGTCAAGAAACAATTCAGTGAAATGGTTTTAGCATTTCAATACCTGGAGAAATTGCACAGGCTGCATAATCCCAAGCTTATGCAGGGCATCATAACTGATAAAAGAGTTCTGTAATATCAAAACATACAAGAGAATAAACTGTCAGAAAACTTGAAATTGATAAAATGCGATAAATGAAAAGATAAAAGCTCCAGGGACTGAAATGTTTGTACATCCCTTTACAATGATATGCTATCATTATTTTCCATGTTGTTATTGTTTATTTCTCTTTAAACTTTTACATCCTATGTCCCAGAAAGCTAGTCCCATACGGTTTTTGAAAGTCAATACAAGTGAACTTTGACCAAACATTAACAAGTGAACTTTGACCAAACATTAACAAGTGAACTTTGACCAAACATTACTGTCAATCATATCATCCCAATTAGGGCTGTAAACGAGTCGAGTTCGAACGAGTTTTCTGTGTTCGAGCTCGAGCTCGTTTCATAGTTATCGAGTTCGAGTTTTACTCGAGTTCGAGTTCAATCGGTGGTTCGAACTCGAGCTCAATCGAGTTCGAGTTGTTCGCGAGCTACTCGCGAGCTTCTCGAGTCGATCTCGATTTCGAGCTTAAACGATCCAAGTTCGAGTTTGAGCATTTTTTGGAAACAAATTTTCGAGCTCAACGAGTTTATTTCGAGTTCGAGTTGTTATCGAACTCGAGCTCAAACGAGTCAAACTCGAGTTTTGGGCCTTTTTTACATAATAAATGAATTATGGGCCTTGAATTGTTAGTGGGCATTTTTGCTGATGAGATGAAGCTTACTAAATTTAAACAATAATTTGGTGACGTATAAATTCCATTAAACCACCAGAAGTTATTAAAAAAAAAAACTACTCCCTTTTCTCGAAAATATCTTTCCGTTTAATATTTTGGGTTTGTCTCGGAAAAATACTCACATTTCTAAATAAGGAAGTAATATTAGTGCAACCTCACTAATGTACAAGCAAATAAAACACATCCTTAATATCTATACAAAACGTACAATGAAAAAATCATTCCGGGACGGATGGAGTAGTAAAAGTTCTTTTGTCCGTCCTTCTTTTCTTTAATATACTTTAAGTTGTTTAGTTTTTTTCTAACTTTTTTTATATAACTTTTTTAAGAAAACTTTCCTACTAAAAAAAGTCTTTAAGAGGTTTTCTTTATCCAAAAATAAAATAAAAAATAGTATAAAAACTAAAGGGTATTGTCCGTACTTCTTTTCTTTAATATACTTTAATTTGTTTAGTTTTTTTCTAACTTTTTTTATATTCCCTCCGTCCCACTTCAAGATTCTTACTTTCCCTTTTGGTCCGTTCCACTTCAAGGTTCCCTTCCATAAATGGAAAGTTTTGAATATATTTATACCCTTATGATTTAATATATTTACAAAAAAACCATTCATTTTATACCCTTATAAAGTTAACATATTTACAAAAAAATCAATCATTAACTTACTATTCCTCCCACTCATTCTCTCTCCTATTAAATAATTTTAATTTTTACATTCTCTCTCCTCTAATCTTCTACCTATTTTCAAAAAAATAAATCATTAACTACTATTCCCTACCCCACATTTAACTTTTACATTATCTCTCCTCTATTCTAAACAACACAATTTTTTTCTTAAAAAGCGTGTAACCCACACCAAGGAACCTTGGTGTGGGTCGGAGGGAGTATAACTTTTTGAAAAAACTTTCTCAACTAAAAAAAGTCCAAAACAGTTTTTTTTTATCCAAAAAATATAATATATATATATGTGTGTGTGTGTGTGTGTATGAAATCAATATATAAAATAAAAAAATCAATTTACTGACGAGCTTCACGAGTCGAGTTCGAGCTGATCACAAACAATGAAAAATTCGAGTTTTTATCGAGTTTATCGAGTCGAGTTCGAAACGAGCTTTGTCGAGCTCACGAGTCGAGCCTGTTCGACTCAAAAATTTCACGAGTTAAAATTCTTGTTCGAGCTCGAGCTTCAACTCGAGCTCATTCGAGTCGAGTTTTTTCGAGTCGAGCTCGAGCTGCTCGGTTCGCATAACAGCCCTAATCCCAATCAAATTCTAAAACTTGTTATTGATAAATCACTTGATGATTTATCAATAACAAGTTTTAGAATTTCACTAGGATAATTAGATTGACATTAATATTAAGTAAAAGTTCACTAGTGTTGACCATCAAAAATTGAGGCTATCTTTTTGGGACAGAGGTTGTATGATTTAACGCTTTCACACATATTGACTATTTTAATACATATGTTGAAAAAAAAGGATTAATTACAAAATAGGGCTTGAAATACATATGACGTTCTTAAAATGAACCCCTTTTTTTGGCCAAACCAGGGATCGAAATACAATTTTTCTGCCAATTTAGGGCTTTTTGATGGAATTCGTTAGAAGTTGATTTAACTATTAAGGGATTTAATAAAAATTTCTAAATGTAAAGGGTTGAAAACTAAGTTTATATTTGAAATGTTATATAATCAATGATTTTTATTTTGAAATAATTAAGTAATCAAATTTTTGTTTTTGAAAGAAAATAATCACAATTATCCTCTATATTTATTTGTTTATTTTGAGCATAATATCATCTATATTTATATAAAGGAAGTTAAAAAATTAAAAGGTTTTGATAAAAAAATATAATAAAACATTTTTTTGGAGAAATTAGTCTTTTTTAAAAAAAATATTATACTTAAAATAAAATTATCAACAACAACAACAACAACAAAGCCTTAGTCCCAAAATAATTTAGGGTCGGCTAACATGAATCCTCATATGTCATCGTGAAAAAAAATAAAAAAATAAAAAATAAAAAATTAAATAAAAATATATATATATATAAATAAATAAATAAATAAATAAATAAACATACAAAAAAAAAGAATAAATAAAGTATTATTAATCAGCACAAATATTCAGTCTTGCTTCTGCTTAATCGAAAACCTCGAGATTCCAAAGTGTCTCCACAACTCCAATTTACTTTCAACACCCTCTCTTGTCTCATCAATCAGCACAATATCATCTGCGAACAACATACACTTTGGTATATCATCTTGGACTGACCTCGTCAATTCGTCCATTATCATTAGATATAAATATAAAATAAAATTATGAATAATTATATTTATATTTATAAAATAGATATTTAATTATTAATAATAAACATAGACATTAACTATTATTTTAATATAAATTTTAAATTTAATTATTTTAAAATATATATATACAAAAAAGAATAAATAAAAATTCTTAATAATAAAGTATTATTAACCCTAAATCTTAGAAAACCTAGCAAAGTCTTAAAAAAATAAGAGCAAACCAAAAGCCTTCCTCTTCCTTTCGTTTCTGCAGAAGAATGCAACCATTAATACAACAACAACATTATTCTAGTGCCGCAAATGCTTTCACCTATAGTGGGGTAAGGGGGGTCGGATGTACGCAACCTTGCCCCGGTAATAAAGCACATAAAGGTTGTTTCCGGATAACCCACGATGAAAATTGCGTTAAAAATTACATGAGCTGACCGTTGTTTCATAACAAAGAAGCCCAAAAAGTTTATAGAGCCATTTTGCTTTATTCCATCATATTTCCAATCTAAAAATAGTGAGTATTTAGCACCAAATGATGGAAACAGAATGCAACCATTAATACCAAAAAAAAAGGTCGTCCCCTTCTAACTTCTCTGTCTCCACCCAACTGGCCATCCTTCCACCCTCACCTTCACGATCTCCTTTATCTCCCTCAACGTCGCTCATATCTGTTGGAGTAGGGAGTAAAGCGAAGTGTAGACGGCAAAGGAGGAAAGGATCGGAGCGCTAGTTGGAGTGGCCAGTGGTGTGGCCGGAGGGAGGAGCATGAATCTGGGTTTGGGGGTTTGGAAAAGAAGACGGGTTTGGGTGTAATATTTGAGAGAGATTTTTCATTTCGCCCTTTTTTTCACAATTATTCATTTAACACCCAAGTAGTTAAATCATCTTAAACTAACTAATTCGTCTATCGCGTACATGACACACAGGGCAGTTTAACAACATAATTCTGTCAAAAGTCCTAAATTAGCGGGAAAAATGCATTTCGAGCTCTTATTTGGCAAAAGAAAACATGGGGTTCATTCTAGGAACGCCCTTTATATTTTGTAATTAACCCAAAAACAAAATCCACACTTAAAGGCCTGATCCAGTACAACACTTCTGTGATGGAACTTTCAAAAAGTACACTTTCTTTCAAAAAAAAAAAAAAGACTTTTCTTACAATTATGTAATGAACTTTGATTTAGAATTTCCGTTTAAAATCAATGGACATGCTAAAAAATTGTTTTTTTAGCTCCTCTAGACTTTATTACATTGATTTCACCAAATTATCAAAGGGGAAATAACAACTTAGGGTCCAAAGTTTAGGAGGTGTGTGCAACCAATAGAGGTCTGATGTTTCAATTTTGTCAATTTAGGTTCCAAAGTTGACAACGTTGGTCGGTTAGAGTTTTTTTTTTTTTTTTTGTGAAAATGCTTACAAAATTGAGTTAAATCACATGTGCTTTGCACATGAACTTAACTGGAGTTTGTTTTGATTTTATGCACGGGCATATTGTCATTTCACACGGAAAATTAATAAATATTATTTGAAATATTATATTTAAAAATAATTAAAAACAATTTGAAAAAAAATTAACCGAGTAAGTTCATCCCCCACCCTTTCTTCTTCCCTAGGTTGCACCTGATACTGCATTCTCTGGATACGGATTCTCGGATACGGATTCGCGGATACGAGATACGGGGATACGTGATTGTTGAAAAATCCCGGATACGGATACGTGGGGGTAAAGTGTAAATACAAATTATAAGAACCAAAGTGTAACTATTCAAACTATAGGGACCAAAATGTAAATATCCAAAATAGAAATATTCAACATTCAAAATATAAATACAAAATATAAATAGATGTTTGACAATTGACATAAAGTTATAAACTGATAACATAAAGACAATGGGAATAAAAATTAAAAAAAATAACGTAAATATTTCAAATATTTTCACACAAAGAAAATGGGATTAAAATCAAAGAGAAACTGTCTAAAATCAAAGAGAAAACTGAGAGAGAGAAATTGAGAGAGAGTGAGAGACGCGAGAGAAACTGAGACCGAGAGTGAGTGAGAGAAAGTGAGAGTGAGAAACTAACCTGAGTCACGGAGGTACGTCGTCTTTTCGACCCGAGTCACGGAGGAGACGGCGGTGGTGCTAGGGCTTGACGAAGAAGAAGCGGCGCTTTTCGTCTCTCTCTCTCTCTCTCTCTTTCAATCGATTTGTAATTTGTTCGCGTCTCTCTCTCTCTCAATCGACTTGTAATTTATTCCCATTCAACCAAAACGGCGCCGCTTCGTAGGTCAAACGTATCTGTGACCCGATTCGCGTATCCGGGTTGCGAATCCATACTTTAGCGAATTGTCAAAAGGCCCCCTGTGCGTATCCGACAACGAATCCGGAGCGAATCCGTATTCGGAACGAGTCGGATACGCAATTCGCTCCTTGGGGAGAGAATCCGTGCATCATAGCTTCTTCCCCGTTCTTCCTCAACCGTAAATGATGAATTTATCACCATCGTTTTTCTATAAGCTGCATAATACCCCCTAATTCGTTTTTCTACAAATATCCTCTTTTTGTTTTGGTTTTTAACCGACAAAGATTTCTTGAAGAAACGGTAGATGGAGAATTAAACGACGTGAGCAGGTCCGGCGCCGAGACCCATGGCGGAAATGCCAATCAGTGGGACCTTTAAGCATCAAAATTGAGGAGAGGTATTGACGGAGGTTGACTTGGACTGAACAGGGAGAGTTCTGGGTTTTGGTTGTGATGGTTGTAGTGGAAGGTTGGGGCGGCGGCGATGGAGGCGGTCGCGGCCAAATGGGTGGTGAGAGGAGGAGAATTGAGGAACCAATGTGGGGTTAATTGATTGACATTCTGTTCCGCCATTGTTGGAGAGTTTCACTGTGTTTGGGCAGTTGTATTTTGAGAGGAAGAAGGTCAACAGTGGCATTCTACATTCTCCATCTGACAAAAAAGTCCAAGCAAAAGATTAAACTAACCCCGATTAAGTGCACGTGCAAAACACGTGTGATTTAAATGGGCTTTGTTTGCATTTTAGTGCAAAAACCCCTAATTGACTAACATTATTAACTTTGAACCCTACATATAAAATTAGAATATCAGATCCCGATTGGCAAACCCCCCCCCTTAAACTTTGGACCCTAATTTGTCATTTCCCCATTATCAAATTGTTGATATGTAATTACCATATATAAGACATATAATAGCTTGTCAAATAATAATCATTTCATCCTTCATCCAATGGAATTGATCATAACTATATAGTCGCATCAGAACATATCGAGCTATGTAAAACACATTTAAACAAGTGGGAATATGGCATTATAAGGGTTTATATATGATTTAGATCCTAATATATTACAATTACGAATCTTTTTTTCGAAATATATTCCAAAACCGAAATGTGATGATCGAACTATTTAGCTTACCCAGCCATAGAATCTGAAGGATAATTTGGTATTAGCTTCTCAAACAACATTGTCAAGAGAAGACCCAATTAATAACTTTGCAGGACTGTTCGAACAGAGCCACGATCCACACTTTCAATTTCCCATAATTCGGAAACACATCCTCAACTCATTGAGAACTAAGTATAGTCATTGTTCCACCTATATTACATGTCAATTTTTGTTTTTCATTCATCCCAAAAGGAATTGTGGCCCAAGCCGATTCATAGACCTTGATATGCATTCAAAAATTTCATACTTCTATCAAAAGACACAGTTTGGGAAAAAGGAAACAACATTTATGGATAATTTAATTCTCTTAGTCTTTGAGAGAAACCTATCTTGAAGCATTTTTATTTACAATAAAAATATAATGACCGAAATATTTAATTATGGATTCTTTGGACATCCATCCTATCCTGACACAACCAGAAGACTTCGGTTTTCCAGAAACTCATACTATCTACGTCCCTTGGCCATGTGCAATGTGGCTTTCATTATCCACAATATAGATAGGAGGTAGTTTTCTTCAATAATAGTGGCTTTGTTGGGTCTCAAGATCAAAAAGTGTATCGGCATAAGCAAAGGCCCTTGTCTTACCTTTAGGTGACTATGTCTCAGTTCGCTCAAAGCCTATTCTATTATTTTCCGCACTTGCAGCCGGTGTTGGTAGACATCAAACATTGATATTCATACAGACCTAATAAGAAAACTTGAAATGATTTTCTTTTTACATCCATTGAAGGAACAAAAAGTTATATGAATTCTTCTTCCATGCACTTAAAAAACCAATCTCAGTTAATGCTTTGGACCCTTATCCCAAATATTTTCTGCTTATAGTTGCACAAGGCTCAAGAAACACACCCGAATACTAATAGGAGATAGGAAGTTTAAGATGGAGACTCGGCCAACAATAGTGAGAGGCCCCGGTTTATCTCTTAAATGAATCAAATTGGCATAGGTGTTTCAATGTAAACATTTACACCTTGTAAAGAAGTAAATCTATCAATTGAAAAATAGACCAAAATGAGGTAGAGACAGTTAAGAGTCTGCAAAGTTAATTCGTTCCCTAACTAACTAGACATGTAACCCGAGTGAAGGTAAGGGTTAACATAGAAGTTAGTATCCATTAGCAAGCATGGATTAACTGAGAAAGCGAAGGACTAGCCGGAACTTTTGGTTCTCTCAAAGATCATCAATATTGCATTTGTAAGTTAGGAATAAGGGACCATGCGATTTCAAAATCTCTATGATGAACCATGAATTAGTCGGATCGATCATCTTTGATAACTGGGTACAGAGAGAAATAGCTCGGTTCTTATCGGGTTCGCGCCAATTGACACTCTCAAATGAGAAACAATGTCAAGTTGCAAACATTGTCACTAGAAAGTTTGGGTGAAAGCCTAAATTTGTTCAAATAGAAGACAAAAGGAGCCTTCAGTAAATATTTATGTGATGCATAGATTAGTCACACCTATCACCTATGATTTGCAGCTTCATTAAGAAAAATATCATGGCCTCCATACATACGCATTTGAACTCTTTGGAGGCATGATGGTTCACCTGATTTGAATTCAATCGTAAAGTTTCTTGAGGAGCTTCAAGAGAGAATATTTATCATTGAGAATAGCCGATCATAATCAGATTCTATTACCAAAAGTCTCACATACGGAATTATCTCTGAATTCCACTCGACTTTCTTTTTCTGTAATCCCCTAATCTTCTGCTTTAGAAGATTGCTTCATCAATGTCTTTTGGTTTGCGAAACCCACAGGTTTTTTTTTTTTTTTTGCTTATTCCCATTTCTTAATAGCAAAAGGCGAATCAATAGTGGAAAGAAGAGCAATAGAGGGTAACGGATATGGAGTCTGCAAGATCATCAGCGGAAAAAACAAAGGCCGGTAATACAGCTGGACTAACAAGACAGCTCCAAGAAATAACACTATAGCTTGAACTAAAGTGCCTGCCAACCCAACCCACAAACTGGACAAGGCAACTAGTTCAGGGGGAGAAAGAGCAATGACCCATCGTGAAATGAGAAAATTCACCATGTCCTACAGGTGATCGATATGCAGGACTAGATCATCACAAATCCTAGCATTTCCCTCACTCCACAGAACTAATCAGGATTATTGCTTGTCTTCTGTATTCATACATGCCATAGACGTAATATCAGCAAACCACTCTTCTCAACTTTCTTGCCAGATAAATTTTTCTATATCAAACCACATGCAGTTTTTGATCTTTCAAACCCGGATATAATTATTCTGTAATCAGTTCCCGGAGAACCAAATCTATTGGTGGGAATGCTCTTCAATGTAGACAAAGATGCAAAGATTCTAATTGGACAACAATCAACATGAATACCGTTCCTCACAAGGTACATTTAAGTATTATGCAAATATGACCATAGACTCCAAATCAAAGAAAGGACCAGCTACTTAAGGAGTATAGATTTGTACCTGTGAGAAGAAAGAGTCTACACAATCCCTTTGCGCGTTGGCAAATACCTATAAAATGTAGTCAATGTTAGTTACAGGTTGCAATATTTTATTAAAAAAAAAAAGTACCCATTACTATTCCCAAAATCAGTAAAAATGTTGAATTAAGTAACTCCTCCATTCCATGCCAAGAGTTGAATATCTCGTTTTGGATGCTCTACTTAACGATTCCACTTAAAAAAAATAAAAAAAAAATCCTTCAGCTTGCATGAACTTTTAAATTTAACCTCCGAATGTGAAATAAACAACTTGTGTATGCTCAAGAATTTTTGTACTTGTGATCAACTCCAAGTATACTTATGCATCCTTAATTATTGGACTTTCCAAACATGGACTATTTGAGTGGAATGGAGGGAGTATGTCAGAATTTGCATATGAGACCAGAGATAAAGATCTATAAAGAAAGTATGAAACATACAGTGGGTGTCCAATGAACTCCAGCACGAATCGATCCAAGAATTTGGCCTTCCTTCACCAAGCCATTGAACAATGATTGGAAAAAAGATCCCTCAATAGCCACTCCACTGGCTCCGTCCATTTCTTGAAGCAATAGCTGCAGTGAGCTCCACAATGCTGATAAGTTCATTGGGACAGTGATGCCCCTGGCTGCACCTCGGACCATTGCACTAACACGTGCAACATATGCAGGAGTATACAATTGTCCGCTTTCAAGTCTACCTTTCACCTACACAACATGAACTATAATTACACTTATCATGGTTTTTAGGTTCTTTTAAGCAGACGGCGTGGTTTATAAATGACACAAATATTATGCATTTTACACAGTTATTAAGCAGTAATGCCTTTGTGGCTCAAATGCAAAAACTTATGAATTACTTGAGGAATTCTAGTGGTTAAAAAATATCCTATCATATACAAGCACTCGGATGATTGCTTACTCATATGAAGGCTGCAGCAAATGGAAAGAAAATCCTTATAGGTCATAAACCAATTACAGCTTAGAAGCCAAAATTAAAGGGTTAAAAGTATATCAGATCAAACTGACTCGAACTTGGATTTCTATTAAAACAACCCTAAACTAAAGTTCGGATTGAGAGACCACCCAATATGGATTCAGTCCTAAGTTAATAACTCTAGTTTGTTGTCAAGGCAAAGACAATAAATCGAGTTTACAACTTGGGTCATTTATGTTACATAATGAGCAATGTGAAAGATCAGCCCCACCAAGCTTGAGCGAGCATTGAATAAATTTGACTCCCTTCACAACCCCACTGAAACCATAAAATACTCGAGAGAATCCAAAAGCTAAGACAATATTCTTATGCTTGTATATTTACCAATAACTTGCCAAATTATATCAAATAACTATTCTTTAGTTATTACAAAGCAATTACTCAACTCTGTCCCCAAGTCAATGTCATTTTTCTAAAGAATTTTGTCCCCAAATGGATGTCCATCTTCTTATTAAAAATGTCCCTAAATGAATTTCAACTTTAGAAATTTCATAATCTAATGTATACTTGCAAAAAATTTATGAGTAATAATGATGATATTTATAATTTTATACATCTCTGCATACTATTTTCTTAAGTCAATATTTTCATTATGTCCCTTAAATAAAAAATGGACCTTCATTCACGGATGAAAGGAGTACTAGTCTTTCCACATTAATCCTTTTTATATCCAGAAATTATTCCAAACATAAAACTGCCAACTCAAATATAGCAGTTGAAATATGTAATTTACCAAAGTGCCAATCCGAGGCTCCAAAACAGACACAAGCAACTCTGAACCAACTTGTAATTGTGCAGCAATCTCAGCAAGTGCAATTTGACTGCACTCCTGAAGCCGCTCATTGATTTCTTCAGAAGCATTGTCCCAATACGAATCCGAAATAATTTCACCATTTATCAACACAAGGGACGAATCACTTGATACTATAATTTGACCTTGTTTCTCCACATGGTACAAATCAACGCCAACGGTATCAGCAAGGTCGATCAACGAAACACGACCTAATTTATTTATCTCCGCCACCATTTCATGCCTCAATTGATCCTATCACAGAGTTAAAAACACTAAATGAAGAAAAATTGAAGAAAAATTAGAACAATTGTTGAGAGCGAGAGAGAAGGAAGTACCGGAGTGATGTATTCTTTGCCGGAGACGGTGTGGAGGAGATCGAAATCGATGATGGCGAGTTGCTGAAGTTTCTGGACAAGCTCGACGACGTTGCGTTCGGATAATCGAATGCTTGATTTTGCTTGTTGAGCGAACTCGAATTGCCTTTGCAGCTCCAGCAATTCTTCATCCATGGTTTCCCCAAATTATCGAATACAGAGACGGGAGAAGAGAGAGTTAGAACCTGGATGGACCAAAGTGAGTGAGGTCGTTCCTTCCACGTAGGGGATGGGGGTTATCGGAGAGGTAATGGGCCAAGTTATTGCAACAAGTCAGGTCAAACCTTACCAATTTGGGGCGCAACATTAGTACGGTGTATCATTTGGAATTGTTGAGTGTTTTTTCCCCCCCTCCTAGTGGCTCAACATTAATTTGATATCCCTGCTGAAAAAACAAATATATTAGTCAAAATTTTGTAAAAAACGCGTTTTTTCTAAATAATTAAAAAAATGAGTTTTTTCAATCGTCTTCTCCCTGATCTCTCTTTCTCTCTCGACCCAAAGGCATGACTCTCTCTCTCCAACTAGAATCGTCTTCCTCACCGCGCTCTCTCTCTCTCTCCAAACCCGTTCACCGGCAAAACTTGGAGAGATTCCGGTCGGAATTGTTGCTGTCGAAACTCAAACTATTATGAAATGGAGAGAGAACATACAACGCAGAAGGTACGAGAACGAGCCTCGGCCTGAATGAAGCTTCTGACGCTGAATGGGCAGCTAGAGATCAGAGACGAAGACGGCGAAGTTGACGGAGATTTGGAGCATGACGACGGCGACGACACCAGCAAAGCCATATACGACAGTGCGTTTGTGCGTGTTAATGGCGCCCTTTGCTGTGTGGCGTTTTTTCGTTTCTGTATCTGGATGGATTTCAAATTTACTATTTCAATCTATCAATCTTCAATCCAATCTTGATTGAATTGGGATAATTGGGCAAAACACAGCTTCGTTCAAACTCGATTGAATTTCGATCAGATGGGAATTTGAATCGGCCAGTGTATGTGTTTTTAAATGCCAGTCCATGTGTTTTTGAATGCCAGTGCTTGTGTTTTTGAGAGCCAGCAAAAATGATTACCAATGTTTTTGAGTGCCAGTGTATGTGTTTTTGAGTGCCAGTGCATGTGTTTTTGAATGCCAGTGCATGCGTTTTTTAATGCCAATGCTTGTGTTTTTGAGAGCCAGCAAAAATGTTAGTGTAACAAAATGCCAGTGTTAGTGTAACAGAGTGCCAGTGTGAAGAGTGCCAGTTAATGTATATAAAAGTGCCCGTGTAAAAAGCGTCAGTGCCAGTTTAACAAAGTGCCAGTGCCAGTTTACACCGGCACTTTGTTAAACTGGTACTGACACTTTTTTCACTGGCACTTTGTTACACATGCACTGGCACTTTGTCACACTGGCACTTTGTTAAACTGACACTGGCACAACGGGAAAACACAAAACACGTTTTTCTAAGTGCCAGAAAAAACGCGTTTTTATAAGACCAACTCAATATATTATGGGTATTATATTTTTATTATCAAAGTTAACCAAAATATTGTATTTGTAATTGTTTCATAATACGAAATTTTGGGGGTGAGTGTCAAAAGGTATTGTGGGGAGGGAGGTGTGCTGAAATAATAAATATATTATGTGTACTATATTTTTATTAGCAAAGTTAACCAGAATATTGTATTTGTAATTATTTCATAATATGACATTTTGGGGGCGAGGGTCAAAAGGTATTGTGGGGAGGGAGGTGGAGAGAGATTTAGGAGTGGTAGGAGTGAAGCAGCATCGGCGGGGAAGAGGATGGTAGCCGCAGAGGATTCAACAACGGTAGGGAAATCCGATGGGTAGAGAGAGAAAAGATGTAGTTCATGTGGGGTGGCGGTGGTGGCCGAAGACGGGGTTTTAGGGGTGGGTTGGAGGCACGTGAGGTGGTTAATGATGGCGAATATGGTGTTGAGGAGGTAGTCGCGAACAGGGGGAGGGGTTGGGGGTTTGGATTGGAGTGTGGATGATTCTTTCCCCAAAATCTTTGATTTTTCTTCCTGGTATTGATAAAATGTTGAAGATAAGAGTATAATGGTTGCTGTAAACATTAAGGTTTCTTTGGATGAAAAAACCCCTAATGTTTAAAGTGACCATTGTTAAATTTGAAAATTCCAATTTAAGTTTCTGTTAAATTATTAACATTTGTTAGAAAAAATTAACGATTGAACAATAGTTTGATTAATTTTGTTAATTTATATTACAATAGAGGTAAGTTTTAATCACCACACAAAGATTGGTAATGATTTAATTTTGAAAAATACAAAGAGTGGCTGAGATTGAATTTAGAAATTTTAACACAAATGCCTCCTAGGAAAACTATCGGCTTCTCTCTTCAATCCCACAGAAGTTACCATTGTGTTACCGGTTTCTCTCTCACGTCACTCCATGCTAGCGCCGACGAATCCCAATGAATTGACAGTGATTCTAGACTTCATACATCTATGTATTTCTTTTTCTCTCACAATCTGGCTAGTAAAGAGGAAGTAGTTGTCGAGGTGAGGATTAACATGATACCCTAACCTCCTCCGCTATCCTCACTCCCCTATACGCCTAACGCTAAATCTAACTGATCATTCCCCCTTGGCCTTACGTTCGCAGTTACACTATCTCTCCCACTCAACCGGCTTTTATCTCCCCAAATTGTCGTCCCTCTTAGGTCCGCTCGGTTCCTAACGTCATGTTTTGATGCTCCTAGAAACAACCCCAATTGCATGGGTTGAATACTTATTTTAAAGCGCATGTCTCATTCACTATGCACACATGTAAGAAACTGAAATTTTGCTGCTTCTAAACATTCAAATCCTTAAAAAGGTTACAATTTCTCTTTTCTTACTCATTTGAATATGCTAATTTTTGCTCTTTTTCTTCCCCATTTGATTATGTTGATTTCCTGTAGAGTTTCTTGAGACCAATTTAACATCTATGGTGGTCTATTGAGGCAGATCGCGTGTTGGACATGAGTTTTGAACCTCAAATAAGGAAGATTATGAAGTAGGTTCCATTTTTCTTAACTAAAATTAACTAACAACAGTGGATCTTAAAAATTAGGTTCAATGTGTGTAGTTTAAAGTATTATGTTATCTTTTTATTATTTTGTGCTTGATTGCAGGGACCCGAGGTACTTACTGCAGTGGACAAAATAATATTGCTTGGGTGCAAGTAAAGTTTCTTATTCTGTCTTTTTGTGGTTGTTATGTATTTTCTATTTACTATTTCGAGTTTTGCAAATCTAAGAGTGTTACTTGGATTGTTATTTCATTATTTTAGCATGATTTTTTATATGCAGTAGCATGATTTCCTTCTTCTTCTTCTTCTTCTTCTGTTTTTTTTTTTTTTTTTTTTTTTTGTGGTTAATTTTGTGTTTTTTATTCACACTTGCAGGAGATGAAAACATCTTGATTCACTTTGGGTTAAGTGGGGTTATTTCTTCTTTTAACTCTTTGTTCTTCGCTCCCTATCCAGCATCTCTACTCTTGCTGATATATGTAGGACCCGGTGGATGGAATTGTACGAATTTATATTTTGTAAGGCATTGCAGCTGTGGGCATTCTTGCAGATCCCAGTATGCTAGAAGTTGGCTAGGGTGTGATGAGTTATTGTTCCTCTTTTGGTTTCTTTTGTTGTGTTCCACGGATTTCAAATCTCTTAAATGGTCTGATCGCTTCGTACACGGTGTTCAAGCGAATCAGATGTTTGGAGTTTGGGCCGCTATGCCTCTCTTCAATTCTAACCACTCATGTCTATCTAAAAACGATCATTTTTGTATTCTTCCACGGCTTTGTTGAAATGCATATATATCATATTCATTGGTCTGATGAAAGAGTCAGACGGCGATTCAATCTTTGCAGTTCAATAAAGCTCTTGCATGGTATATATTTATCTTCCCTTTTTATTTCTTTCCAAATTTTTCCTGAAACATTATTTAATTACTTGCTATATTTTTTTTAAAAAAATAGGATTGATAAGCATATTTTGTTGTGTGTGACTGTTTGCAGTAAATCTTAGATTCATGATGGACAAGGAAAATGGGTTATGGTTTAACTTTTTTTTGTTTATCAATTTTGATTTGAAAGATTTTGTTTTGAGATATATATTTTTGGGTAACTCTAAAAGCATGGTGATTTTTTTTAAAAAAAAATAAAGAATTCTTCATAATTGATTTCGTTTATGGGGTTTTCTTGATTTCCTTTTTACAATTTTTTTTCAAAGATTAATTTCATCTTTTAAAACTTTTTGTCCAATTGATTTAAGAGAGAGTTTGCGTCAAGGTGATATTGTAAATTCAGATTCGTGATTAATCATTTTACTTCTATTTTGCTTAAGGATTATAATTCATTTTCCATTAGATTTTTTTCTTTGAATCTAAGGGCTTCTATTGCCTGTGAAGTAATTCAGATTAATTTTACTATTTTGTTTTTCATTGGTTTGATATTTTTGGCATATAGATGATAGCAAGACGCATGATTCATTGATTTTTGTACTAAGTTTTCTACTTTAGCTTCTACTAAGTTTGCATTGGTTTTTATTTTGTTAGGGATTATATTGGTCGGCCGGAGCTTAAGGTTGTAATCTCACTATCTCTTTCATTTGTCTTTGAATCACTTCTAATTCTTTATATGTGACTACAGTGCCGTTCAGCCTAATTTTTTATTCATTTTCAGTTTATATTTTGATTTCTATTCATTTAGTTGTGTGTTTGAGGGAAAATCTCATGACTGTGGAAAGCTCAGCAGGGGAGGTTCTAATTGCCATAAATGTGAACTTTTCATTCAATATGTATCACATACTTCAGCTTGGGAACGAGGATTTTGATTCACCAAGTTAGGCTTTCTTCGAAGTGTTGAGAAGTTTGGGGAGATGTCTTATAAGGTGAGCTTGCTATTCTTAGGTTCATAAATATTAGCAATTAGTTTCCATGTTTGTACTAAGCTTTGGTGTTGCAGGCACTCGAAATAATTGCTATGATTGGTCAAGATTTTATTTTCGATAGTGTACCATTTTAGTGCAGCTCAAAGGATAGTGGGCAAGTTTAAGGTTATATGAAAGATGTTGAGGTTAGGAAATTTGAGGGAAAAGATGAAAGTGGATGGGGTTGGGTTTATGCAATTTGGTTAGTTAAATTGAAATCCTACTTTCTTATAATTTCCTTTTTTTTTTATAATAATAAAGTTGTATTTTGTCAATCTTATTTTGACTATGTTTAGGATAAGTACTAATAATCATAACACAAAATATTTTTCATTCACCATAGTATATTTATGATAAGTAAAAAGTTTCAAATTTCTGTAGAACGCCTTGGACTGCCTTAATCTATTTTCAACCTTTAGGTAAAAGCTGAATATGTTTTTAGGGTTAAAAAGAAATATATTCATTGAGTATTCTTTAGTCATATGTTTTTGGGATTAAAAAAAAATATATTCATTGAGTAATCTTCAGTCAGTTTTTCAACCAATTACTATAGATTTTTTATTTTTATTTTTATTTTAGAGGGGGGGAGGGGTGGGTTGAGAGAGAAGAGATTCCGATGTACACCAAATTGGTATTCCTCATGAACAACCTCTATCTAATTTTTATCTTCTAAAGGTTAATGTGTTGAGGGAGAGTTGGCTTAGATGGATAGCTGATTTAACACTTTATCTGAAGTAATGTTTTTGTGCTTCAACACGTGTGCATACTTTATATAGGAACTCTCTATTCTGAAGCATTTGGTGGCAGAACCGAAGAGAGTTTGTCTAGGTTGACAGTAATTGGAGATGATGATTTGGTGTATAAGAAGAGATTTTGTGCAGAATGACAGATCATATCATCGTAGTTTCACGTCATGGCATTATGTTGTTTGTGAGGAAAGTTGTTGTAATAAAACGATTATCGCCCGATCCGGTAAACGCAATGAAGTCAATTGAGCAAGACGGTGACAAGCTCTTTATTGAAGATGTGTGACTTAATCTTGAAATAGAACAGGGATATGCACCTGAAATGAGCGACGGACTAGAGATTGCAATGCTTCAGAAAATGATGGACTAGTGATTGCAATACACATTTATAGAGTTGAGCCAAGCTCATTTTTCTTTCTCCTTCACACTTCTTTTTTATTTTGTTTACATCATTATTACATGTGCATGTGCCTGCTTTTGTAGGAAGGAATAGGTTAACACGCAAAGTGTTGAATGGCATTGAAAATATCTGGTATCATGTTGTATAGGCTGCTAGAATAAAGTGTAAGGTATTAGAATAAGGGGAGTTAGACGGAGTCAATCAAAACATGGAAGAGAAGAATTGAATTGAATGACTCAATTGATTATGATAATAGAGGTACATATTTATAGGGTTACAATGGGGAGGTAATCTCCTAGAAGGAAAATGATTCTAATCTAATACAAGGATTGATCTCCTAGAAAGAGAAGGTTTCTAAGATTGTGTTTCCTAATCTAGTACAAGGATTGTGTATCCTAATCTAATATATAACAATACATACTTTGAATATAATATAATGATATTATATTCCTAATATGTTCCCGCAAGATGGACGGCCGATAGGAGAGTCCAATCTTGGACATAATTACATGTAGACTTGTTGTTGCTGATGACTTTGTTGTTGCGGAAGATTTTGCTGTTGCTGAAGCTACGACTGAGTTTGCATGGCCGTGCCAATTTGTACGCACGGTCGTGCGGCCATTGTTTTGTTATTTTTTTTGAATTACTTCGTGATGACGATAATTTTGCGTTGCAATGAAGAGGAATTTTGTGTCTCATCGACTACGTCTCAACAATGATTTTATGTCTCAACAACGAATTGGGTTTGAGGTTTGTTTTACGTCTCAAGGACAACTTTTGGTTTGGGTTTTACGTCACACGGACGACTTTGGTATGGGTTTTACGTCACACAGACGACTTTGGTATGGGTTTTACGTCACACGGACGACGTTGGTATGGGTTTTAGGTCACACGGACGACTTTGGTATGAGTTTTACGTCACACGGACGACTTTGATTTGGGTTTTGTTTTACGTCTCAAGGACGACTTTTGGTTTGGATTTTGAGTTTTATGTCACACGGACTACTTTGGTTTGGGTTATGAGTTTTACGTCACACGGACGACTTTGGTTTGGGTTATGAGTTTTACGTCACACAGACGACTTTAGTTACATTGAGATAAAAATAATTTTGGTTTGGGTTATGAGTTTTACGTCACACGGACGACTTTGGTTACATTGAGATAAAAATAATTTTGGTTTGGGTTATGAGTTTTACGTCACACGGACGACTTTGGTTAGGTTTTTTCAAAGGGAGATTGAGTGAAGAGGGAAAAAAATACTCAATGTTACATTAAGATAAGAAAAAAAAATTAAGAAGAAGAAATTTTTTGAAGTGGCCAAAGAGATGACCAATTTGAGAAAGAGTGGCAATTTGAGAAAAATAATTTGAGAAAATAAGCTGAGAGATGTATTAGAATTGGAAGAAGAAGAGAGTTAAGAAAAGAAAAATAAGTACCTTTAGGAGTTTAGGATAAAAAAGGAAGAAGAAGAACAAAGGCCAAGGGGTTTAGTGGTTCGATCATGGGAGATTAAGTGTCGAAAGTTTAAGAACCGTGAGAATAAATGTGGGGTTGGGGCGGGTAATGGTGGTGGTGTAGGAGGTAGAGAGGGTGAGAGTTTCGGCTAAGGGTTTTGGCGCTAGGGTTTCGCGGAGAAGTTCTTCTATGGATCTAGGCTCTGATATCATATTAGAATAAAGAGAGTAAGTCAATCAAAACATGAAAGAGAGGAATTGAATTGAATGACTCAATTGGTTATGATAATAGAGGTAAATATTTATAGGGTTACAATGGGGAGGTAATCTCCTAGAAGGAAAATGATTCTAATCTAATGCAATGATTGATCTCCTAGAAAGAGAAGGTTTCTAAGATTATGTTTCCTAATCTAGTACAAGGTTTGTGTTTCCTAATCTAATATATAACAATATGTACTTTGAATATAATATAATGATATTATATTCCTAATATAAGGGTGTTCCTATAGTGATTGACTTGGATTCTATGTACTAGGGGCCTATTTGAAAATATAATCTCAAGAGCTGGCTTTCTATAGTTTATTCGTTTGCAGTATACACGCATTTGTTTTGATATACTACAATAGTTTGTCATTTTTCATTTGTCCATTCAATAAACGGAGAAGAGCTACTTTTTTTTGGTAACTATCATTTTTCCCACTATTTTTATTTTTGTATTGTCACCGTGCCATTGGCACGGGCCGAAAATTACTAGTAATACTATAATACGTATCATATATTTGTTGTTTTAGCATGTTAAATTGATGTTGTGGTCATATTACGAGGAGCAGAAAAGCACTCTACTCTTGCAACAAATTGATAATGTTAGGAATCAGACTAACACGTTTTACAACTCGAATTAAAATTGCAATAATTGTGATAAACACAACTTATCAAATTGCGATTGAGCCTATTTCATTATTTTTTATATCTGATGTACTAGCAAACGATACCTTTTAGCTTACCTTAACTTTTAGAATTGACACATAAGACCTTTAATGTTACTTTTATGACCACTTAATGGAGAACGTGAATGTCATTAGTCCTAGTGACCATAAATGCAATAGAAAATTGAACTAGAAATCAAATATTACTCCCTCTGTTTTAGACTAAGAGTCCGATTAAAAGTTTGTACGCTTATTATGAAAAAAATTAAGAAATGAATAAACAATTGCAGCTGGATTGAGGATATAATTTTCCAAAATACTATTGATGTTTCAAGTGGGTAAAATATAAGGTAGTAAGCATTGGTTTTTTTTATATATATAAATAATTCAATAGAGGGAAGAAGATATAAATGTCCAAAATACTATTCATTATTTGTTATTCTGAAATAAAACAAAAATAGAACTCTCAGCCTAGAATATACAAAAAATGAAAATAGGACTCATTGTCTGAGATAAGGAGAGTATTAAATATATATATAATACAAGTTACCTCCAGAATATCGATAAGGATATTAATTCATTATAAATTGAAGAATCATAATAAAAAAAATGTAGAAGAAATCACGAACAACAGATTATAAAAGATGAATTTTACTTGTCTCCAACTCCAAAATTCATACATAGGAACTTACCTTAAAAGTGGGCTAGTGTTTTCTATTTATATAAGGAAAAGAAGAGAAAATAGAGATTTTACGAATTCTAGAAAATTATTTATAATGGGGCTATGTGACTGAATGTTGTAGGTTCATAGATCTCAGATTACTTGTGCGAGCGCATAATATGGCTATCACTCTTAGATTAGTCATGTGCTTGTATGGTGTGGTGGGCATACATGTTCCTTCAAATTTTTATTTCCTCTCTGAAATTCTTTCTTACGTCCCTAATAAGTTCAATATAATCCCAATAGTTAGGTTTTTTTTTTTTTTTTTTTTTTTAATGCTCCTTAAATTGATAACTTAAGTTTTTAATACTCCCTTCGAATCACCTTATGCTTTAAAACAAAATTTAGGCATAAGAAATAAGGAGTGTCCTTTTTATTATATAATATAGGGCCTATCGATTTTCTAAACCATCGTACTTTACTTAAATTTCGATTTTGACCATTCATGTGTTTTCTTTATCAGTTTTAATCATTGTACTTTAGATATTGTATACACCCTATTCTAAACACATTATTGCATGATTGCACTACTCTAATCTCGCCCTTTGGTTTTAGGATCGAGACCTACCATTTCGTCACGTTTCATTAAATTTCTGACTAATTTCGTTAGTTTGGACTTAATTGACTAACGAGATAACCAGAGAGGGGCAAAATAGTGATTCTGTTGAGCTCGTACGAGACAATGTGTCTCACATGAGACAACCCTCCTGGAAAAAGGTTAATTTCCTTTCCTTTTCGGCTCGAATCTCTTTCTTATCGACAACTCTCTCAAATTCGGGATTCACATGATTTAAGCTTCTAGATTATTTTCCTACCTTACTTGTGATTCCCAACCTTGATGGACAAGTAATCCTTGATTATAAATATAAGGGTCTCCCCTTATGTTGAGGACACATTTTACACACGTTTAGCTGTGTTCTCTCCTAGAAAGAATGCTCAAAACAACTCACAAATTTCTCTAAATTCGTTCATCAACATCCTTGAAATTGGATCTCAAGCCTTTGTCAAGTCTATTTATTAGAGTCTCAAGAAATCACAAGGTAAACTTCCTTTAATTTTTGTTCTTCTTCTCAACCTCTCCATTTGATTTTTAGAGTAGTATAATTCCATTAAACCATAGGATCGGCCTAGAGCCTCTCCAAACCATGGAGATGGCCTAGAAGCAAACGATCCAACATCCCTAATAAATTAACTAAAATTACTTGATTTACATGATGATTTGAACAATTTAATGAAGTCCCTAGAAACAAGACTAACCATAAGGTTTGGTAGGATTGGTGCTCCATGACCTTTTTATCCTACAAATTAACACTCGAGCCACAAATTTTAATTGAAATGGTTTTTCTATGTTTTTCATGAAATAATATAGATGACGACTCAAAAATAAAAAGAGATTAGGAAAGAAGCTTAGAATATTTTCTCACCATTCTCACAGTGACGAATCTGATAGGGAACAATAACATAAGTGGGTTAGACTTGAATGCTCTAGGGAATTATTGAATTGTTCATATATATTTTTTGCAAGATTCATGTTTCTAGGGGAGTTGTCTCGTACAAGACAACATGTCTCGCACGAGATAACCCTTAGTTTTCTTTGATTTATGTTTTCTCTTGTTCTGGATTGGAGTTTTAAAACTCACTTTAGACATGTAAAGGGGATCTCATAAGTCATTTTCTGCAGAGGTTCTTCATCTTAGGATCTTCCTAATGATGGGAAACTCAAAATCAAACCATTGCTTTCGTGTGCTAACTCTCATTTGCAGGAATTTAATGATTGAATGAATGTTGTATGAATGAATGTTTGAGTTTGGTTTTGGATTTATTTAATTACCGGTCATTAGTTGACTCGGGTTTTGTAATTAAATTAAATTTAATTTAATTCCTCTCTCTCCTCTCTTATGTGTAAATATGTTGGTCTGAGTCTCTCTAATTTGGAGGAAACGTAGACAACCACTTGGTGCGACCATTGTTTGTTTTTATTCTATTTTCGAAAAAAAAAAGATTTTTCTATCATCAAGATTCGACTCTCGTACACATGCACTCATGATATAACTGTTTACATTACATTTGCATACCCTTTGTTAAACCCAAGGTCCCACAATAAGGACGGATGTCAGTTATCTTTATCGTTGATCTCTCCAAAGTTGGTGTACCCCACTCCACTGTTCGATCCTATACAACTGTCAAATAGCAGGGAACCTAAGATGTAAGCCTACAAATAATCTCATGCATCATATTAGGCGTCTTAAGACACTCTTTAGGCCGATCGGTTTGACCTTTGGGGTTACTTTATGTCTTCGACCAAAACAAAGTTATGTTTGAACTTTGTTTTGGTACTCGGACCGCATGCCTCGAATTTTGATAGACAATGGTTCGATAATTAATCTTTTGCCACTAAAGTTCTAAACATATTTGAACTTGGGCCTAAAGACTTGAAGCCATCAGGGAAAATTGTAAGAGGATACGACTGCACTGCAAGAGCTTCTCTAGGATCAGTTACACTGCCGGTCGAAATGGGTCAAATTACCATGAACGTTGAATTCTAAGTCATTGACATTTCGGCCTCATTCAATCTCTTGGGTCAACCTTGGCTACATAACGTAGGGGGAGTCTCCTCTTCCCTCCACCAATATGTGAAGTTTAAGCATGATAACATAATTGTAAGAGTGCATAGAGAGATGATCACATCTAGTCCTATCTTAGAGATTCAGCATGGGGTTTCCGATCACTTATTCAGTAGGTTTGAAATTGAGAAATCAGACACTATCCTGGGTATGAGGCTTGGAAAAAATCTTTAAGGGATACTTGAACCACCACCTCTCATTCTTCCTCACGCCAAATATGGGCTAGGTTACAAGATAACTGAAGAAGACGAGTCTGATGATGAGTGGACTTGCAATCAGATCCGATGGGATGGGACTTCCTATATAACTCCAAACTTTCCTCCATACTGCAAGACACTCAATGGCTACTTTGTCAGAGAGGGGGATGATGTCCCATATTTTATATTTTTGGAGCCTTGAGTCGATGACAAAAGCAAACGCCATTCAGGATTTGAAATCTTTGAAGACTGTGATCCTTATTATTTTTGAAACTGAGCCTACCCCTCGGCTTTTGAGAGATTTGTGGGGAACCAAAGCTGAAGTGACGGACGAATGGGACTTTGTGTTAGGAGAAGACATGTTGCGCCAATTCGAGAATCTATGCAAGCTAGATGACAGAGAGATCCACGCCATCACTAAGGGGGACGCTCTGCCTCAAGACTATACAAAGTTGATCATGTTGAGAAATGAGCCTCTCAAGAACTAGCACACCATCGAGGGGCCCATCGTTGATGAAAAGTTCATGATCAAAGAGTTAGGCTGTACACCCACCTTCATAGGAAGCATAACTTTGTAACTTTTAGATTTGAGTTTGAGTCTGCTTCCGATGACCTCACTCAAGAGGAAAGAGAGGCTATAGTTGAACGTGTTTTCCCCTACTTCGTTAATGAAAACTTTGATTTTTCCGAGTATCCTGAGATTGTCAACATCATTAATGAAGAATTAACTAATAATGAAGAAGATAATGAACTTCACAAACAAGTTAATAATGAGTCATATAATGAGATAGATTAAGAAAATGAACAAATCTTAAAAGAATTAGCAAAGCAGGTACGTCGCCATGGGGAGAATGGTCCTATTGACGATGAGGAGATGCAGACAATTAAAAGAATTAGCAAAGCAGTGACGAATCTGATAGGGAACAATAACATAAGTGGGTTAGACTTGAATGCTCTAGGGAATTATTGAATTGTTCATATATATTTTTTGCAAGATTCATGTTTCTAGGGGAGTTATCTCGTACAAGACAACATGTCTCGCACGAGATAACCCTTAGTTTTCTTTGATTTATGTTTTCTCTTGTTCTGGATTGGAGTTTTAAAACTCACTTTAGACATGTAAAGGGGATCTCATAAGTCATTTTCTGCAGAGGTTCTTCATCTTAGGATCTTCCTAATGATGGGAAACTCAAAATCAAACCATTGCTTTCGTGTGCTAACTCTCATTTGCAGGAATTTAATGATTGAATGAATGTTGTATGAATGAATGTTTGAGTTTGGTTTTGGATTTATTTAATTACCGGTCATTAGTTGACTCGGGTTTTGTAATTAAATTAAATTTAATTTAATTCCTCTCTCTCCTCTCTTATGTGTAAATATGTTGGTCTGAGTCTCTCTAATTTGGAGGAAACGTAGACAACCACTTGGTGCGACCATTGTTTGTTTTTATTCTATTTTCGAAAAAAAAAAGATTTTTCTATCACCAAGATTCGACTCTCGTACACATGCACTCATGATATAACTGTTTGCATTACATTTGCATACCCTTTGTTAAATCCAAGGTCCCACAATAAGGACGAATGTCAGTTATCTTTATCGTTGGTGTAGCCCACTCCACCGTTCGATCCTATACAACTGTCAAATAGCAGGGAACCTAAGATGTAAGCCTACAAATAATCTCATGCATCATATTAGGCGTCTTAAGACACTATTTAGGCCGATCGGTTTGACCTTTAGGGTTACTTTATGTCTTCGACCAAAACAAAGTTATGTGCAATTGGCTAAGTGAAGGAACTAATGAATGTCCATACGAAAAAGCCCCTTCTGAATGTCACTTTGGAAAGTCCCTAAACGATTTGTCCAAAAAAAACTCCTTCACAAAGATTCATTATATATGATTCTGTTTTACAAAGAACTAAATTGATCATTAGGTCGTTAGGTTTGGATTTGAATGGTGGATTCCGATGAGAATGTGGGACCTTTGCCCAAAATTGTCCATTTGAAAGGTGGAATACAAGGGGCTCACATTCTAGGGAGATGTATCCACTATTCCAAGACTTAGGTAGATACCCCAAAACGAAAGTACCTCCTT
Source organism: Adenophora triphylla var. japonica (assembly GCA_022495995.1). Classification (NCBI taxonomy): domain Eukaryota; kingdom Viridiplantae; phylum Streptophyta; class Magnoliopsida; order Asterales; family Campanulaceae; genus Adenophora; species Adenophora triphylla. Next base: position 140,558 of record JAFEMH010002800.1, on the reverse strand, counting down.
GACCAATATAGGACTTAAAATTTGTAAAAAGTCAGTGATATTGTCTCGTGCGAGACACTGTGTGTTTTGTCCAAACCCTTTAGCCTTCATTCAGCCGACTTGTTAGGACTCGACCAGGATCTAACAGAATTGTTGCACATCTAGGTTTGAAACATCTCCACTCTCCCAACACAATGTCCAACCTTGAAGAAGGACTTAGGAAATCAAGGCCCTACTCATTAAGGTTATGCAAGATATGGATGAACAAGTGGCTTGGTTTGAGATTGAAAGAATGACCCAAGCTGATGAAGTGAAGGCTAAAGAACTCCGTGCACTAAAAGATGAGCAGAAATACGACTCTTCAATTCAAGAAGCAAAAGTCGCACTTACTGATGCAATACAAGGAGTTGAGACCTTCAAAGATCACATGGAAAACAAAGTGGATGAAAGGGTCAAGGCATGCATCACTACCTTGTACACCGATCTCAAGCAACAGATGGAAGAAGAATTCCAGGCTCAACTTCAAGCTCAGAAGCACTATTATGAAGAATTCATTGCTAACTTGCAAGCGCAACTAAATCCTCCCAAGAAGAGGTCAAAAAGAGTTTACTCAAACCTCAGAGGAACCACACTTGAAAAGATGTTTTGGAGTTTGTTCAACGATGGAAAACTGCAGCCTATGTAAGGGTATTGCCTGAAGCACATAAGGGAAGATTGGGCACATCACAAATTTTGCTAGTACCACAAGTATAGTGGACATCACACCAATGAGTGCTACAACCTGAGGGATGCTATCCAAGATCTCATCAACAATGGAACCATCACTATCGTACCTGGAATGGGCCTAATTAGGAAGAAGAGTTGAAGCAGCGTAATGGGTATTTCCTAGAAGAACTTTACTTAGTATTCTCTTATTTCAATGTCATAGAGGTAGATGCTAGTTTTAAGGATCCTACTCGCCTGATAACATTTGTGGGCAAGAGTATTCCTATTTCTAATAATGATAGTTATTTTTGCTGCATGCTGACTTGGAACAAAATCTTAGAAAAGAAAGTTGAAAAAGAAACTATCAACTTATTAACTTGATCCGAACGAGTTATAATAAATAAGGATCCAAGAGAAGAGGAACCTAAACAAACAAAGAATTCACCAACTGTTGAACCCGATGATCCTCTTCTTGCTCAATTAAAGAATCCACAAGACAAAATCTCTAATTGGGAACTCATAGGGGCTTCGTAGAAACATCGTGATATGCTATCTAAGCAATGGCTCAAACCATAGTGCCAAATGATACCACACCTGATAAGATCACCCAAATGATTGGAAGCATACAGTTTGGTAATGTCATCTCCTTTACTGAATTAGACTTACCACCTTATGGAGCAGATCATCATGAGACATTGTACATTTCTGCTAAGGTACTCGGACCGCATGCCTCGAATTTTGATAGACAATGGTTCAATAATTAATCTTTTGCCACTAAAGTTCTAAGCATATTTGAACTTGGGCCTAAAGACTTGAAGCCATCAGGGAAAATTGTAAGAGGATACGACTGCACTGCAAGAGCTTCTCTAGGATCAGTTACACTGTCGATCGAAATGGGTCAAATTACCATGAACGTTGAATTCTAAGTCATTGACATTTCGGCCTCATTCAATCTCTTGGGTCAACCTTGGCTACATAACGTAGGGGGAGTCTCCTCTTCCCTCCACCAATATGTGAAGTTTAAGCATGATAACATAATTGTAAGAGTGCATAGAGAGATGATCACATCTAGTCCTATCTTAGAGATTCAGCATGGGGTTTCCGATCACTTATTCAGTAGGTTTGAAATTGAGAAATCAGACACTATCCACTCAATAGAAGTTTGCCATGAAAATGACTACTCAAAAGCACCATGATTTTCAGGAAGCCTCACAGTTCTTCGAATGATGCAAAAAGAAGGTTACTTCCTGGGTACGAGGCTTGGAAAAAATCTTTAAGGGATACTTGAACCACCACCTCTCGTTCTTCCTCACGCCAAATATGGGCTAGGTTACAAGATAACTGAAGAAGATGAGTCTGATGATGAGGGGACTTGCAATCAGATCCGATGGGATGGGACTTCCTATATAACTCCAAACTTTCCTCCATACTGCAAGACACTCAATGGCTACTTTGTCAGAGAGGGGGATGATGTCCCATATTTTATATTTTTGGAGCCTTGAGTCGATGACAAAAGCAAACGCCATTCAGGATTTGAAATATTTGAAGACTGCGATCCTTATTATTTTTGAAACTGAGCCTATCCCTCGGCTTTTGAGAGATTTGTGGGGAACCAAAGCTGAAGTGACAGACGAATGGGACTTTGTGTTAGGAGAAGACATGTTGCGCCAATTCGAGAATCTATGCAAGCTAGATGACAGAGAGATCCACGCCATCACTAAGGGGGACACTCTGCCTCAAGACTATACAAAGTTGATCATGTTGAGAAATGAGCCTCTCAAGAACTAGCACACCATCGAGGGGCCCATCGTTGATGAAAAGTTCATGATCAAAGAGTTAGGCTGTACACCCACCTTCATAGGAAGCATAACTTTGTAACTTTTAGATTTGAGTATGAGTCTGCTTCCGATGACCTCACTCAAGAGGAAAGAGAGGCTATAGCTGAACGTGTTTTCCCCTACTTCGTTAATGAAAACTTTGATTTTTCCGAGTATCCTGAGATTGTCAACATCATTAATGAAGAATTAACTAATAATGAAAAAGATAATGAACTTCACAAACAAGTTAATAATGAGTCATATAATGAGATAGATTAAGAAAATGAACAAATCTTAAAAGAATTAGCAAAGCAGGTACGTCGTCATGGGGAGAATGGTCCTATTGACGATGAGGAGATGCAGACAATTAAAAGAATTAGCAAAGCAGTGACGAATCTGATAGGGAACAATAACATAAGTGGGTTAGACTTGAATGCTCTAGGGAATTATTGAATTGTTCATATATATTTTTTTTGCAAGATTCATGTTTCTAGGGGAGTTGTCTCGTACAAGACAACATGTCTCGCACGAGATAACCCTTAGTTTTCTTTGATTTATGTTTTCTCTTGTTCTGGATTGGAGTTTTAAAACTCACTTTAGACATGTAAAGGGGATCCCATAAGTCATTTTCTGCAGAGGTTCTTCATCTTAGGATCTTCCTAATGATGGGAAACTCAAAATCAAACCATTGCTTTCGTGTGCTAACTCTCATTTGCAGGAATTTAATGATTGAATGAATGTTGTATGAATGAATGTTTGAGTTTGGTTTTGGATTTATTTAATTACCGGTCATTAGTTGACTCGGGTTTTGTATTTAAATTTAATTTAATTTAATTCCTCTCTCTCCTCTCTTACGTGTAAATATGTTGGTCCGAGTCTCTCTAATTTGGAGGAAACCTAGACAACCACTTGGTGCGACCATTGTTTGTTTTTATTCTATTTTTGAAAAAAAAAAGATTTTTCTATCACCAAGATTCGACTCTCGTACACATGCACTCATGATATAACTATTTGCATTACATTTTTCAAGTTGTTAAGCTTGAAAAACAGTGGTTTTTAAAAGTGTTCGCTCTGATACCACTTGTTGGTCCCAAAGGTGGCAACAAGGGTGAAAATACAGCTAGAAGGGGGGGTGAATAGCTGTTACAAATTTTTCGCCCTCTTTTAAAAACGAAACCTCTTGCTTACAAAATCCTCTTGCAGTTGATAATAGACTGCAAGTGATGATGTAAAATGCACAGCGGAATATTAGAGTATAAAGCGGTTTGCAGAGGCGGTTTGTAAAGTGCGGTTTTGATAGGAGGTTTTGGTAAGAGCAGTTTTACAAACACGTGTGATTTTGACAATGTTAACTCCAAACACTATTTCAAAATAATGGATAACTATATAAAGATCAAACAAAGACAGAGATAAATAATTAGTAAGCACAAGAAATATAAATGCAGAAAATAAGAACACGCTATTTGGAGTGGTTCAATCGATAAACGATCTACGTCCACTACCAAGATGGTTAGTCTTGGATTTCTAAGAGAGATTTTATATTAAGTATTTGAGAGATTACAAAGTACAATAAAATCTTTTCTATGAAGAACAAATCCTAGACTTTAACCAGTGTATCTCAAATGAATAAACTATGTGTTTAAACAAGTGAGGTGTGTGTGTGAGAACAAGATCAAGGCTCTTTAAATCTGTGAGATATAGAGCTCAATGATTCTTGAATGTGTTAAGGCTTGATTTCTGGGCTGGGGAATATTTCTTGAAGGAAGAAGATGAAGATTCAAAGGACTAAGAATTTCTGGGCAGAGCTTCAACTTCTTATGAACACAACACTTCTCAATTTTTCAAGCAATCTTCAAATGGTGAAGATTAGGGGTATTTATACCCAAGCATCTCAAATATAGCCGTTGGACACAGCTGTTGTAAGGACAGTCCTTGATGCATTCTCATTGGTCCACAGCAACCACTTTTGTCCTTTGGTACAGTAGTTGCAGATAAAGCTGATAATGCTCCAGCTGCAAGCAATGAGGTTTGGACACCTGTCACTTTTCAAGATCTTTGCAGATCTTCTATGACATTGAATCATGTGACAAGATAAGGTGGTTGACATTGGATATTGCTGATGTGGATTACAATGGTAAAAGGTGGTTCACTTCAAGTCTCAATCATTGGGGCGGTTCTGGAGTATAAGCGGTTTGACATGTGCGGTTGATAACTCCAGTGAGGTTGCAGAGTGCGGTTGATGTTGAACTGCAAGGGTGCGGTTCATCATAGGGAGGTTGCACTGAAGTAGTTCAAGGGTAGTTTCAAACAAAGAATTCCACCAAGCAAGTGCTAAAAGCGGTTTTGCTAAGGCGGTTGGAAGGGCGGTTTGAAACTTCTGAACTGCAACTCTCAATTCCAATGAGTCTTGAGCCAGTCTTCAAGCCTATATTTAACCTATTCTATAAAATGGACTTAGCTAAAAAATTGAAGTCTAAGCTTCATTGCATAGGGTCCTAAATTCCTTAAAATAGACAGGAGGTTATGGTATCAATCAAATCTAATACAAAATAGGAGGGTTAAAACATGCATACCCAACAATCTCCCCCTATTTGATTGATGCCATTACCTACTATAACTAAAGCAAACATTGTACTTGGTAAGAACATGTCCATAAGAATTAACATGGTAATTCATGTCCCAAGTCAATGCACACACTTAGCTTAAGCTATAGATTTCTATACTATCTGAAAGATAAATACTTACAATATGGAAAGTATAGAAATGCATTCAATGCACTTAAAAATATGAGTTTAAGTTCAAAGTGCGGTTTAAACTGAATGTTTAAACTTCAATTCAAAAATATGATTTTAAGTTAGAAAATATTTGAATGAGGTTTAAGACCATAGGGTTTCATTGTTCTACAAACAAGCAGTTTGATATGAACAAGATTTTGGAACCAATGATGCATTTTCATTACTACCATTGCGGTTACAAATTACAAGGGTAGAGAAGCAAAATGCAAAGGTTACAAAAACAAAAGGAGGTTGGACAAAAAATACAAAGAGTGCGGTCCAACAAACAAAAGAGTTTACCAAAAAAAATTACAGAGCAATAGCGGTTTAAGGTTGATGCGGTTCTTGACCTTGCTGCTGCTGATCAACTTCTGGATTCCTGGCAAGATTTGATGCAGAGGTTTCAGTCTTCAAGGATCTTCTAATTCTTCTCACCTCATCAGCGGTCCTTCCTTGAGCGGTCACCAATCTTTCTAGGATGTTTTCTTGAGAATTAAGCTTGAGATTGGCATCATTAACTGCCTTGGAGTTTTCAGATACCTTAGCAGTTAGATCTTCAATTAATGCATGGAAGGAGGAGTTCAAAGAATTGAACATGATGTGAATCTCCCCCTGAACTGTTGCAGTCTAATTGGCAAAAGCTTCAGACATAGGATCTAGATCAACTGAAACCTTAATGGAGGATTTCAACTCATTAACTGTGGCTTCCAGTTTAGAGGTGAATCCTAACTTGATATTTTCAAGGCGGTCATTGAATTCATCCTTGACCTCATTCAGCTTGGCCATCAAGGCATCATCAAGAGAGTTTGTTTTGACCTCCAGTTGAGCTTTAACATTATCAACTTCCAAGAGGACATTAGCTTCAACCGCATTCAAGGCGGTTTGAAAGTCTTGAGAAGGAGGCGGTTGGGAGTTGATGGCTTTGAGGATTTCAGCTTGGAGGTTGTCAAAGGCGGTTTTGGAGGAGTTGGAAAGTTGAGAAATCATTTCCTTAAGATCAGAATCTCCAAATGATTGTATTTGAATGACACCTTCGACTAAATCCTTCTTGAATCCTTCAAAGCGGGACTCGGGCGAGGATTTGACAATGTTTGCTAAGTCCTTCTCCCCCTTAATGGCATCAAGTCTCTGAGCAAAACTCTTTAAGGAGTTCTTATGATCAGCCATTTGAAGGGTTTGAGAGGCAATCAAATGAGATTGAGATTCAGCTAACTTTTGAAGGGAGCGGTTGGAAGATTCAAGGGAGGCATTTGAAGCGGTTAATTTGATAATGTGGCCTTGGTTAATGAGAAGTTGGGTCTGAATAAGGTTAAGGGTGGAAAGGATTTGGGAGTAGTCAGTGGGTGGAGGAGCGGTTGAAGACGAGGGAATATAGGTGAATGCAGGAGGCGGTTCAGAAAAGGTAGGAGGAGTGGTTTGAGGAATTTGGGAAAATAGGGTTTGGAAAATACGTGAGGCAGGAATTGTATAAGGTGAGGAGGTTTGAGTTGAAATGGGTAGAGTTGGAGGTAAGGTAGATGGGGCGGTTGATATAGGGGTGGTTGGGAAGGGGGCGGTTGATGATGGTGTAGTTGAGATTGGGGAAGTTGGAATTGAGGCGGTTGATAATGGTGTAGTTTGAGTAGGAGCGGTTGATGTAGGGGCGGTTGAGACAGGGGTAATTTGGATAGGAATAGAAGAAGTTGGAGGAGTTGTAGTGATTGGGTTGGTATGAGTTGAATGGGATTTTTGTGGTGAAGATATAGGGGATTTAGAAGGGGATTTTTGGTTGCGGTTTGAATCATGAGGGGATGATTGGTGTATGGGTGAATTTGGTGGTGAAGGGGTTGGATCTCTAAGTCTAGAGGTGGAATGAGCTGGGCCTGCTGATGGCTTGGATGTCCATTCAGTAAAGGCTTGAGGATTAGAGGTGGCTGGATTTAGAGGGGTTTGAAATTCACAATGGGAAGATGAATGGGAATTGGATTGAGAGGAGGAGGATTTATCAAAGTAGGAGGAGGTTTCACCAGGAATTTTGATATTGGATTTGGCAACATTGTGAAGGTAATGGGTTTGTTTCTTTGTAGGAGTTGCTTTCTTGGCCATTTGCTTAAACCTCCTCTTCTTGGGATTCTCCCCCTGAGTGGTTTCAACTCTAGGAGGAGGAGAGGGAGAGAGCGGTTTGGGAGATTGAGATTTGGAAGGAGAAAGCTGTTGGTCTTGAATTGGTGAAGTGGTTTGAGGTTGAATAGGTGAGGTAGGAGGAGTTTGAGCTGGAGATTTTGTTGGAGAAGGAGGCGGTTGGGTTTGAGGAGGAGGATGCGGTTGGACTGGTTGTTGAACTTGCGGTTGGGATTTAGCAAGCTGTTCGGAAGAAGATTTCTTTCCTTTAGCAATTTTCCTCAATGCTGCCTTTCTCTTCAATTTGTCAAGTTTTGCTTTGTAAAAAGCAGCTTTATCTTCTTCAGTTAAGTTGGCAGTAACAGACTTAACCTTCTTTGCCTTCTTGATAAGAGCATGCGGTTTGAATTAAGGATCTTCATGACAACGGTTCCAAACAGCAATAGCATGCGGTTGATGTTAAAAATTTATTAAAATTTTCTAAGTACAAAAACATGTTTGAAAATCAAATGAACCAAAACATGTGATTATTTTCAAGGTCATATGAATAGTCATCTTGAAGGCATGAAGAACACGAAGAACATCTTAGAACACTAAGAACAGAGATTCAACAAAAGTTCACCAAATTCAACAAATAATATGTCAAAATAATCATATTGAGCAGTAGATTAATAATATAACATTAAAAGTTCATACTTTGCTCAGAATCAACACGAAAAAGCAAGAACACTTAAATGGGTTTTTCGAATGACATATACTAAAAATTTAAAATCAGTGTTCAAAACATTAATGGATCATGAAATAGTTTACATATAAAGAATCTATAAGTGAAACCGAGCAAAACCCAACAACAATCATGCAAAATGATCAACCTGAAAAGACTGAGTTATGAACAAAAATGCATTTAAGGGTTTTCGAAGCTTCAAGGTCTAACAATGGCTGATTCTTAAGTTATTTTGCAGAAATGGAGAAAGATGTAGATAATAGGATCATACTATATCTGTAAAGGGAGCCTTGGGAGCCATTGAAGATTCAAAGTTTTTAAAGATGAAGTTTGAAGATTTTAGAGAGAGAGAGAAGATGAGTAGGTAGAAAAGGTACGGTGCTCAGAGAAGACAGTGTTTGGAAAGTTGAAATTGTAAGGGTTGGTGGTTATTTATAGGAACACTCTCAAACAAAGGACAGTTGAAAAGACATTTTGATTTTCCCATAAAAGAAATCATTTCTCTGTTGCACCCTTTCATCTTCTTCCCTTTTGCCAATGACGGCTGACAAGAGAGCTTTAAATGCTAATGTTCCCTTTGCATTAAATGCATTTAAATTTTGAAATAACGTGGGAAAACATTTGCAAAAATGCCCTTATGTCAAAATGTGGACTAAAATGAAAATAAAAGAACTTACCTTAGGTCCACGTGGCAGTGTGGTTGAAGGAAGTTTTGAACCGCATAGCTTCTTTAAAAAAATTAAAACAGATTTTGAAAATACCAATTGTTGAATGCGGTCGAAGATGGAGCGGTCAGAAAGCAGCATGCGGTTGGAAGAATGCGGTTGGCTGCAGAGGCGGTTGACCACTCATGCGGTTTGAATATACGCGGTTCAACATTGGTGAGGTTGAAATTCTCAATAAGGACTACAACCTAAACTCAACACACAAGTTAGTTAGAAAAAATGGATTCATTTAAGTTCAAGCATACCCATTTCTCCTCTAAGGAATGAAAACCTCTTGGAGTCAAGAGCCTTGGTGAGGATATCAGCAATCTGGTTGTCTGTCCCCACGTACTCTAAATGGATATTCCTCTTCTCCACATGATCTTTGAGGAAATGATACTTGATATCAATATGCTTGGTCTTGGAATGCATGACAGGGTTGTTGGAGACTGAAATTGTTGAAGTATTGTCACACATGATAGGGCAATTTCCTTCATGGATTCCATAGTCTACCAACTGCTGCTTCATCCAAAGGATTTGACAGCAACAACTACCAGCAGCAATGTACTCAGCCTCTGTGGTTGACACTGAAACTGAAGCTTGCTTCTTGCTGGCCCAAGCGACTAGTCTATTCCCGAGGAAATGACAAGTACCACTAGTGCTTTTCCTGTCAATAGTACAAGCTGCATAATCTGCATCTGAATAACCTACAAGATCGAAGTTCGAATCTTTGGAATACCAAAGTCCAAGGTTAGTGGTTCCAGATAAATAGCGGATTATACGCTTGACTGCAATAAGATGTGCTTCTCTAGGATCTGCTTGATAGCGTGCACATACACAGACACTAAACATGATATCTGGCCTACTAGCAGTTAAGTAAAGTAATGAGCCGATCATACCTCGATATAAAGTCTGATCAACTTTCTTACCTTTGAGATCCTTATCTAGCTTATTGCCGGTGGCCATAGGAGTATCATATGCTTTAGCATTTTCTAATCCAAACTTCTTTATCAACTCCTTGGTGTATTTGGCTTGGCTGAGGAAAATACCTTCTTCGCATTGCTTGATTTGAAGCCCGAGGAAGAATGTTAATTCTCCCATCATGCTCATCTCAAACTTGCTTTTCATTAGTTTTTCGAACCGCTTACAAAGTAACTCATTAGTAGAACCAAAAATAATATCATCGACATATATTTGAACAAGTAGAGTATGCTCATTATATTTGGCAATAAAAAGAGTTGTATCGATTTTACCGCGTTTAAATCCTTTTTCTAGTAAAAATTTAGAAAGAGTCTCATACCATGCCCTTGGAGCTTGCTTAAGTCCATATAAAGCTTTCTGGAGTTTGTAGACATGATTGGGAAATTTGGAGTCTTCAAATCCAGGCGGTTGGGCAACATACACGGTCTCTTGCAGTTCGCCGTTGAGGAAAGCACTCTTTACGTCCATTTGATATAACTTGAAACGCTTGAAAGAGGCGTAGGCTAAGAAAATTCTGATAGCTTCCAATCTTGCAATTGGAGCAAAGGTTTCATCATAATCGATTCCTTCTTCTTGCCTATATCCTTGTGCAACCAACCTTGCTTTATTCCTAGTGATGCTTCCATTCTCATCCATCTTATTCCTAAATACCCACTTAGTTCCTATCACTCCTTGATCCTGAGGTCTAGGCACTAAAGTCCAGACCTTGCATCTTTCAAACTGGTTGAGTTCTTCTTGCATAGCAACGACCCAACTGGAATCTTGGAGTGCTTCATCAATCTTCTTGGGTTCAACTTGAGATAAAAGAGAAGTATGCTCATCATAATTCGATCTCCTTGTTTGAACACCGGAAAACAGATCACCAATCACATATGTGAGGGGTGACCGCCGACTTCACGAACCTCCGGGGTAAGTCCGGTTGGATCGAGGTTTGTCAAGATCTTCAATTGGAACATCGTTAGATCCTTCAGCGAAGTCATGGAAGGTAAGTTGACGAAGAGGTTCTATAAGCTGGATAGGGGAATTCTCAACTTCTTCTTCCCTTTGAGTTGCATCTGGAAAGGGAACTTTAGGTGCGGTTTCAAAAGTGCGGTTTGAGGGAATTTCAGTTGAGGGTGCTGGATTTTGCAGTTGAGGTTCAGGTGCGGTTCTAGAAGGTTCACCTGTTTCATTATGCTCAACAAAATCATCAGCAACATTTGGAGCCAAATGTGGCTCAAGGAGAGAATGCTCATCAAAAGTAACATGGACAGACTCAACTATTTTTAAACTAGTTTTATTGAAAACACGAAAAGCTTTTGAATGTTTAGCATACCCAACAAAAATACCTTCGTCGGCCTTGGCTCCGAATTTACCTCTATTTTCTCTTCCGTTGTAGAGGACAAAACATTTGCAGCCAAAGATTTTGAAGAATGCAATGTTGGGGGTTCTTCCTCGCCAAAGCTCATAGGGAGTCTTGTTATAGGTTTTGTTGATGAGGGAGCGGTTCTGAGTGAAGCATGCTGTATTGATTGCTTCACCAAAATACTGAGGTAGCTTCGCTTCAGATATCATTGTCTTTCCAGCCTCAATCAACGTCCTATTCTTCCTTTCCACAACCCCATTTTGTTGTGGAACACCAGCAGTTGAGAAATTGTGATCAATCCCATGGTCATCACAATATTGACCAACACCGTTGTTCTTAAATTCTGTTCCATTATCTGATCGAACACTAACGATGTCGTCCTCTTTTTGAGTTTGGAGCCGTCTAAAAAGTGCGGTGAGAATATCATAGCAATCATCTTTGGAAATCATCATCTCAACCCACGTATATCTTGAATAATCATCCACCACCACTAAGGTATATCTATTTCCTCCAATGCTGGCAGTGGTTACGGGTCCAAACAAATCAATGTGAAGCAGTTGTAAGCATCTTGAAGTTGATGGAGCGGTCTTGCTGGTGAAAGACGACGCGGACTGCTTACCAAGCTGACATGCACTGCATTTCTCAGGATGATGGTCAGCCACTTTAGGTAAACCACGAACGAGGTTTTCCCTACCAATCTTTGCAAGATACTTGAAGTTCAAGTGACTCAACCTCTTGTGCCATAGCCAACTATTTTCGCTCACATTCTTAGCTACAAAACAGAGATTAGTAATACTACATGCAGAATTTAGATCAATAATGTAAATATTACTCTTACGAATCCCTGTGAGTAGGGTGACACCGGAAATTCTATCTTTGATAAAGCAATTTGATGATGTGAAATTGCAAAGCATTCCTTTGTCACAAAATTGAGAAATTGAAAGGAGGTTGTGCTTGAGTCCTTCAACAAGAGAAACCTTCTCAATGGTTAGGTTTCCTCTCCTTATGATACCATATCCAATGGTCTTGCCTTTGTTGTTGTCACCAAAGGTTACAGACGGACCACTTGCTTCAATGACATCTTCTAGTAATGATCTATCTCCAGTCATATGTCTTGAGCACCATTGTCAAGATACCATTCATTTTCCTTGGAGTGACCAGCCATTAAGCTGCAGGACCCGAAATGTAAACATTAAGAACGAGGTCCCCCTTTATTCCTTGGGTCCCGAAGTTAGCAACCCTTTACGACCCACACCCGCTTGACGAAGGAGGTTTACTCTTCCCGGCATTGGATGTGAACCGCAAAAGGCATTCTCGCAGCCTTGTGACCTAAACCATCACACACGTAACATTTATAATAGCTACAAGCTTCATGAGGTTTTACTAACTCCTTACTCTTCTTAGGAGTTGCATGCGGTTTGGGAGAAGCGGTTGTAGCTGAGACAAAAGGAACTGGCTTTAGTTTGACCACGTATTTTCTAGGAATGCCATTCCTGCTTTTGAAGGCAGGAGGAGCGGTCGAAGAAGAGGCGCGGTCAGACCTGGAATTGCCAGAACCGCCTTTTCCACCAGAAGCGGTTGAAGCAGGGATTCGACCAATTCCATAAGCCATTTCCTCTGAAGCTACACTCTCAGAATCCTTTGGCTACATCTGAGAGTTCTTCCCATATTGCTTCCCTTTAGGGTAGACATAATTTATTTGTTGTCCTTTACCCTTTCCTTTAGCATGCTTCCCCTTAGGAATTTCTTTAGTTAGTTCCAAAATTTTCTCATCCTTTTCACTCGAGGATGCACACTTCTCCTCTTCCTCAGATCCAAAACCTAGACCCTCCTTAATTCCAGGGGGAACTTGGGAGTCCATGATTCGATCCTTGGTGGATTGAGACTTGAGCCATGAATCAATAATCTTTTGGAGATCGTTGATTTGGGTAACCAAGTCATCATTCCCGAGTTGAAGTGCAGCAACCTTAGTTTCAAGGGTGCGGTTTTGATCAGCAAGAGGAGTCATACTTCTGATTTGGTCCTTAAGATTTGAGATTTCAGACCTCATCACAGTTTTCTCCGTCTTGTACAGATTAAGTTCATCATGAGCTAAGCTTAAGGCTTTCTTAAGATTAGAGAATTGATGGATCACCATTTCAGCTTCCTTGAACATCTTTTCATGTTCCATGGGAGAAACCTCTTCCACCACCTTTTTCAAAATTTTCTTTGGAATTGCTTTTGAAGGTGGAGCATTTTTAGATGAGAAAATGGGACGTGAATACGAGCAATTTCCTATCTTAACGCTAGGAGTAAGTTTGATATCATCATCCAATTTATAATTTGGAAGTTTTGCAAAAACCTCTTTTTCTTCCATATCTTGCAACTCAAATGATTCAGAATCTGATTCATCGGAAGCGTCTGCAACTAAGCAGAGATTAACCTCTTCGGTTTCATCATCACTTCCATCATCAGAATCTGTTTCAATCCAAGTTTCTAATTCCTTGGAATTCTCTTTCTCCTCAGCAACCATTCCCTTGCGACGAGAAAATTTCGCAGGAGCGGTTTTCTTTTTCATATATTCATACTTAGGTTGTGGACACTCAGATGCAAAGTGGCCAGGTTTCCTACAGTTGTAGCAAACTAGGTCACTCTTTTTCTTTGTATCTGCAGCCCTAGAAAATGTTGCAGGAGGTTTGCCTTTTGAAAATGATTTTGTGAAAGGTTTTGAGGATTTTCTAAATTTTTGAAATCTTTTCACAAACATAGCAAAATCATCATCATCCATCTCGATGAGTGATGAGGTTGATATGGAAGGGTCTGCGGTTTGATTGGATGTAGATGGTTTCTCCTCTTGTTCCACTACGGACATAGAAAGTGATTTGGTTTTCCCTTCTGTCTCTTCAATATGATTTAATTTAAGTTCATAGACTCTAAGATTGGCATACAAGTTACTTAATGACCAAGTACCCAATACTTTGGAGTCTTCTAGAGAGGTAGCCTTATTTATCCATCTAGAACCTAAAGCAGATAGGAAAGTCATATTGATTTCCTTATCGGTTAAAGTTTTACCAAGAGATCTACAAGCATTAACTACCTCAACATAGCGATCATAGGTTTGACGCAAGGTTTCGTTGGATTTTCTGTTGAAGTTGTTGTAGGATCTTTCAACAGTGTATAATTTGTTTTCCTTGCACTCTTCGTCACCTTCGAGGTAGCTCTCTATGGCATCCCACATCTGCTTTGCGGTTTTGAGGTACATCACTTTCTGAAGAGTTGAAACGGGGAGGGTTCCAGAAATGATGAACCTTGCTTTGCTGTATAAGGCAACTAATCTCTTCTCTTCATCTGACCACTCATCTTTTGGCTTTTTGACCTCTGGAGTTTCTCTATTGGTGGTTGCATCAGTGTTGGCCTTCATAGGAATCAATGGCCCATTGACTACGCATTCCACCAGCATCTCATCTATAGTTTCCAAATGAATAAGTATTCGACACTTCCAGATGTCAAAGTGGTCTTCGTCCAAAATTGGAATGTGTGAATAGTTAATAGTAGTCATTGTCTTTGAGGTTGCCATAACGAATCGGCACACAAGATGTTAAGCTTGAAAAACAGTGGTTTTTAAAAGTGTTCGCTCTGATACCACTTGTTGGTCCCAAAGGTGGCAACAAGGGTGAAAATACAGCTAGAGGGGGGGGTGAATAGCTGTTACAAATTTTTTGCCCTCTTTTAAAAACGAAACCTCTTGCTTACAAAATCCTCTTGCAGTTGATAATAGACTGCAAGTGATGATGTAAAATGCACAGCGGAATATTAGAGTATAAAGCGGTTTGCGAGGCGGTTTGTAAAGTGCGGTTTTGATAGGAGGTTTTGGTAAGAGCAGTTTTACAAACACGTGTGATTTTGACAATGTTAACTCCAAACACTATTTCACAATAATGGATAACTATATAAAGATCAAACAAAGACAGAGATAAATAATTAGTAAGCACAAGAAATATAAATGCAGAAAATAAGAACACGCTATTTGGAGTGGTTCAATCGATAAACGATCTACGTCCACTACCAAGATGGTTAGTCTTGGATTTCTAAGAGAGATTTTATATTAAGTATTTGAGAGATTACAAAGTACAATAAAATCTTTTCTATGAAGAACAAATCCTAGACTTTAACCAGTGTATCTCAAATGAATAAACTATGTGTTTAAACAAGTGAGGTGTGTGTGTGAGAACAAGATCAAGGCTCTTTAAATCTGTGAGATGTAGAGCTTAATGATTCTTGAATGTGTTAAGGCTTGATTTCTGGGCTGGGGAATATTTCTTGAAGGAAGAAGATGAAGATTCAAAGGACTAAGAATTTCTGAGCAGAGCTTCAACTTCTTATGAACACAGCACTTCTCAATTTTTCAAGAAATCTTCAAATGGTGAAGATTAGGGGTATTTATACCCAAGCATCTCAAATATAGCCGTTGGACACAGCTGTTGTAAGAAGGACAGTCCTTGATGCATTCTCATTGGTCCACAGCAACCACTTTTGTCCTTTGGTACAGTAGTTGCAGATAAAGCTGATAATGCTCCAGCTGCAAGCAATGAGGTTTGGACACCTATCACTTTTCAAGATCTTTGCAGATCTTCTCTGACATTGAATCACGTGACAAGATAAGGTGGTTGACATTGGATATTGCTGATGTGGATTACAATGGTAAAAGGTGGTTCACTTCAAGTCTCAATCATTGGGGCGGTTCTGGAGTATAAGCGGTTTGACATGTGCGGTTGATAACTCCAGTGAGGTTGCAGAGTGCGGTTGATGTTGAACTGCAAGGGTGCGGTTCATCATAGGGAGGTTGTAACTTTGAGAAGTAGTTCAAGGGTAGTTTCAAACAAAGAATTCCACCAAGCAAGTGCTAAAAGCGGTTTTGCTAAGGCGGTTGGAAGGGCGGTTTGAAACTTCTGAACTGCAACTCTCAATTCCAATGAGTCTTGAGCCAGTCTTCAAGCCTATATTTAACCTAATCTATAAAATGGACTTAGCTAAAAAATTGAAGTCTAAGCTTCATTACATAGGGTCCTAAAGTCCTTAAAATAGACAGGAGGTTATGGTATCAATCAAATCTAATACAAAATAGGAGGGTTAAAATATGCATACCCAACAAAAGGGGATCCCATAAGTCATTTTCTGCAGAGGTTCTTCATCTTAGGATCTTCCTAATGATGGGAAACTCAAAATCAAACCATTGCTTTTGTGTGCTAACTCTCATTTGCAGAAATTTAATGATTGAATGAATGTTGTATGAATGAATGTTTGAGTTTGGTTTTGGATTTATTTAATTACCGATCATTAGTTGACTCGGGTTTTGTAATTAAATTAAATTTAATTTAATTCCTCTCTCTCCTCTCTTATGTGTAAATATGTTGGCCTGAGTCTCTCTAATTTGGAGGAAATGTAGACAACCACTTGGTGCGACCATTGTTTGTTTTTATTCTATTTTCGAAAAAAAAGATTTTTCTATCACCAAGATTCGACTCTCGTACACATGCACTCATGATATAAATGTTTGCATTACATTTGCATACCCTTTGTTAAACCCAGGGTCCCACAATAAGGACAGATGTCAGTTATATTTATCGTTGATCTCTCCAAAGTTGGTGTACCCCACTCCACTGTTTGATCCTATACAACTTTCAAATAGCGGGGAACCTAAGATGTAAGCCTAAAAATAATCACATGCATCATATTAGGCGTCTTAAGACACTCTTTAGGCCGATCGATTTGACCTTTGGGGTTACTTTATGTCTTCGACCAAAACAAAGTTATGTGCAATTGACTAAGTGAAGGAACTAATGAATGTCCATACGAAAAAGCCCCTTCTGAATGTCACTTTGGAAAGTCCCTAAACGATTTGTCCAAAAAAAAATCCTTCACAAAGATTCATTATATATGATTCTGTTTTACAAAGAACTAAATTGATCATTAGGTCGTTAGGTTTGGATTTGAATGGTGGATTCCGATGAGAATGTGGGACCTTTGCCCAAAATTGTCCATTTGAAAGGTGGAATACAAGGGGCTCACATTCTAGGGCGATGTATCCACTATTCCAAGACTTAGGTAGATACCTTAAAACGAAAGTACCTCCTTGACAATTATAGGACTTAAAATTTGTAAAAAGTCAGTGATATTGTCTCATGCGAGACACTGTGTTTTGTCCAAACCCTTTAGCCTTCATTCAGCCGACTTGTTTAGGACTCGACCAGGATCTAACAAAATTGTTGCACATCTAGGTTTGAAACATCTCCACTCTCCCAACACAATGTCCAACCTTGAAGAAGGACTTAGGAAATCAAGGCCCTACTCATTAAGGTTATGCAAGACATGGAAGAACAAGTGGCTTGGTTTGAGATTGAAAGAATGACCCAAGCTGATGAAGTGAAGGCTAAAGCTGAAGAACTCCGTGCACTAAAAGATGAGTAGAAAGACGACTCTTCAATTCAAGAAGCCAAAGTCGCACTTACTGATGCAATACAAGGAGTTGAGACCTTCAAAGATCACATGGAAAACAAAGTGGATGAAAGGGTCAAGGCATACATCACTACCTTGTACACCGATCTCAAGCAACAAATGGAAGAAGAATTTCAGGCTCAACTTCAAGCTCAGAAGCACTATTATGAAGAATTCATTGCTAACTTACAAGCGCAACTAAATCCTCCCAAGAAGAGGTCAAAAAGAGTTTACTCAAACCTCGGAGGAACCACACTTGAAAAGATGTTTTGGAGTTTGTTCAACGATGGAAAACTGCAACCTACGTAAGGGTATTGCCTGAAGCACATAAGGGAAATTGGGCACATCACAAATTTTGCTAGTACCACAAGTATAGTGGACATCACACCAATGAGTGCTACAACCTGAGGGATGCTATCCAAGATCTCATCAACAATGGAACCATCACTATCGTACCTGGAATGGGCCTAATTAGGAAGAAGAGTTGAAGCAGCGTAATGGGTATTTCCTAGAAGAACTTTACTTAGTATTCTCTTATTTCAATGTCATAGAGGTAGATGTTAGTTTTAAGGATCCTACTCGCCTGATAACATTTGTGGGCAAGAGTATTCCTATTTCTAATAATGATAGTTATTTTTGCTGCATGCTGACTTGGAACAAAATCTTAGAAAGAAATCCGAAAAAGAAACTATCAACTTATTAACTTGATCCGGACGAGTTATAATAAACAAGGATCCAAGAGAAGAGGAACCTAAACAAACAAAGAATTCACCAACTGTTGAACCCGATGATCCTCTTCTTGCTCAATTAAAGAATCCACAAGACAACATCTCTAATTGGGAACTCATAGGGGCTTCGAAGAAACATCGTGATATGCTATCTAAGCAATGGCTCAAACCATAGTGCCAAATGATACCACACCTGATAAGATCACCCAAATGATTGGAAACATACAATTTGGTAATGTCATCTCCTTTACTGAATTAGACTTACCACCTTATGGAGTAGATCATCATGAGATATTGTACATTTCTGCTAAGGTACTCGGACCGCATGCCTCGAATTTTGATAGACAATGGTTCAATAATTAATCTTTTGCCACTAAAGTTCTAAGCATATTTGAACTTGGGCCTAAAGACTTGAATCCATCTGGGAAAATTGTAAGAGGATACGACTGCACTGCAAGAGCTTCTCTTGGATCAGTTACAGTGCCGGTCAAAATGGGTCAAATTACCATGAACGTTGAATTCTAAGTCATTGACATTTCGGCCTCATTCAATCTCTTGGGTCAACCTTGGCTACATAACATAGGGGGAATCTCCTCTTCCCTCCACCAATGTGTGAAGTTTAAGCATGATAACATAATTGTAAGAGTGCATAGAGAGATGATCACATCTAGTCCTATCTTAGAAATTCAGCATGGGGTTTCCGATCACTTATTCAGTAGGTTTGAAATTGAGAAATCAGACACTATCCACTCAATAGACGTTTGCCATGAAAATGACTACTCAAAAGCACCATGATTTTCAGGAAGCCTCACAGTTCTTCGAATGATGCAAAAAGAAGGTTACTTCCTGGGTATGAGGCTTGGAAAAAATCTTTAAGGGATACTTGAACCACCACCTCTCGTTCTTCCTCACACCAAATATGGGCTAGGTTACAAGATAACTGAAGAAGACGAGTCTGATGATGAGTGGACTTGCAATCAAATCCGATGGGATGGGACTTCCTATATAACTCCAAACTTTCCTCCATACTGCAAGACACTCAATGGCTACTTTTTCAGAGAGGGGGATGATCTCCCATATTTTATATTTTTGGAGCCTTGAGTCGATGACAAAAGCAAACGCCATTCAGGATTTGAAATCTTTGAAGACTGCGATCCTTATTATTTTTGAAACTGAGCCTATCCCTCGGCTTTTGAGAGATTGGGAACCAAAGCTGAAGTGACGGACGAATGGGACTTTGTGTTAGGAGAAGACATGTTGCGCCAATTCGAGAATCTATGCAAGCTAGATGACAGAGAGATCCACGCCATCACTAAGGGGGATGCTCTGCCTCAAGACTATACAAAGTTGATCATGTTGAGAAATGAGCCTCTCAAGAACTAGCACGCCACCGGGGGGCCCATCGTTGATGAAGAGTTCATGATCAAAGAGTTAGGCTGTACACCCACCTTCATAGGAAGCATAACTTTGTAACTTTTAGATATGAGTTTGAGTCTGCTTCCGATGACCTCACTCAAGAGGAAAGAGAGGCTATAGTTGAACGTGTTTTCCCCTACTTCGTTTATGAAAAATTTGATTTTTCCGAGTATCATGAGATTGTCAACATCATTAATGAAGAATTAACTAATAATGAAGAAGATAATGAACTTTACAAACAAGTTAATAATGAGTCATATAATGAGATAGATTAAGAAAATGAACAAATCTTAAAAGAATTAGCAAAGCAGGTACATCGTCATGGGGAGAATGGTCCTATTGACGATGAGGAGATGCAGACAATTAAAAGTATTAGCAAAGCAGTGACGAATCTGATAGGGAACAATAACATAAGTGGGTTAGACTTGAATGCTCTAGGGAATTATTGAATTGTTCATATATATTTTTTGCAAGATTCATGTTTCTAGGGGAGTTGTCTCGTACAAGACAACATGTCTCGCACGAGATAACCCTTAGTTTTCTTTGATTTATGTTTTCTCTGGTTCTGGATTGGAGTTTTAAAACTCACTTTAGACATGTAAAGGGGATCCCATAAGTCATTTTCTGCAGAGGTTCTTCATCTTAGGATCTTCCTAATGATGGGAAACTCAAAATCAAACCATTGCTTTCGTGTGCTAACTCTCATTTGCAGGAATTTAATGATTGAATGAATGTTGTATGAATGAATGTTTGAGTTTGGTTTTGGATTTATTTAATTACCGGTCATTAGCTGACTCGGATTTTGTAATTAAACTAAATTTAATTTAATTCCTCTCTCTCCTCTCTTATGTGTAAATATGTTGGTCTGAGTCTCTCTAATTTGGAGGAAACGTAGACAACCACTTGGTGCGACCATTGTTTTTTTTTATTCTATTTTCGAAAAAAAAAGATTTTTCTATCACCAAGATTCGACTCTCGTACACATGCACTCATGATATAACTGTTTGCATTACATTTGCATACCCTTTGTTAAACCCAGGGTCCCACAATAAGGACGGATGTCAGTTATCTTTATCGTTGATCTCTCCAAAGTTGGTGTACCCCACTCCACTGTTCGATCCTATACAACTGTCAAATAGCGGGGAACCTAAGATGTAAGCCTACAAATAATCTCATGCATCATATTAGGCGTCTTAAGACACTCTTTAGGCCGATCGATTTGACCTTTGGGGTTAGTTTATGTCTTCGACCAAAACAAAGTTATGTGCAATTGACTAAGTGAAGGAACTAATGAATGTCCATACGAAAAAGCCCCTTCTGAATGTCACTTTGGAAAGTCCCTAAACGATTTGTCCAAAAAAAAATCCTTCACAAAGATTCATTATATATGATTCTGTTTTACAAAGAACTAAATTGATCATTAGGTCATTAGGTTTGGATTTGAATGGTGGATTCCGATGAGAATGTGGGACCTTTGCCCAAAATTGTCCATTTGAAAGGTGGAATACAAGGGGCTCACATTCTAGGGCGATGTATCCACTATTCCAAGACTTAGGTAGATACCCCAAAACGAAAGTACCTCCTTGACTAATATAGGACTTAAAATTTGTAAAAAGTCAGTGATATTGTCTCGTGCGAGACACTGTGTGTTTTGTCCAAACCCTTTAGCCTTCATTCATCCGACTTGTTAGGACTCGACCAGGATCTAACAGAATTGTTGCACATCTAGGTTTGAAACATCTCCACTCTCCCAACACAATGTCCAACCTTGAAGAAGGACTTAGGAAATCAAGGCCCTACTCATTAAGGTTATGCAAGACATGGATGAATAAGTGGCTTGGTTTGAGATTGAAAGAATGACCCAAGCTGATGAAGTGAAGGCTAAAGCTGAAGAACTCCGTGCACTAAAAGATGAGCAGAAAGATGACTCTTCAATTCAAGAAGCCAAAGTCGCACTTACTGATGCAATACAAGGAGTTGAGACCTTCAAAGATCACATGGAAAACAAAGTGGATGAAAGGGTCAAGGCATGCATCACTACCTTGTATACCGATCTCAAGCAACAAATGGAAGAAGAATTTCAGGCTCAACTTCAAGCTCAGAAGCACTATTATGAAGAATTCATTGCTAACTTGCAAGCGCAACTAAATCCTCCCAAGAAGAGGTCAAAAAGAGTTTACTCAAACCTCGGAGGAACCACACTTGAAAAGATGTTTTGGAGTTTGTTCAACGATGGAAAACTGCAGCCTATGTAAGGGTATTGGTCAAGCACATAAGGGAAGATTGGGCACATCACAAATTTTGCTAGTACCACAAGTATAGCGGACATCACACCAATGAGTGCTACAACCTGAGGGATGCTATCCAAGATCTCATCAACAATGGAACCATCACTATCGTACCTGGAATGGGCCTAATTAGGAAGAAGAGTTGAAGCAGCGTAATGGGTATTTCCTAGAAGAACTTTACTTAGTATTCTCTTATTTCAATGTCATAGAGGTAGATGCTAGTTTTAAGGATCCTACTCGCCTGATAATATTTGTGGGCAAGAGTATTCCTATTTCTAATAATGATAGTTATTTTTGCTGCATGCTGACTTGGAACAAAATCTTAGAAAAGAAATCCGAAAAAGAAACTATCAACTTATTAACTTGATCCGAACGAGTTATAATAAACAAGGATCCAAGAGAAGAGGAACCTAAACAAACAAATAATTCACCAACTGTTGAACCCGATGATCCTCTTCTTGCTCAATTAAAGAATCCACAAGACAACATCTCTAATTGGGAACTCATAGGGGCTTCGAAGAAACATCGTGATATGCTATCTAAGCAATGGCTCAAACCATAGTGCCAAATGATACCACACCTGATAAGATCACCCAAATGATTGGAAACATACAGTTTGGTAATGTCATCTCCTTTACTGAATTAGACTTACCACCTTATGGAGCAGATCATCATGAGACATTGTACATTTCTGCTAAGGTACTCGGACCGTATGCCTCGAATTTTGATAGACAATGGTTCAATAATTAATCTTTTGCCACTAAAGTTCTAAGCATATTTGAACTTGGGCCTAAAGACTTAAAGCCATCTGGGAAAATTGTAAGAGGATACGACTGCACTGCAAGAGCTTCTCTAGGATCAGTTACACTGCCGATCGAAATGGGTCAAATTACCATGAACGCTGAATTCTAAGTCATTGACATTTCGGCATCATTCAATCTCTTGGGTCAACCTTGGCTACATAACGTAGGGGGAGTCTCCTCTTCCCTCCACCAATGTGTGAAGTTTAAGCATGATAACATAATTGTAAGACTGCATAGAGAGATGATCACATCTAGTCCTATCTTAGAGATTCAACATGGGGTTTCCGATCACTTATTCAGTAGGTTTGAAATTGAGAAATCAGACACTATCCACTCAATAGAAGTTTGCCATGAAAATGACTACTCAAAAGCACCATGATTTTCAGGAAGCCTCACAGTTCTTCGAATGATGCAAAAAGAAGGTTACTTCCTGGGTATGAGGCTTGGAAAAAATCTTTAAGGGATACTTGAACCACCACCTCTCGTTCTTCCTCACACCAAATATGGGCTAGGTTACAAGATAACTAAAGAAGACGAGTCTGATGATGAGTGGACTTGCAATCAAATCCGATGGGATGGGACTTCCTATATAACTTCAAACTTTCCTCCATACTGCAAGACACTCAATGGCTACTTTGTCAGAGAGGGGGATGATGTCCCATATTTTATATTTTTGTAGCCTTGAGTCGATGACAAAAGCAAACGCCATTCATGATTTGAAATCTTTGAAGACTGCGATCCTTATTATTTTTGAAACTGAGCCTATCCCTCGGCTTTTGAGAGATTTGTGGGGAACCAAAGCTGAAGTGACGGACGAATGGGACTTTGTGTTAGGAGAAGACATGTTGCACCAATTCGAGAATCTATGCAAGCTAGATGACAGAGAGATCCACTCCATCACTAAGGGGGACGCTCTTCCTCAAGACTATACAAAGTTGATCATGTTGAGAAATGAGCCTCTCAAGAACTAGCACACCACCGAGGGGCCCATCGTTGATGAAGAGTTCATGATCAAAGAGTTAGGATGTACACCCATCTTCATAGGAAGCATAACTTTATAACTTTTAGATTTGAGTTTGAGTCTGCTTCCGATGACCTCACTCAAGAGGAAAGAGAGGATATAGTTGAACGTGTTTTCCCTTACTTCGTTAATGAAAACTTTGATTTTTCCGAGTATCCTGAGATTGTCAACATCATTAATGAAGAATTAACTAATAATGAAGAAGATAATGAACTTTACAAACAAGTTAATGTTGGGTTTTACGGGTCCATGTGCAGCGGAATTAAGCATTAAAAACATAAAACCCAAGAAGCCCTAGGATCCGTTCTATACAATTAATTTGAATATCAATGAAATAGAATTAAACCAACCTTGAAACGCTTTCCGGTCTTGAGCTATCGAACGATTTGATTATGTGATATTGAATCACAAACTTCGTTCTTCAACTTGCTTGAACTCTAGGTCTTGATCGATGAACGAGCGAAGACCCTCTTTTGGTATCCACACCTTCGAATGAATCCAAGAACAATTTCTTGTCGATTGCTAGATCTAAACCTTGAAGAATATTGAGAGAATTTGATTGTGAATTTTGCTTTAAAATTTCGGCTAGGCTATTAGGTCTGACAGAGCCCTTGTATTTATACTAAAATAGTGTAAATACCTCTTCTAATCGTATTAGGAGAGACAGGCTGTCAATACCGCGTATTGGCCTATTATGTCGCGCGGTATATCAAGCCATTGGCTTGATATGTCGCGTGACATAAGTAGCCAGTTTCTGTGTATCTCAATCATTCTTCCTCCGGTTTAACCAATTCATTCTAGTTGTGTGTGACCCAATAGGATTACATCATGTTGGCAATGAGATCGATCATATCGAACCTCATAAGACATAAGCGGACTCTAGCAAGCCATTATGTCTACCCAAATGATGCAACGTAAGAGTTCACGTTTCCAACGGTGTACTTCCATTTATCCCTTTTGTCTCACGATGTTATATTGAACACAAGTCATGGTCCTTGTCGACTTGTTATTGTTCAATGCTTTCTCGATTCTTGAGTATAATGATAATTCCAATCATATTGGGGTACGGCCATACACTTTCATCATTATCACTCATCGAGGGGCCCAAGCATAACATCTCTCTTCCGAGGGACAAACTCCTTCTTGACTTATCATCCTTCCCATCATGAATCCGATCATGCCAATGATAGCCTTTATAGATATCGTGTTAAGATATCGTTTGACTAAAATCAAACATGGCTTTCATCATATGTAAGGTTATGATAGTCTCATGTCTAGGAAATAAATGAAGTAACCGTATGAGATTTAAGTATGACATTTGACCATTACATAAATCTCATGCGGGTCATGTCCAGTCACTTGTTCTCTAACAAGTACCCATAATTTCAATGTGCATCTCTTATGCATATAATCATCACATGATTATCCATTGACAATTATACTAATCTATTCTCTTAATAATTAGGGACAAAGGTGATTATTATAAACAAATATACAAAACATATAATAATCAAATAATAAACATCTCATCTAATAATAAATAATGTCAACACATAAGTCTATCAATCATAGGCCTAGGGCATAACACCAACAGCCTCTCCACTTGCAGCTAGGCCCAATCTACCATGTATCGAATACCCATGGACCTAACATGACCATCATGTTTAGCTTGTGAGAGAGCCTTAGTTAGTGGGTCCGCCACGTTGTCATCTGTCTACTCTGCATATCTTAACGTCTTCCCTTTCACATATCTCACGGATAATGTGGAAACGTCGAAGTATGTGTTTGGATCTCTGGTGTGATCTTGGTTCCTTTGCTTGTGCAATGGCACCATTGTTATCACAGTAAAGTTCAATAGGATCTACGATGCTTGGAACGACTTCCAAATCACTAATGAACTTCTTGATCCAAACCGCTTCCTTAGGCGCATCGGATGCCGCTATGTACTCAGCTTCGGTTGTAGAATCAGCGACGGTACTTTGCTTGAATCTTTTCCAACTCACAGTGCCTCCATTAAGCATAAACAAAAATCCAGATTGCGATGCGAAATCATCTTTGTCGTTTGGAAGCTAGCATCTGTGTAGCCTTTGACTACAAGATCTTCTTCCATTCCTCCAAAGACCAAGAATGCATCCTTAGTTCTTCGTAAGTACTTGAGGATATTCTTGATCGCTATCCAATGTGGTTCACCGGGATCGATTGGTACCTACTCGTCATGCTTAGAGCACACGAGACATCGGGTCTAGTACATAACATAGCATACATGATAGACCCAATTGCCGAAGCATATGGAATACCATTCATTCTCTTTCGCTCATCATTCGTCTTTGGACATTGATTCTTGCTAAGAGATCTACCATGCAACATTGGCAAATTCCCTCTTTAGAATTTTCCATTTGGAATCTTCTAAGGACTTTTTCAATGTAGGTACTTTGACTTAAACCAATCATCCTCTTGGATCTATCTCTATAGATCTTGATACCAAGGATATATGCGGCTTCGCCCATATCTTTCATTGAAAAGCACTTTCCCAACCAAGACTTGACAAATCTCTAGTGCAGGAATGTCATTTCCAATGAGTAAGATATCGTCGACATACAACACTAAAAATAGTGCTACGCTCCCACTAATTTTCTTGTATACACAAGGTTCATCTTCGTTCTTGATAAAGCCAAATTCCTTGATTGCTTCATCAAAACGTAGATTCCAACTCCTTGAAGCTTGCTTCCAATCCATAAATGGATTTACGCAACTTACACACCTTGTTAGAATTTTCTGGATCGACAAAACCTTCAGGTTGTATCATGTATACATCCTCAAGTAACTTCCCATTAAGGAAAGCTGTTTTGACATCCATTTGCCATATCTCATAGTCATAATATGCGGCTATGGCAAGTAAAATTCTAATAGACTTAAGCATAGCTACAGGCGAAAAGGTTTCATCATAGTCTATGCCATGAATCTGCCTATATCCCTTAGCTACTAGCCTAGCCTTATAGGTGTGCACCTTCCCATCCATGTCGGTCTTCTTCTTGAAGACCCATTTGCACCCTATGGTTTTTACACCTTCGGGTGGATCAATCAAGTTCCAAACTTGATTATCAGCCATGGATTGTAATTCGGACTTCATGGCTTCTTGCCATTTTTCCGAATCCGGAGCGGACATCGCTTCTTGATAGCAAGTGGGTTCATCATTTTCGATTAACTCCACTTCATCACTTTCCGTAACGAGAAATCCATATCTCTCGGGTTCGGATCGTGATCTACCACTTCGGCGAGGAACTTGTGCATCTTGAACCGGTTCCACAACGGTTTGTGAACTTGGTTCAGTTTCTACCATTGGTTCAATGTTGTTTCGGGTTCTCGAACTTCTTCGAGATCTATTTTACTCCCACTGGTTCCTTTGCGAAGAAACTCCTTTTCTAAGAAAGTACCATTTCGAGCAACAAACACTTTGTTCTCGTTTCGGTTGTAGAAATAGTATCCTTTGGTTTCCTTAGGATATCCCACAAAAACACATTTATCAGATTTAGGTGCTAGCTTGTCAGAAGTTAACTTCTTGACATATGCATCACAACCCCAAATCTTCATGAAAGACAAACTAGGTTTTCTTCCATGCCACATCTCATATGGGGTCTTTTGAACCGATTTGGTAGGAACTCGTTTATAGTGAAAGCAGCAGCTTTCTAGTGCATGTCCCCAAAAGGATAAAGGAAGCTCAACTTGACTCATCATAGAACGAACCATGTCTAACAAAGTTCTATTCCTCCTTTCGACACACCATTCCATTGTGGTGTTCGGGTGGAGAGAGTTAAAACGATTCCACAACTCTTAAGATGATTGTCAAATTCTTGGCTCAAATATTCACCACCTCGATCGGATCGAAGTACCTTAATAGTTTTGCCAAGTTGATTTTGCACCTCATTTTGAAATATTCGAAATATCTCAAACGATTCACTCTTATGTTTCATTAGATAAACATATCCAAATCTACTATAATCATCGGTGAATGTTATGAAGTACCGAAATCCTCCCTAGCATCGCTACTCATAGGCCCACATACATCGGTATGTATGAGTCCTAATAAGTCGCCCGCCCTTTCACCGGTTTTGGTAAATGGGTCCTTGGTCATCTTGCCAAGTAAACAAGATTCGCATGTCTCATATGATTCATAATCATGTGAGTCCAAAAATCCATCTTTGTGGAGTTTAGAAATGCGTTTCTCGTTTATATGGCCAAGACGACAATGCCATAAGTAAGTGTGGTTTACATCATTGGGTTTAGATTTCTTGTTAATGTTATAGACATCATTATCGCGATTTTCAACATCAAGAATATAAAGGCCATTGAATGAAACAAAGAAGACAATAATGCATATCACTCTTGTAAATAGAAAATTTCTTATCACATATAAGAAAATTAAAACCTTCATTATCCAAACATGAAATCGAAATAATATTCCTACTTAAAGCCGGAACGTAATAACAATTGTTCAAAACAAGTATTAGTCCACTAGGTAAAGTAACTTCATAAGTTCCTACGGCTAATGCAAAGCAACTCTTGCTCCATTCCCCACACGTAGGTCCACTTCACCTTCCTTAAGCATCCTTCTGTTCTTTAGACCCCGCACATTTAAACAAATGTGAGTTCCACATCCGGTATCCAATACCCAAGAACTAGAAGTAGATAGGAATATATCTATAACAAAGATACCTGAAGTTGAAGCAACTCCTTTGCTCTTCTTCGGTGCTTCCTTGTATTTTGCGCAATTTCTCCTCCAATGTCCAATCTCATTGCAATGGAAGCAGATTGCGTCCTCTTGGGACTTAGGCTTAGCCTCTTTAGGCTTGGAGGCCTCTTTGGGCTTGGCAACCTTTGCCTTAGGATTAGCAACCTTTGCTTTTCCTTTACCCTTGAACCCTTTCCCCTTGTTAACCATTAGCACTTGATCGGTCTTCTTCTCGACAATACCGGTTTCCGCAGTAGTCAACATTTGAACTAACTCGGAAAGGTTTCTATTCATTCCACCCATGTTATAGTGCATTATGAAATGACTAAAACTTTTAGGTAATGAATTCAGATTATGTCGGTAGCCAACTCTTAGCTAATTGGAAAACCGAGCCTTTCAAGATGCTCAATGTGGCCCTTTAACTTGAGAGCATGGGGACCAACAGCTTGTCCTTCACTCCTCTTGCATGAGGTCAAGGATGCAACCGTGTTGTACCTTTCTTGCCTAGCTTGAATTTGGAACATTTCCATCGGCCGATTGTTTAAGTCATTGTCCCCAAGTGCTCAAGATTCTTACTCAAGACTCTTGCACATGGCGGAGAGCATAAGGCAACTAACATCTGTAGAGTCACGCTTGTGCTTCGATATTGTTCCCTTATTGCCCTAGCAGCATTGGCGCAGGTTCAGTGTGGAATAGGTTCAAGGAGAACGCATAGCTTTCTCCTCTTGTTTGAGAACAATTCTCAAACTACGGATCCAATCCATATAGTTTGTACCATTCTCTTCCAACTTTTCCTTCTCAAGGACGGATCGCAGTGAAAAGTGATTATTGTTTGATGCCATTTATTCTACAAAAGATATACATAAAATATGAACACATATAAGTAAACATATTATATGAGAAGTATAGTGCATTTAAATAAATGCTCCCACTAAATTATACACCTTCAAATGCAAATAAGCATAATATACATTTAATGGGCTAAGATCCAACTTTAATTCAATTTCAAGTTTGCTATGGCAAACCGCTCAAAATTAAATTAATTAGGTAGAAAACATCAATCATATCACATATATGACTCTTAGATCTTTTATGAGATCAATTCAAGACATCATATGTCTAGGCATATTTTAATCTCATCTTATGCCTTGGGTCCAAAACCATTTTGATAACCCAATTAAGTTCATTCACTTTAAAACGTATAGGAACCACCATTTCCTCATCTTGCTCGCATTCGAATAGAATCAAAGCACCTTGCTATAGCAAGCCCACCCAAAACTATCCGAATGGTCTCAAGTGTTTTTAATCATGAATTGGCATAAAGAACTTAAAAGTTAAATGAAGGTTCTTTAAAGGTAGATTATAAGCACATCGAAAGATAGTCAAAATCATGCACCAGGTAAGTTCCCAGGAAGATAGGTGAGCCGCAAGGACTTCTTAAGTACCAACTCTTCCTTAGACAGAACTCTCCTAGACATGCATAATTAGAAATCAACTCTGATTAGGCAACATAATCCTTACCTTTTATAAACAATCAGTTTCCTTTTTAAATTTCGCGTATTTATGACTTGTTTCCATAAACAATCATAAGATCCAAAATTTACAATGTCTAAATCTAAACATATTAGGAAACTAAATATCATGTTTCAACTAAACATCTAATTTAATAATTCTTAACAATTAAGAACAAATAATTCATGCATCGCAACAATTAATAAAACACATTTAAATTAATTAAGCATGCATAAACAATGAATCAATCTATCATGGACTTATAAACTCAATTTTATAACATCCAGTTTTTCATACACATTGCAATAATTATTAAAATCATATTTTAATCAATTAATCATGTATATCAATGAATCAATCTATCATGGACTTATAAACTCAATTTTATAACATCCAGATTTTTCATATTAACATATCAGATTGTAAACACAATCATAGAATAGCAGAAAATTTGAACAAACAGATTCTGCCCAGTTTTGGCTTGTTATGTCGCGTGACAACATCAGCCAGAGGCTTAATATGTCGCGCGACGTAACAGGCCAGTTAACCTGAATTCCACATGGCTCGATATGTCGCACGACATAGGCAGCCAGGTTACTGAGATTTCCGATTCGAACCAATACAGGTCTGACCAATTAAATCACATAAAACAGCCTTTTTACTGATTTAATTCAGCATAAATTGAAAACGATTTTCACATTGTTTCACATAAACAATTAAAATTCTATCACATACAAAACATGCAATAAGCATATAAACAATTTATATCTTAAACCTAGCATGTTAATTCAAACTTAATCATACGAACCTGGCTCTGATACCTTTGTTGGGTTTTACGGGTCCATGCGCAGCGGAATTAAGCATTAAAAACATAAAACCCAAGAAGCCCTAGGATCCGTTCTATACAATTAATTTGAATATCAATGAAATAGAATTAAACCAACCTTGAAACGCTTTCCGGTCTTGAGCTATCGAACGATTTGATTATGTGATATTGAATCACAAACTTCGTTCTTCAACTTGCTTGAACTCTAGGTCTTGATCGATGAACGAGCGAAGACCCTCTTTTGGTATCCACACCTTCGAATGAATCCAAGAACAATTTCTTGTCGATTGCTAGATCTAAACCTTGAAGAATATTGAGAGAATTTGATTGTGAATTTTGCTTTAAAATTTCGGCTAGGCTATTAGGTCCGATGAGCCCTTGTATTTATACTAAAATAGTGTAAATACCTCTTCTAATCGTATTAGGAGATACAGGCTGTCAATACCGCGTATTGGCCTGTTATGTCGCGCGGTATATCAAGCCATTGGCTTGATATGTCTCGTGACATAAGTAGCCGGTCGTGTATCTCAATCATTCTTCCTCCGGTTTAACCAATTCATTCTAGTTGTGTGTGACCCAATAGGATTACATCATGTTGGCAATGAGATCGATCATATCGAACCTCATAAGACATAAGCGGACTCTAGCAAGCCATTATGTCTACCCAAATGATGCAACGTAAGAGTTCACGTTTCCAACGGTGTACTTCCATTTATCCCTTTTGTCTCACGATGTTATATTGAACACAAGTCATGGTCCTTGTCGACTTGTTATTGTTCAATGCTTTCTCGATTCTTGAGTATAATGATAATTCCAATCATATTGGGGTACGGCCATACACTTTCATCATTATCACTCATCGAGGGGCCCAAGCATAACATCTCTCTTCCGAGGGACAAACTCCTTCTTGACTTATCATCCTTCCCATCATGAATCCGATCATGCCAATGATAGCCTTTATAGATATCGTGTTAAGATATCGTTTGACTAAAATCAAACATGGCTTTCATCATATGTAAGGTTATGATAGTCTCAGGTCTAGGAAATAAATGAAGTAACCGTATGAGATTTAAGTATGACATTTGACCATTACATAAATCTCATGCGGGTCATGTCCAGTCACTTGTTCTCTAACAAGTACCCATAATTTCAATGTGCATCTCTTATGCATATAATCATCACATGATTATCCATTGACAATTATACTAATCTATTCTCTTAATAATTAGGGACAGTGATTATTATAAACAAATATACAAAACATATAATAATCAAATAATAAACATCTCATATAATAATAAATAATGTCAACACATAAGTCTATCAATCATAGGCCTAGGGCATAACACCAACAGTTAATAATGAGTCATATAATGAGATAGATTAAGAAAATGAACAAATCTTAAAAGAATTAACAAAGTAGGTACGTCGTCATGGGGAGAATGGTCCTATTGACGATGAGGAGATGCAGACAATTAATTTGGGGACAAATGAAGATGCAAAAAAGATAAAGATCAGCAACTTCTTTAAGAGGGAAGACAAATTAGCCTTATAGCACTCCTGAAAGAATTCGTAGACATGTCCACATGGTTCTACAAAGATATGTCGGGGCTAAATCCTTCAATCGTAGAGCACAAGATACCACTGCTTCCAGATGCAAAGCCGGTCAAACAGAAATTTCATCGAATCAAGCCAGAATGGCCGATGCAAGTTAAAGATGAAATTATAAAGCTTCTCAGCGGTGGCTTCATCAAAGTAATTGAGTATTCTGAATGGCTCGCAAATACAGTCCAAATAACCAAGCAAATGGAAAAATAAGGGTTTGTGTGGAGTTTAGAGATATCAACAAAGCATCTCCAAATGATGATTTCCCTCTTCCTAACATAGACATGCTTGTTGAAACTACGACAACATATAAAGTGTGCTCATTTGTGGATGGTTTTGCCGGATGTAATCAAATCCTCATGAACAAAGAGGACCAACATAAAACAACGTCACCACTTGAATGTATGCTCGCCGAAATTTTTATGGAAATGAATGTTTTTTGGGAGTCGCCACTCCATGTTTTAAGGTACACTTTGAAAAACCTTTGAAAAAGAGAAAAGGGTTCGGGGGTCAGGTTACGTGTTGGGAAGAACTTGATGGTTCACCCCACACGCCTCGTCCGTAGACGAGTCTTTCGATATAAACATCCAACATTCATAATATATGCAAACAACAATGACAAACAAATGTGGTAAATAAATTTTATTCATGAAATGGGATTGTTACAACTTGTGAGCCACTTAGAGCAATGGGAGGCCACATCCCAGATTACACATATGAGAACAACTTACAACTGGAAAAGGATTACTGCAGATGGGCACGATGTGTCGAGTGACACAGTATCTACCTGACAAGTTGTGTCGCGTGACACAGGACTCATTAGGACAGACTATGTCGCGTGACACAGGATTCTAATCTGCAGCAACCTTACATGATGAACCTATAATTAACAGAGATCAAACCAAATCAACCTACAATATCAGATCAACTCAAATAACCACGAATTAATAACGAATTGGTCAAAGGGGTGTGGATATGGGAAGATCCACACTCCCTTGGCAAACAAGCCACAAATTCAATGATATCCAACTATGAACAAGCAATTAAACCAATCAGATCACTTAAACAGAGATATGGCGATTGTGATTCGATAATTAGGAACAGGTGAGTGTAATTATCGAATCAGATTAAGACAAATAGCATAGATGATGAAAGTAACAAAATAGTATGAGAGAGAAGAGGGATATAGGGGTTACCCTTGTAGCTCCACGAATCCTATACCAAGTCTGGTATAAAACCCTTCAACACAGCTTCTGGACTGAATCTAGCTCGGGAGTGATAGTGGATTGGAGATCTAAAGGTGGTGTATGGGTTAAATTGGGTTGAAGGAGAGAAGGAGGGAATTGGTATGAGAGAGAGGAGGTTTTGTGTGTGTTTTGGTGTGTGGGTACGTTTCTAATTTGGTAGAGTAATAGTATGCAAAAAAGGGATCCCAATATGAGAGGGGGAGGGTCTTATTTATAGGCTGCTGATGGTGGTTGAGTTATGTCGCACGACCTCCTACATCCATTTTCCATGGCTTGAGATGTTGCACGACTGAGCACGCCCATAATTGTTTCTGGCGCCAAAACCTGGTTCTGGAATATTCCAGGTTAATTCCCAAAAGGTCCAAACTAATTTATTCCTTGTAGGTCCTTTTGCATGGGCCCCAAATTATTTTGGGACTAAGGCTTTGTTGTTGTTGTTGTGAGGTCCTTTTGCATGGGAAAAGTACTTAAAAGTACTTCCTTCGCAAGAAACTTATGAAATATTTCTGGAAGTCTCGTAATGGACCGGGAATTTACCAAAACGCCCCTAATGCAATTTTATCACATTAAAATGTGCCTATAAAGGGTCGCGAATTGGATTGGCATACTCATAGAGCCCCTTGACAACGTCACTTATGGAAAAAGTGAGGTTGTCAACAAGAAGGACCCAATCCCACTGAGCGGCTGGAGGATATGGCGGATGGTGGAAAAAATGATTGATGAGATCGGATGGCTGGACCTTTTGAGAAAGGATTCATACGTATCCCTGGTGGGAATCAAGCCGGTCGTAGTTCAAAGGTTGACTGTTAGGGGAGTCATCCGAAATTTGACTGTTAGAGGAGTCATCCAAAATTTGACTGTTAGGGGAGTCATCCGAAATTTGACTGTTAGGGGAGTCACCCGACATTTGCTATTGCTTCTTAGAAAAGTAATTGACTAAGCTATGCTTTCATACCTGTGCTGTGCTTACCTATAGTTGCCGAAGGGACTGAGGCTACGGTTGATGATTGTGGAGGGTTGTAGCTGTCGGAGGGTCTTAGGCTACAATTGTCGGTGATCGTGGCTGTCGGAGGGACTTAGACCACTATTTGTTGATGATGCGAGAAAACTGTAGCTACCAAGGGACTTAGGCTACTGTTTGTTGATGAAGCGAGAAAACTATAGCTGCCAAGAGACTTAGACTACTGTTTGTTGATGAAGCGAGAAAACTGTAGCTGCCAAGGGACTTAGGCTACTGTTTGTTGATGATGAAAGGTAGCTGCCAGGGGACTTAGGCTACTGTTGATGACGAAAGGTAGCTGCCGAGGGACTTAGGCTACTGGATGTTGATGATCGTGGCTGCCGGAGGGACTTAGACCACTGTTGATGACGAAAGGTAGCTGCTAGGGGACTTAGGATACTATTTGATGTTGATGAAAGGTAGCTACCATGGGACTTAGGCTATTGTTTGTTGATGATCGTGGCTGCCGGAAGGACTTAGACCACTGTTGATGATGAGGGAAAACTGTAGCTGCCAAGGGACTTAGGCTACTGTTTGTTTGATGATCGTGGCTGCCGGAGGGACTTAGACCACTGTTGATGAAGAGTTGTTGGTTTTCCATTTAGGGGACGGTCTTTGTTGGCGATTGACTGACTTTGGAAGCATTTTGTCGGAAAGCAGATTTTGCTGACGATTTGGCGACGGGGTTGACGATCTTTGATGAATATTGCTGGGAGACTGCTAGATTTGAATTCTTTGTCTTGATTATGGTTGAGGGATAGTCCTCACGATTCAATTTATTGCACCTGCGAGGGGGGGGGATTGTAAAGTATGCCACAAGGTTCAAAGTTTAAAACAGCAAACCACAGGTTTTTTTTGGAAAATATGGCCAGGGGGCCATTGTGTCGCACGACGTCTTAAAGCCCTTAAATAGTCCTTTTAAACGCTGAACAATCGCCATTTTGAAAGCTATAGCATTGAGAGGGAGGCGAACGGAGCTTGAGAGAAGAAGGATCATACGCACAAAATTGGTGGGGGAATCAAGTGAAATCAAAGGTTTGATTCAGATTCCTCTTGGGATAATGCCTCCTAGAACACGCCCTACGAAGAAAGGGCCTCAACATGCCGAGTTAGCTGCTTGTCGAAAGGGGATTCTACGAAATCAAAGGCCATTCATCCCACAAGCAGTGAGGGGTGAGTTTTATCCTCAGCTTAAAGAGCACACTTCTGCGACTGAGAAGAAATCCACGATATTTTCCTGTAACCCTTTCTTTTATTGGGACTAAAATTGATTTAAAATTGAACTTTTATGCCAAAAAGATTCGAACTTTGCATGCGAAATTATGAATTAACTGCATGAATTGAACTAGGAAAGGATTATGAATGCATGCTATATGTTTGAACCTAATTTTGCTTGAAAAGGGGAAAACAACTTCAAAGTAAACATGACTATATATTTTATGTAAATTTGGACAAATATGAACAATGATTGACATGTTTTTAAGGAGAAAATGAGATATTCATACCTGCGCTGTGTTTACCTGTAGGGATTGCGCACCCGGGGCTCTCCGGAGGTGATTGGCAGGTTGTGGGACAGCTTGCCCGACAGCCAGGAGTTGATTCATTCGCCCAAGGGCATGATTTATGGTAGGAGACTACTCATTCCTTCCACTTCTCTTGGGGCGAGGCAACAGTTACGCCGTATGATTTTACAGTCATCACCGGATTACCATTCACTGCTGAGCCTCTTTACCTTGATGAGCCCACGCTTGTTGCTGACCCCCAGCCTCTCACTGATGCAAATTTTATGGAGTTGCTTGGTTTCGTTCATTGGGATAAGAAAGGGGAATGGATATGAGCTGGGTAAGCTTCACAGTCATATTGGGGAGCAGAGCAGGGACTATCCAGAGGTCCTTGATGATTCTGAGGAGAGCCGGTTGAGAGATGAGAGGTTAGCGAGAGCCTTTATATGGGTTGGCCTGTCTGACATGCTGTTTGTCAACAGTGCGTCTATTGCCATGGTTTCATTGTTGGAGCTTTTGAGGATCTGGGCTGCTGTGGGGACTCGATCTTGGGGAGACTGAATGTGCGCTCGTCAAAAATTTGTTTCGATGATGAAAATAGGAGTCGCCACGCCATGTTTTAAGGTACACTTTGAAAAACCTTTGAAAGAGAAAAGGGTTCGGGGGTCAGGTTTCGTGTTGGGAAGAAGCGAGAGTTCACCCAACATGCCTCATCCGTAGACGAGTCTTTCTAAGTAAACATCCAAACAATTCAAGGTGTGTGCAAACAACGACAATGAACAAGTGTGGTAGAACATGAATTTTATTGATTGAACTGAGATTTTACAACTTGTGAGCCATTTGGTTAGGGAGGCCACATCCCAATTACAATAGATCAGAACAAATTACAAAGGAAAGTGATCTCTGCAAACAAACAAAGTGTGTCGCGTGACACAGAACATGCATGGCTGGTATAAGTACGCCAATCCAATTCGCGACCCTTTTAGGCGCATTTTAATGTGATAAAATTGTATTAAGGGGCATTTTGGTAAATTCCCAGCCTATCCCGAGACTTCCGGAAACATTTTATAAGTTTCCCACGAAGGAAGTACCTTTTGGTACTTTGCTCATGCTAAAGGACCTCTTGGGAATAAAACCTTTTTGGACCTTTTGGGTATTTTCCCTGAATGTTCCAGAAACTGGTTTTAGCGCCAAAAGCGGTTGTGACACCTTGTGTCACGTGACAAGTCGAGGCTTGGAAAGTGGTTACGTAAAGTCGTGCGACACAAGGTGACCACTAACTGCAGCCTATAAATAAGACCCTTCCCCTCTTAGAAATGGATCCAGAACTTGACATACTATTACTCTGCAGAAATTGCAACGTAACACACACACTAAAACATATACCCCTCTCTCTCTTCCCAATTCACCTCTAATCCCTTCCAATTTAACCCCATTCTCTCTATTACCCCTTAGATCTACTCTCAACTAATCCTCCCAAGCTCTCCAGGACCAGAAGCTGTTGTAGAAGGGTTCTGTACCTAACTTGGTACAGAATTCGTGAAAGCAACAAGGGTAACATCCTCAATTCCCTTTCCCCTCTCTCTTCTACCTCGTTTCTCTAATAATTCTATTGTTTTCTCTTCCTTGGATTCAGTAATCAGACTCTATCCGTCTAGATTACTGAATCCCAATCGCAATCTCTCTGTTTAACTTGGCTATTTTGGATAATTGATTGTTCATTGCTTGATCATTGTGAAACTTGGTGTTTAGACCCCAATGGGGTGTGGATCTATCCATATCCACACTCCCTGGGTTGAATTGTTGTTGTTTGTATATTTCGAAGCTTATCTGGTTGATCAATTGCATCTGTATTGGTTATTGTTGCTGTTGAGTTCATATCTGTAGGTATCTGCAGATGGACACTGTGTGTCACGCGACACACTATGACTGGTTAGATCCTGTGTCACGCGACACATCTAGCCAGGCACATCCTGTGTCACGCGACACTCTATGACCATTTGCAGATACCATTTTCCCTTGTAATCTGTATGGATCTGTTGTATAAGGGATGTGGCCTCCCTGAATAATTGGCTCACAAGTTGTAAGTTTCCAAGTTCATATCAATAAAATACATGTTTACTACATTTGTTTATTATCAATGCTTGCACACACTTATGGATTAATTGGATGTTTAATTTGAAAGACTCGTCTACGGACGAGGCGTGTTGGGTGAACTCTCGGTTCTTCCCAACACGTAACCTGACCCCCGGACTCATTCTCTCTTAAAAGGTTTTTCAAAGTGTACCTCTAAAACATGGCGTGACGACTCCTTTTTTTTCTTTTTCATCATTGGAAAACAAAATTTTGCCGGCGAGCGCACATTCAGTGGCGACTCCGCTGGGGACTAGCACTTTGAAAACCTGTTTTTCAAAGTTAAGAGGGTCAAGCTTTCATTAGATTGAACATCCAATATATCCAACTTTGTGTGCATCTTTGACAATCTTTTGTGGTTCATGCATTTTGTTGATTATGAGACTTGTGAGCCTTGTGTTTTTGTGGCCATTCTGTTGTGCTGTAGATATTATGCTTTGTTCCTTGCCATGGAGAGGCAGGGGCTGATTTGATTTTGCAGGGGTTCTGGTTCAGTGATCACCCTGGTCGTGCGACATCTCTGTCCCATGATGTCCTGTGTCACACGACAGGAACGGTCACTGAACAGGTCTTCAGAAGCTGGTTTGAGGGCAGTCCCTTGAATCAAAATGTGGCTCA
Organism: Adenophora triphylla var. japonica; assembly: GCA_022495995.1. Classification (NCBI taxonomy): domain Eukaryota; kingdom Viridiplantae; phylum Streptophyta; class Magnoliopsida; order Asterales; family Campanulaceae; genus Adenophora; species Adenophora triphylla. The sequence goes on along the minus strand of JAFEMH010002800.1, from coordinate 101,527 downwards.
GTTGATTATTGTTCCCTTTCTTCCCTGTGAGAGTGTGTGTGTTTTCTTTTTTTTTCTTTTCAAAAATAAATAAAATAAAATAATAAAATTTTGTTTTTCATAAATAAAAGAACATAGTCATCCGCACACTACACAACATAGACTTAGAACCCTCGGGTGCGATTGACGGCATCGCGGATGACCATGAAATTTGCCTACGCTTGAGCGCCTGAAATCAAACCTATCCCCCTAGTGCATTATAGGTGGCATCACACTTAAACCTTACCCACGGTTGGTTTTTGATACAACATTTTTTATCACACCAAAATGAATTGTTTTGAAACTTATCATAGGTCCTTATACCTTCCCCAAAACCTCGCATCTTGTGGGCATGTTGCCAACGCAACATGATTTCACGTGGGGACATGTCACTCCCGTGGCGTGTTCTAAATGAGAGATCATGCCGCATTGTCAACGTGCACCGACGAGAGGTCATGCCAGATTTTTCTTTGAAATTCTTCAAGAATACCCGTTATGCTGCCCAAATTTCCCCAGAAAATTGGACAACCTCTCCGTCCCATACGGTGTTAGGATTTGGTTAGGTATCATTACCTATTATAGATTTCAATGCAAGAAATTTAGTGTGATTTGAATGTTGCGTCCCTAGGCTTCCCCAAGGTGTAGTTAGTATAAATAAAGGCTTCTCCTTTCCCAACCGTACTTAGGATTTAAGATACTGATTTATACTTGAAGATAAATAAAATTGTTTGTGCAAGTCTGTCCCTCGTTCCTTTACCTCTCCCGTATTCCCTCAAAATCTCCCTTCACTACCTTATAAACCCATATCTACCCCTGCAGCTACGGCGAGTTGGACCCGCTCATCTGTCCCAGGAGCTCGTTTGGTTCGTGTTCAAGCAGTTTCAAGAGTTTCAGTCAGTGCAGAATCAAATATGCTCGGGAATGGAACTGTGTTTGCCGCTCAGTCTGCTGGAGGTTCGGTTTCAATGGGTCAACCGGGGTTGAACGATATGTCTGCAGAAGAGTTGAGGATAACTTTGGAAGCTGCTTTGGCCAGGGAACGCGAAGCCCACCTGTTGGCTCAGAATGCCAAGGCCCGAGAGGAAGAAGCTCATAACCGCTTTGTTGAAGCCATGAGAGCCAAGGGAATCGCAATACTCCATCGAGAAGATGGTTCTTACGAGGAAATTACTGAAGACAACAACAACGGGATTGGATCCGCTTCTCCTGCCCAGCCTGCTCAGCCCAGCTACAATGCTATGCCTCCTCCCATGAGCTATGCACCACGTCCGGATCAAATGACGTCTCCGGGAATGATTGTGAATGCCCAAGGAAGGTTTCCTCCTCCATCCTCTCAAATGTATAACCAAGTTGCTCAGCAGGGTGTTAGCAAAAGTGGCAGCCAACCATCGCACTTCTTTGATCTTACCTCCTCTCCAATTCCCAACGCCCCAAGCCGCAGACTCAGTACGGATCTCAATTCCAAGCAGGCTACTCCCAACCCCAGTTCAGTATGTACCCCGACAGTTATCAGGGCGGTCAGTCTAATCTGCAACAGAATGGTCAGTATCGTGTTTCAGGGAATCAAATTTGTCAAGCCAGTATTCCTCAGTATCCGCAGTCTCAATTTCAAGGCAACTTCCCTCAGCCCGCAGTGTGTTCTCCTCTTACCCAGCATCTGTATGGTTCCACCCCGTATTTTGCTCCTTGCATCAGTACAGGATTTTCTATTCTTGGGCAGTTTGGAGGTCAGTCATGGCAGTTCAGTCCCCAAAATCCCAGTGTTCAGTTTAATGGTTATGACATGTACGGGAACAGGATTCCCAGCTCAGTCAGTTTGTTGGATAGCAATATCAGTATCCCCAGTACCTTCGGTCTCCCATCGGCTGCTTTGCCCATTAGATCCACTCCAGAGTTCCCAGTGCCGTCTTCAACAGTGGCTCCTGCTATTCCCCAGATTCCAGGTTTGACTCCGGAAGTGACAACCTTATTGAAGCAGATGCAACAGCAAATCGATAGACTGACTGTGGGTTCTAGTGGTCTCAAGGTGGTGGACCCGGCTCAAGTAACGCCTCTTCCTCATAAGTTCAAAATGCCAAAGATGGATTTTGATGGCACGGCCTGCCCCAAGACTCATTTGGATACCTACGTCATGACAATGGGAGCGATGGGATGCACGCTCGAGTTTATGGCATCCCATTTTCATCTGACTTTGAAAGGACCAGCGCTCACTTGGTTTTTGGCCTTGAAACATGAATGCCGCTAGACCTGGAGCCAGATCACAGAGACTTTCTTGGAGAAATACCGGGGTAACCTAGAGTGGCGTACCACCCGGGATGACTTAGTGGGGACCATTCAAAAGAATGACGAGTCGATCACAGAATTTTATAAATGGTGGAATGCCAAGCTTAACGAGCTGTCAGAGCCAATTCCCCTTTAGGATCAGAAAGATATTTTCTTATCGTGTGTGAAGCCAGTACTAAGGGAAGCCATTGGAAAAGGTTGGTATCCAGATTTGCGAGAAATGGTTGGAATGGGCCCTAGAAGTGAGAACAGGCTGTTTAATCTCACCCCAAATGCAAATGCCGGAGGTAGTAGCGGAAGTGGAGGATTCCGATACCGAGCACCTAACCCTGTTTCTGCGATGGCGTCAAAGGGAAGAGAAGTGGTCAAAGATAACAGTATCAACAACCTGCAAAGAGGAGGTGGCAATGTACAGAATGCAGTGAGATTCCAACCCAGTCGATAGCCAAGGTTTGATGACTTGGGCATGTCTACAGAAGAAGTTTTCAACGACCTGCTTCGACCGGCATGATTAAGCCGTTGGAAAATTACAGCCCTGCCCGTCCTAATCCCAATCTTGATGCTAGTAAGTATTTCCGATTCCATCAGTTCCCAGGACACACCACAAACACTTGCGTAACCCTCAAGAAGATCATCCAAGGCCTTGTGGATGAAAAGAAGATCGAAAAATCTCCTCGCCCTAACGTCGTCAGCAACCCTCTGCCAAGTAACAACGTGAATCTCATCGACTTTGGTCAAGATTACTTCGTCAATGTAATAGAGTTTGGAGAGTCTGTAGTTGGAAATGATAGTGGTGATTGTAATGAGCTCATGACTGATGTAAACCCTTGTTCCAATGAAATGAAAGACAACTTTTGCTACGTCTTGTATCTTGATGATTTATATAATTTGAATAATGCTGTTGAGTACGATGATTATGAAGAGCGTTTGGTTGTTAACGCTATATCCTTTAGGGCTCCTAGAGAATCTCCAATCTTTCTGGAGGAGCTCAGGATAACAGCTAACTGGGAATCCCCTTTGTCCGTAAATGAGATAAGACAGGCAGCGTGGCCATACAGCACTCGCCCTGTTCCGCTTACACTGGCAGAACTCAAGGAGGCTAGCAAGAATTTTGTGGTTGAAGATCATCAAGAGGTTAATTTGTTGACTCGGTCAGGAAGAATGTTGGGAATGAATAGTGCAGATCCATCCGGGAAAGGCAAAGGAGTTGCGGTCTCGAATCCCCAAGCCCCTCAATATCCCTACAGATCGGCAGGAAATGAAGAAGTCCAAGAGGACCCAATCTTGACGCAGTTAAACCCAAGCTGATATCTCTTTGTGGTCTCTGCTCACATCCTCCTACCCCCACAAGTTAAAATTGGAAGAGGCTCTGTCCAAAACCAAGGTGTCTGTCAATGCCACTCCAGACGAGGCTTGCCAACTAATCGGGACAGCCCAGTATGGGAATATTATTACTTTTACAGACCTTGATCTACCTGTTTACGGTGCAAAGCATAATGAGTCTCTACACATCACAGTGCCACTGGAGGGGCGTCGAATTCCCCATGTGTTGGTAGACAATGGGTCGGCCATGAACGTGCTCCCTGCCAAGATGATGAGCATGCTAGACATTGATGCACAAAGCCTTAAGCCATCCAACCAAACCATAAAGGCCTACGATTCTACATCCAGGGTAGTGTTAGGGATAGTCTCTCTGAATCTGTTATTTGGGAGTAAGGAGATGATGGTAGAGTTCCAAGTTATCGACATTCCTGTCACGTTTTCAGCGCTATTGGGTAGACCATGGATTCATGAAATTGGAGCGGTAGCCTCCACCCTCCACCAGTGTTTGAAGTTTGTGCAAGATGGAGTGTTGACAACTATTTACGGGGATAGCGTCACTATTGGGGAAACCAGCACCAATACCATGCCGGTGATGGAAATCAAGCTTGACCAGGAGAACCTGATGCTCAGTGGATTCACAATCGAAAAGCCTAAAGGGCAGGTCTGCACCATCGATTTAACAACATCCTCGGACAAGATTCCCCCTGTGTTGAAAATGATGAGAGGCATGAGCTACATCCCTGGTCTGGGGCTAGGGAAGCATCAACAGGGACCATGTAAGCTTATAATGCCGGAACCCAAGAGAAACAGGCGAGGCCTGGGATATGTCGTGACCGGAGAGGACAAAGCGTATGAGAAAACTGAAGCATTTAAAGAAAGGATGACCTCAGCTGCCGGCAAAAGTTACAAGAGGCCTGAGATGCGCCCGTACAGCTGGTCTTTGAACAAGCACTTTATCAAAGAAGATGGGGAAATGTTCGTTTTCCCGGAACTGAAGCTGAACCAAATGGAAGAAAGGATGAGAACAATTCGGAGGTTTGCCAGCAGTCAAAACCCGATAAAGGAAATGCTCGTTAGTATGCCTAGGAGGCTAGGTGTCACAGCCACATTTGAGAACAGCTACCATTTCTGGGGGCCTAATTATGTGAACCAGTTTGAGAAGCTTGCTCTAGACGAGCCCACAATATACAAGATCCGCGGTGCTGACCCATAGACATTGATGGTGATTTGGCAGATCTGTTCAAGGATCAAGGGCTGTCAGAGCCTGAGAGTGGTCTGCATTCGGTAGAGGTACCTACAGAAGGGTTGGTTGTTGCTGAGGATCCCAGAGATTTGATTGACTTTTCCTCTGATAACGAGGTAGTGGCTGTATTGGAATTTGAAAAGAGGCCAGTTGTGAATCTGAACAGTTTGGAGACCGTTGCAGAGAGGCCGTTGCAGAACTGGACTTCATTTCAAGGACCGGTCGCTGACAGGGAGACTATGATAAAAAAACTTGGGCTCAAGCCTCGTCCTTATCCCTCTGCATCTAAGTTTGTCCCCCGTGTCTTGAGTCGTTCCCCTGAATCCCTTGTGATTGAGTTTGAGTCCTCCGATCGGTCTGACGTCCTCACGACGGAAGACCGTCGCGTGTTATAGATACTGTTTTTCCCTTCGCTTTGAATAAAATGGTCGATCTTTCTGAGTACCCCGTGATTGCAAATCTAACAATTGAACGCTTAACCAAGAATAATCATCAAGATTTAAAAATAATTAAGCTAGATTCAATTGAAGATAATGTAGACTTAATAGATAAGCAAATTTTAGAAAATAATTCAAAGCAGGTGTGCGAGCAAAAGGAAAGCCAGGCCCAAGCTGCTGAATGTGCGCTCGCCCGCGAAATTTTGTTTTCCAATGATGAAAAAGAAAAAGAAAAGGAGTCGCCACGCCATGCTTTAGAGGTGCACTTTGAAAAACCTTTTAAGATAGAAAATGGGTCCGGGGGTCAGGTTACGTGTTGGAAAGAACCAAGAGTTCACCCAACACGCCTCATCCGTAGACGAGTCTTTCTAATTAAACATCCATTTAAACCATAAGTGTGTGCAAGCATTGATAATGAACAAATGTAGTAAACGTGCATTTTATTGATATGAACTTGGAAACTTACAACTTGTGAGCCAATTATTCAGGGAGGCCACATCCCTTATACAACAGATCACTACAGATTACAAGGGGAAATGATATCTGCAAATGGTCACAGAGTGTCGCGTGACACATGATGTGCTTGGTCAGATGTGTCGTGTGACACAGGATCTAACCAGTCACAGTGTGTCACGTGACACACAATGTCCATCTGCAGATACCTACAGATTTGAACTCAGCAGCACCAATAACCAACACAGATCCAATTGATCAACTAGATAAGCTTCAAAATACACAAACAATAACAATTCAACCCAGGGAGTGTGGATATGGATAGATCCACACCCCCTTGGGGTCTAAACACCAAATTCCACAATGATCAAGCAATGAACAATCAATTATCCAAAATAACCAAGTTAAACAGAGAGATTGCGATTGGGATTCAGTAATCTAGACGGATAGAGTCTGATTACTGAATCCAAGGAAGATAAAACAATAGAATTATAGAGGAACAAGGTAGAAGAGAGAAGGAAAAGGGGATTAAGGATGTTACCCTTGTTGCTTCCACGAATTCTGTACCAAGTTAGGTACAGAACCCTTCTACAACAGCTTCTGGTCCTGGAGAGCTTGGGAGGATTGGTTGAGGGGGGATCTAAGGTTTGATAGAGAGAAGTGGGTTGAATTGGAAGGGATTAGAGGTGAATTGGGAGGAGAGAGAGAGGGGTATATGTTTCTAGTGTGTGTGTTACATTGCAATTTCTGCAGAGTAATAGTATGTCAAGTCGGGATCCATTTCTAAGTGGGGAAGGGTCTTATTTATAGGCTGCAGTTAGTGGTCACCTTGTGTCGCACGAACTTCTGTATTCACTTTCCAGGCCTCGACTTGTCGCGTGACACAAGGTATCACAACTGCTTTTGGCGTCAAAACCAGTTTCTGGAACATTCAGGGAAAATACCCAAAAGGTCCAAAAAGATTTTATTCCCAGGAGGTCCTTAAGCATGAGCAAAGTACCAAAAGGTACTTCCTTCGCGGGAAACTTATGAAATGTTTCCGGAAGTCTCGGGATAGGCCGGGAATTTACCAAAACGCCCCTTAATGCAATTTTATCACATTAAAATGCACCTAAAAGGGTCGCGAATTGGATTGGCGTACTTACAGAGCCCCTCGACAACGTCACTTATGGAAGAAGTGAGGTTGTCGATAAAATAAGACCCAATCCCAATTAGCGGCAAGGGATAAGGCAGAGGGCTAGACGGTGATATGGGGAGATCGGATGGCTGGACCTTTGGAGAAAGGATTCCTACGTATCCCTGGGAGGGAATCAAGCCAAATCGTAGTTCGGAAACAAAACTGACAATAAGCAAGAAAGAGTAGAGATGTGTCTTCATACCTTTGCTGTGCTTACCTGTAGCTACCTGAGGGGCTGGTTCTACTGCGGGTGGCGAGTAGCTGCCGTTGGTGCAAGGTTGTAGCTGCCGGAGGGTCGCATGCTGCAACTGGTATTGGCGAGTAGCTGCCGGAGGGTCTCATGCTACCGCTGTTGAAAGGTTGTAGCTGCCGGAGGGTCTCATGCTACATCTGGTCTTTGTGGATGCCGGAGGGACTCATACCACTGGGTGTTGGTGCAGGGTAGCTGCCAGGGGACTCACGCTACTGCTGCTGGTCTTCGTGGATGCCGAAGGGACTCATACCACTGGGTGTTGGTGCAGGGTAGCTGCTAGGGGACTCACGCTACTACTGCTGGGGATAAGTGTAGCTGCCGGGGAACTCACGCTACTGTTTTTGTTGGAATTTTACTGGTTTTGCCGAATGCTGGACGGTCTTTTTTGACAGTTGACTTTTGTGTCCCGAGCTTTGCTTGGTAACCCGAGGACTTTGCTTGCTAGGGAGCGAGCTTTTATTTGTGCTTTGGTGGCGAGGCCACTGATCTGGTAGGACGGGAACTTTGCTTGCTAGGGAGCGGGTTCTTGTTGGTGCTTTGGCAGCGGGGCCGTTGTCTGGTAGGACAAAAACTTTGCTTGCTAGGGAGCGGGTTCTTGTTGGTGCTTTGGAGGCGGGGCCATTGATCTTGGTGCGCACTGCTGGGGAGACTAAAATAGACACGAATTCTTTGTCTCGGTTTTGACTGAGGGCCAGTCTTCAAGGGTTGATGAGGCTCAGTTGATCATTTTACCTGCGGGGGAAACAACACTCCAAGTGCTACATCTAACTATGCTATCTCGTTAGCAAAGATTAAACTATGTTAGCTTGTTTGCACGAGTCTGTCTGTTCTGGGAAAGAAATGCGATCATTGTATTAAAAGGTCAGCTTTGTCGGGTTTGTACATGAGATATTGGAACTGTCTCAGGTAAGTGTGTATAGTGATACATATAGTAAGGGGGGCCCTCTCCCGTGCATTTTCATAGGGATGTATGCGAGGATGGGAGGTGTATTTATAAGTACGCCAATCCAATTCACGACCCTTTTAGGTGCATTTTAATGTGATAAAATTACATTAAGGGGCGTTTTGGTAAATTCCTGGCCTATCCCGAGACTTTCGGAGACATTTCATAAGTTTCCCGCGAAGGAAGTACCTTTTGGTACCTTGCTCATGCTAAAGGACCTCGAGGGAATAAAACCTTTTTGGACTTTTTGGGTATTTTCCCTGAATGTTCCAGAAACTAGTTTTGGCGCCAAAAGCAGTTGTGACACCTTGTGTCACGCGACAAGTCGAAGCCTGGAAAGTGGTTACGTAAAGTCGTGTGCGACACAAGGTGACCACTAACTGCAGCCTATAAATAAGACCCTTCCCCTCTTAGAAATGGATCCAGAATTTGACATACTGTTACTCTGCAGAAATTGCAACGTAACACACACACCAAACACACCCCTCTCTCTCTTTCCTACCCCTAACCTACTTCCAATTCCTTCCAATTCAACCCACTTCCTCAATCAAACCTTAGATCCACCTTATACCCATCCTCCCAAGCTTTTCAAGACCAGAAGCTGCTGTTGAAGGGTTCTGTATCTAACTTGATACATAATTCGTGGAAGCAACAAGGGTAACATCCTCAACCCCCTTTTCTATCTCTCTTACCTTGATAATTGGATAATTCTATTGTTTTACTTCTCTTGGATTCAGTAATTAGACTCTATCCATCTAGATTACTGAATCCCAATCGCAATCTCTCTGTTTAACTTAGTTGATATGAATAATTGGGTGTTCATTGTTGGATATTTGTTGAGATTGTTGTCTAGATTCCAAGGGAGTGTGGATCTCTCCATATCCACACTCCAGGGGTTGAATTGTTTTTAATTCTATATTTCGAAGCTAATCTGTTCGATCAATTGGATCTGTGTTGGTTATTGTTGTTATTGTGTTCAAAATTGTAAGTTCCTGCAGATGGACATTATGTGTCACGCGACACATTGTGCATGGGTGATCCTGTGTCACGCGACACATCTGGTCATCTATGTCCTGTGTCACGCGACACATTATGCTTGTTTGCAGGAACCCTTTCCTTTTGTAATCTGTTCTGATTTGTTGTAGTAGGGATGTGGCCTCCCTGAATAACTGGTTCACAAGTTGTAAGTCTCTTTCCAAATCAATAAAATTCATGTTTATTACACTTGTTCATTATCATTGATTTGCACACACTTATGGATTGCCTGGATGTTTGATTAGGAAGACTCGTCTACGGACGAGGCGTGTTGGGTGAACTCTCGGTTCTTCCCAACACGTAACCTGACCCCCGAACCCGTTCTTTTTCATAGGTTTTTCAAAGTGTACCTCTAAAACATGGCGTGGCGACTCCTTTATCTTTTTCACCGTTGGAAACTCAAAAATTCCGCGGGCGAGCGCACATTCAGTGGCGACTCTGCTGGGGAACTACACTTTGAAAACTTGTTTTTTCAAAATTTAGTGGGTCAAGCTTTCATTTGATTGAACATCCAACATGTCCATCTTTGTGTGCATCTTTGATAATCTTTTGTAGTACATGCATTTTGTTGTATTTGGAGACTTGTGAACCTTGTGCATATTTTGTGGCCATTCTGTTGTGCTTTGGTTATTTTGTTTGACCCTTGCCATGGAGAGGCAGGGGCTGATTTGATGTTTGCAGGGGTTCTGGTTCAGTGATCACCCTGGTCGTGCGACATCTCTGTCCCATGATGTCCTGTGTCACGCGACAGGAATGGTCACTGAACAGGTTTTCAGAAGATGGTTTGAGGGCAGTCCCTTGAATCGAAAATGGCTCAGTTGATTATTGTTCCCTTTTTCCTTGTGTAAGAGTGTGTGTGTTTTCTCTTTTTCTTTTCAAAAGTAAAAAAAAATAAAATAAAATTTTGTTTTCGTAAATAAAATAATATAGTCATCCGCACACTACTACCACATAGATCTAGAGCCCTCGGGTGCGATTGACGGCATCGCGGACGGTGATGTATGTCGCCTACGCTTGAGCGCCTAATATCAAACCTATCCCCCTAGTGCGTTATAGGTGGCGCCACACTTAAACCTTACCCATGGTTGGTTTTTGATACAACGTTTTTATCACACCAAAATGAATTGTTTTTGAAATTTACCATAGGTCCTTATACCTTCCCCAAAACCTCGCATCTTGTGGGCATGTTGCCAACGCAACATGATTTCACGTGGGGACATGTCACTCCCGTGGCGTGTTCTAACGAGAGATCATGCCGCATTGTCAACGTGCACCGACGAGAGGTCATGCCAGATTTTTCTTTGAAATTCTTCAAGAATACCCGTTATGCTACCCAAATTTCCCCAGAAATTTGGACAACCTCTCCGTCCCATACGATGTTAGGTTTTGTTTAGGTATCATTACCTATTATGGATTTCAATGCAAAGCATTTAGTGTGGTTCGAACGTTGTGTCCCTAGGTTTCCCCCAAGGTGTAGTTAGTATAAATAAAGGCTTCTCCTTTCCCAACCGTACTTAGGATTTAAGACACCGATTTATACTTGAAGATAAATAAATTGTTTGTGCGAGTCTGTCCCTCGTTTCCTTTCCCTCTCCCGTACGCCCTCAAGATCCTTTTCTCTCCTTTCACTACCTTATAAACCCGTATCTACCCTCTGTAGCAGTGACAAGTTGGGTGCGTGCCCTGATATCCAGTGCTCGTTTGGTTCGCGTCTCCGGAATATTTGCAGTCTCTACGAAGTTCCCATCTGTTCTACTGTTCGAGATGTCTGGTGCAAAAGTTATACCGTTCACTCAGTCTGGAATTCCTCTCACTTCAAGTCAACTAGACATGAATGATTTGTCGGTGGCAGAGTTGCGAGCTGCTCTTGAGGCTGCCATGGTTTGTGAATGTAAAGCTCAATTGGTCGCCCAAGTTGCTAAAACCCGAGAAGAAGAAACGCACGCTAGATTTGTGGAAGCGATGCGCGTTCGAGGGATCATACTAATTCGTCATGAAGATGGGTCATACGAAGAAATCATCGATGCTAGTAATGTTGAGCATGGAATTGGAAATGTGATGAAAAGGATAGATGAAGATGAGCAAGATAAGATTCTTTCCCCGGCACCTCAAGTGGTCCAAACTCAGATTCCGGATAGACAATCGACTCTCGAGATTTTTGATTCTCTTAATCAAATTGGTTTACAAAGTCAGTATCAGCCAGACTCCCAAGGATCATGTCATTATTTCACTCAGAAGGGATCACTGCTATTCCACCCTGACCAAGCTCCCCTCCAAGGAAGTGTTTCTCAACCACCGATGGGTTCATACAGCTTCAATTTATCACCTCCCCAGGATCAGCGTCCAGGGCCAACCTCATACGTAACTGTGAATCAGATGTCTTTCGTTCCTGCTGTGAACCCTATCCAGCAAGGGACGCCAATACCCGGGTCCCCTTCAAAGGCAGTTCAGATGGAAAGGAAGAAAGCGTACTGGGGAAAGGTGGGAATGCCTATGACTCAATTCCTCAAAGTTTTGGTGAGTGGAGGACTGGTTCAACCATTAATCAATTATAGTCCCCCGCATAACAACATGAAGCTGGATCCAAACAGATATTGCTACTATCACCAGTATCATGGCCATAACACTTGTGAATGCAGACAGTTGAGGGTGATCATCCAAGAACTCATTGACGAAGGGAAGATCGAGATAGGTTCTCATGAGGAAAATGGTGTCCAGAATCATAGTCGGTGTTTACCACGCAAACAACGAGAATTCGATGACCTGGGAATAACAACCGAGGAAGCCTTCATTGGGTTGATGCGAAGGGGAATGATAAAGCCGCTTGATAATTATCACCCCATCAAACCCAATCCGAGTCTAGATCGCAGCAAGTACTGTTACTATCATCAGCACCCTGGGCATGTAACCAACGACTGTTCCCTTCTAAAGGTGCTTATTCAGAAGCTGGTTGATGAGGGTGGAACCGAGAAAGATCCTCCTAAGGTGATCGATAATCCTCTCCCGCAATTCCAAGGATTCCCCATGTGAAGAAGTTAGTCAGTCAGGCATCGTAGGGTCCTAGATTGTTTTATTTTATTTTGCTAGCAAATGTTTTTATGATTTGAATCTATTGCATCCATGTTATGAGTCTTTTATTTCAATAATAAAATATTTGTTTCTATTCCTGCTAGACTCGAGACATTATTTGCACACCCACGTTACATTTAATTGAAATGGTCTTATTCTACATAATCACTTGTGCTGCTCAAATACTAATGCTTTGAAATGACTAATATTTAAATTGATCGGAGTGAGAAAATTTTCTGATATCCTTCTCAAAGTGGAGCTTACTAACTCCCCACCTCGATTCCCATATGCTCACATACCTTCCATCGTCCCCGCTATCTCATTGCTCGATGAACTTGCACAGATCTTCCTCAAGTAAGCTTAAGAAAGTAAATGAAGACTTGATCTCGTTTGGACCATCCGGTAGGGACTGTGGTTGAAACTTTCACCCTTAGAAAAACCACTGCCTCACCCTCACTAAACAATATCCCTTCATTTCAAGATCGGCATGTTTTGAAACCTATTTAGCTATCGCCAGAAGAAGAGGGACTATCCTTGAGGCTCCCGTGATTCAAAGAAAGATTGACCGGCTCCAAGCTCAAGAACGACGTAAAGCAACAATCCATCTTGGGGACTAGCTGAAACTCTCCTCTCAAAGACAAAATTGAAAAAAAAAGAGAGAGACAAAAATATAAGAAAAAAATTAAAAAACAAGAAAAAAAACGAGAAAAAGAAAAGAAAGAGAGCCTAGTCCCCAGCGATTCTCTCAAAAGCAAAAGTCAAAGGATCCGGTCGTTACTCAAGAGGAGTCTCAGAGTGAATAAAGAGACAGCACGGATGTCCCTCACCATTACCTCTAGCCAATTCCAAACCGTCCTCTCGATTTTAGAGGACATTCCCGTTATCATTACCTTTGACCTTGACCAAAAGCCAAAAGATCGACCTCTCATTCTTAGAGGTAGCAAAGATGCAACCACAAGATATCCTCCCCGTAGAAATCCCAAACACATACCCAAGAGCCAACCTCTCATCTTTAGAGGTTCAGCCAGCAAAAAGCCTAGCCGATCTCTCGTCTTAAGAGGTCATGATATCCTAAATCACCCGAAGACCGATCGAAGCCCGGAACCCAGCCGCAGTTCCTACCGGATAGTAGTTTCAGATCACCAATCGAAGATTGTGCAAATTCAATCCATTCATTCGACGTTTTATGTGAGCATATTCCATTTATCCTCCGCAAACACTTGATGTTGATGTCCCACTGGGGCTTCACATCCGTGTCTCCCATCGACATTCCAACAGGATATGTTTTTAAACTCCTAAAATCCTCAAAGGTCCTCAGATTCTCGAATTTCCGTTCATTCTTTTCATTCGGGATAAGCCCGAACTACGGCGACCTGAGCTCCTCGTCAGGAGGGGAACGTAGGCAACCAGAACTGGTCCGGTCGAAATCACAAACAGATCTCAGAAAATCCGGTCTCCTCAAGAACCATTCTCATACACTGTCTATCCGTCCGAGTTTAATTATTGATATCAGTAGGATTTCTCCTCAAGATTGATTGAAATATTTGTTCATATCGGCTTTGGTGTTGAATAACCCGAACATCAATAAAGGGTTTTAAGCAGCCTTGTGATCATCGTGAATAAGACAGGTTTTTAAGTGTCTCGGCAAGTCTTCTTCTCTACATTTTTAGGGATATATAGAGCTAAACACTGTATTTTCTGTAAAGCAGGGGCTTCCATACACTCTCCACACCTTGTGATGCTTATACTCTCCGAAAAGAGTTAAACCAAAAAGCGAGAGTGTCGTACGTAAGTCCGGGAACTATTCCCACCTTTTGGAAAATGTGCCCCTGCACGTGAACATCCCTAAGTCTTATCTGCCGACTGATTAACTAAAGCTCGAAGAACGACCTCCTCCAGGATTACATGACGTGTTGTCTGCAATAAGGCTATGTGTCAAACCGGGGCTTGGTCAAAGAAGAGGAAGAATGATGTGTTCGTCTGAGTAAAGTACTGGGGCTAGCTTTATAATCTTGATCCTTGGGTGTGGATTGGTGACTTAAAGCCTACTTCATGATCGAAGATTACTGCATTCTTTGCCCTAAGAAAATGGGAGAGATCTTGAGATAATATGGAAGTCTGATTTTGAAGTCCTGTCAGCATGACTTGTTGTGTCACGCGACAGAATGTTCTCCAGCTGTCTTGAGTCGTGCGACACCTTGAGTCCAACACCAGACATCAGAAGACTGCAATCTGTTCTCCACCAGGGCACACCCCGACTTGTTCGAAGCTGCAAATCAAAGCCATCATCCTACAGATAAACCAGGGAGAGGGATTCATTCAGTTCGTATACATACAAGCCATCATATACATGTCATACACAATCAAACCATTCAAACCACATTCATATCAATGCCAAAACCTTTCGAAAAAAAAATTCTTTCTTTCCCATTCTTCCAAAAAAGTGGACTCGCGCAAACAACAAAAACTAATAATAATGTGCTAGAACTAGGAAAGTGCAGAGCAAATAAGTGTTTACAAAAAAAAAAAGAGAGAGAGTGTTTGTCCATTTTTTTTCCAAAAAGGGGGTACAATAATCAAAAAGCTATATCTTGATCCAAGAGGCTACTCAGAGCCATCAGAAACATAAACATCTCCGTCATCATCGGAATCATCATCATCATCTCCCTCGCTCTCCTCCCCATCTGCGTCGTTGCCCTCCGCATGTGCATGATCTGGATCGGCAGCAGTACCATGATAAATAACGGGGTCATCTCGGAAAAGCTCATGAACAGCAGGAATAGCCGTGGTCTCAAGCTCGTGAGGATCTCCGGAATCATCACTCTCATACTCAGTGCTAGGAGGACTAGGGGGACGACGAGGGGTAGTCTTGGTCCTAGGCCTATGTGTATCATCAACAGATATATCAGTACGAGACCTCTTCCTGCTAGGCAAGCTGGGCGTAGAATCATCATCAGAGCTTTAAGCCAAACATCGCTCCCTCCAGTAGCGTCCACTCCTCTCCAGCTGATCAATCATATCCATGGACCCGGTGTAGTGACGAGCAAAGCTCCAGTAAATATCCGCTGAGATCTGGTACAATCAAACAAGGAAGAATCAGAGGCCAGTCAGGATAAAAGGACAAAAGATATAAACAGTTCAAAACAATAAAGGAAGAAAAGACAGTGGCTTACAGATCGGGTGCCCTCCGGAAGCTGAAAATACGGATAAATCCTGCTGGTATCGAGAGGAGCCCATCTCAAGTGGTCCCCATCCTGAAAGTCAACGAAGGGAGGAGGTAAAGGAGCATCCGCCACATATCCAGTAGAAGGGCCTGCGCCCTGAGCATCACGTTTGGGCTCCACCTGAGGCGACCTCAACCTCACCGTCACATAAGCCCCGTAATCTCCATCCACAGTATAGTTGAACACAGCCTCCCCTTGGACCAAAGCAGCCACGTCCTCTAGTTTCCGAGGAAACCATATATCAGCAGGAGGATCAACTGGGACTCTAGCAACGCTACCAGGGCCGTGCTGCCTGTAGACCCGCTCTCCCAAATACAGTGCATCGCCAGATAGACCTACCAAAAGCTTGCAGCACTCAGTAAGATGTAAAGCATATCCCAGATCAAATCCAGCATATCGGTCAGCCCAGGGAAATAGACTCAGACTCCCAGGAGTCCCCCGCAAGCAGATCATAGTGTCAGGGTAAGAAGCCATCACCCGTCCCCTGGTGTCCGCTGTCCGGACCTTCTGCCGCGCATCTTTCACCCAGCGCCTCATGGCAGGAAACATAGTGACCGGGTATGCCTCCTGAACCCGCCAAGCATAACAGCCGATGACTTCATTGGCCCAAACCTGAAAAAGAAGGATCAGAACAAGTCAAATTGATAGCAAGAAAAGACAGAGAGAAATGATTTCCAAAAGGTGGGGTCAGATTGAGAAATACCTCAAAAGCTAAATGGCAGCAGTTGAAGGACTTAGCCTCCCTCTGCTGACATCATCCATAACCAAGTACAGCTCAGCTAATCCTGCCTCTCCCCAGGACAAAGTCCCAACAACATCCCAATCTCTCAAAAGCTCCAGCAAAGAAAGCAAAGCGAAAGATGTGTCGTTAATAAACAACATGTCAGAAAAGCCAATCCACACGAAAGCCCTAACCAGCCTCTTGGCCCTCAATCGGCTCTCCTCAATGTCTGCCAGATCAGTCGGGTAACCCCTACTCTACACAACAAGCTGACCGTGGAGCTCCCCCAGCTCATACCCATTCCCCTTCTTGTCCTTGGGAACAAAACCAACCATCTCCATAAAGTATGCCTCGGTGGGAGGCTGTGGATCATCCTCAAGGGCAGGATCCTCTAAATATAGTGGCTCAGCAGTGAAAGGATGGCCTGTGATAGCAGCAAAGTCATATGTCATGACTGTCGCCTCCCCCTAAGAAAAGTGGAAAGAATGGGTGGTCTCCCACCAGAACTCCCGGAATGCCCTCACAAGCCCCACACTCCGCTGAGTATCCCCGATGGCCTTCGCCATCTCAAAGAACCGACCCAGCCCGACAGCGTATATCAAGCCCTTAGGCGAATGCTCCAGCTCCTGGCTGCCGGGCAGAAGATCCCACAGCCGACCAATAACCTCTGGTGAGCCTCGAGTACGCAACTCCTGCAGGTAAACACAGCACATGTATGAATATCCCAAGTTTTTTGCAAAGAAAAAAGCATGTCAATCAATTACAATTTTGTATTTCATTTTTTTTTTCTTTTCCAAAGTAAAATTAGGGTTGAAACGTTTAGCATGCATCCATGATTTCTAATAACTCAAAACCATGCAGCAAATTCATGATTTCGCAGGTAAAAAGCTCGAACATTTCGACACAAAACCAATTGTTCAATATAATGAAAAGCAAGGGTTACGGAATTACCGTATCTTTCTTCTCAGGCACAGAAGTGTGCTCCCTGAGTTGGGGATAGAAATCTCTTCGCACCACCTGAGGGATGAACGACCTTTGATTTCGTTGAGCATTCTTCCTTCGAGCGGCCAATTGAGCTTGTTGAGGTCCCTTCTTCGTGGGACGTGGTCTAGGAGGCATGGTTGCAAGCCAAAAACAATATCAATACCTTGGATTCTCTTGATTTCCCTTGAATTCGTACGAATGGGTGGCCTCTCCTCTCAAAACCGCTCGTCTCCCTCTAAAAATGTGTTTTCAAAACAGAGACTGTTCAGCGTTATAAGGGTCTGGCCATGAGCTTTATGTGGTCGTGCGACACAACGTGACTCCATGGCCAGATTTTCCAAAACCCCCCTGTGGTCTGATATTTTGCACTTTAGCCCCTGAGGCGTGCTTTGCAGTTTTCCCCCACAGGTACAATGATCAACTGAGCCTCATCAACCCTTGAAGACTGGCCCTCAGCCAAAATCGAGACAAGGAATCCGTACCTATTTTAGCCTCCCCAGCAGTGCGCACCAAGATCAATGGCCTCGCCGCCAAAGCACCAACAAGAACCCGTTCCCTAGCAAGCAAAGTTCCCGTCCTACCAGACCAGTGGCTTCAAAGCACAAACAAAAGCCCGCTCCCTAGCAAGCAAAGTCCCCGGCTTACCAAGCAAAGCTCAGGGCACAAAAGTCAACCGTCAATAAAGACCGTCCAGCATTCGGCAAAACCAGTAAACTACCAACAAAAACAGTAGCGTGAGTCCCCCGGCAGCTACACTTATCCCCAGCAAAAACAGCAGTAGCGTGAGTCCCCTGGCAGCTACCCTACACCAACACCCAGTGGTATGAGTCCCTCTGGCATCCACGAAGACCAGCAGCAGTAGCGTGAGTCCCCTGGCAGCTACCCTGCACCAACACCCAGTGGTATGAGTCCCTCCGATATCCACGAAGACCAGCAGCAGTAGCGTGAGTCCCCTGGCAGCTACCCTGCACCAACACCTAGTGGTATGAGTCCTTCCGTCATCCACGAAGACCCGGCGATAGCGTGAGTCCTGGCGGCTACCACGCACCGGCACCGATGGTATGAGTCCCTCCGGCATCCACGAAGACCAGCAGCAGTAGCGTGAGTCCCCTGGCAGCTACCCTGCACCAACACCCAGTGGTATAAGTCCCTCCGACATCCATAAAGACCAGTTGTAGCATGAGACCCTCCGGCAGCTACAACCTTTCAACAGCGATAGCATGAGACCCTCCGGCAGCTACTCGCCACTACCAGTTGCAGCATGAGACCCTTCGGCAGCTACACAATTGCACCAATGGCAGCTACTCGCCACCCGCAGTAGCACCAACCCCTCAGGTAGCCACAGGTAAGCACAACAAAGGTATGAAGACACGTCTCTACTATTTCTTGCTTATGGTCAGTTTTGTTTCCGAACTACAATTTGGCTTGATTCCCTCCAGGGATACGTAGGAATCCTTTCTCCAAAGGTCCAGCCATCCGATCTCTCCAGATCACTGTCTAGCCGTCTACCCTATACCTTGTCGCTAATTGGGATTGGGTCTTATTTTATCGACAATCTCACTTTTTCCCAAAAGTTACGTTGCCGAGGGTCTCTGTAAGTACGCCAATCTAATTCGCGACCCATTTAGCTGCATTTTAATGTGATAAAATTGCCTTAAGGGGCGTTTTGGTAAATTCTCGGCCTATCTCAAGATTTCCGGAGACATTTCATAAGTTTCACGCGAAGGAAGTACCTTTTGGTACCTTGCTCATGCTAAAGGACCTCCAGGGAATAAAACCTTTTTGGACTTTTTGGGTATTTTCCCTGAATGTTCCAGAAACTGGTTTTGGCGCCAAAAGCAATTGTGACACTTTATGTCACGCGACAAGTCGAAGCCTGGAAAGTGGTTACGTAAAGTCGTGTGACACAAGGTGACCACTAACTGCAGCCTATAAATAAGACCCTTCCCCTCTTAGAAATGGATCCAGAATTTGACATACTGTTACTCTGCAGAAATTGCAACGTAACACACACACCAAACACACACCCTCTCTCTCTCCTACCCCTAACCTACTTCCAATTCCCTCCAATTCAACCCACTTCCTCAATCAAAACTTAGATCCACCTTATACCAATCCTCCCAAGCTTTCCAAGACCAGAAGCTGCTGTTGAAGGGTTCTGTATCTAACTTGATACAGAATTAGTGGAAGCAACAAGGGTAACATCCTCAACCCCCTTTTCTCTCTCTCTTACCTTGATAATTGGATAATTCTATTGTTTTACTTCTCTTGGATTCAGTAATCAGACTCTATCCGTCTAGATTACTGAATCCCAATCGCAATCTCTCTGTTTAACTTAGTTGATCAGAATAGTTGGGTGTTCATTGTTGGATATTTTTTGAGATTGTTGTCTAGATTCCAAGGGAGTGTGGATCTCTCCATATCTACACTCCCGGGGTTGAATTGTTGTTAATTCTATATTTCAAAGCTAATCTGTTCGATCAATTGGATCTGTGTTGGTTATTGTTGTTATTGTGTTCAAAATTGTAAGTTCCTGCAGATGGACATTATGTGTCACGCGACACATTGTGCATGGGTGATCCTGTGTCACGCGACACATCTGGTCATCTATGTCCTGTGTCACGCGACACATTATGCTTGTTTGCAGGAACCCTTTCCTTTTGTAATCTGTTCTGATTTGTTGTAGTAGGGATGTGGCCTCCCTGAATAACTGGTTCACAAGTTGTAAGTCTCTTTCCAAATCAATAAAATTCATGTTTATTACACTTGTTCATTATCATTGATTTCCACACACTTATGGATTGCCTGGATGTTTGATTAGGAAGACTCGTCTACGGACGAGGCATGTTGGGTGAACTCTCGGTTCTTCCCAACACGTAACCTGACCCCCAAACCCGTTCTCTTTCATAGGTTTTTCAAAGTGTACCTCTAAAACATGGCGTGGCGACTCCTTTATCTTTTTCACCGTTGGAAACTCAAAAATTCCGCGGGCGAGCGCACATTCAGTGGCGACTCTGCTGGGGAACTACACTTTGAAAACCTGTTTTTTTAAAATTTAGTGGGTCAAGCTTTCATTTGATTGAACATCCAACATGTCCATCTTTGTGTGCATCTTTGATAATCTTTTGTAGTACATGCATTTTGTTGTATTTGGAGACTTGTGAACCTTGTGCATATTTTGTGTCCATTCTGTTGTGCTTTGGTTATTTTGTTTGACCCTTGCCATGGAGAGGCAGGGGCTGATTTGAAGTTTGCAGGGGTTCTGGTTCAGTGATCACCCTGGTCACTGCGACATCTCTGTCCCATGATGTCCTGTGTCACGCGACAGGAATGGTCACTGAACAAGTTTTCAGAAGATGGTTTGAGGGCAGTCCCTTGAATCGAAAATGGCTCAGTTGATTATTGTTCCCTTTATCCTTGTGTAAGAGTGTGTGTGTTTTCTCTTTTTATTTTCAAAAGTAAAAAAAAAAAAATCTGTTTTCGTAAATAAAATAATATAGTCATCCGCACACTACTACCACATAGATCTAGAGCCCTCGGGTGCGATTGACGGCATCGCGGACGGTGATGTATGTCGCCTACGCTTGAGCGCCTAATATCAAACCTATCCCCCTAGTGCGTTATAGGTGGCTCCACACTTAAACCTTACCCATGGTTGGTTTTTGATACAACATTTTTATCACACCAAAATGAATTGTTTTTGAAATTTACCATAGGTCCTTATACCTTCCCAAAACCTCGCATCTTGTGGGCATGTTGCCAATGCAACATGATTTCACGTGGGGACATGTCACTCCCGTGGCGTGTTCAAATGAGAGATCATGCCGCATTGTCAACGTGCACCGACGAGAGGTCATGACTGATTTTTCTTTGAAATTCTTCAAGAATACCCGTTATGCTGCCCAAATTTCCCCAGAAATTTGGACAACCTCTCCGTTCCATACGAGGTTAGTTTTTGTTTAGGTATCATTATCTATTATGGATTTCAATGCAAAGCATTTAGTGTGTTTCGAACGTTGTGTCCCTAGGTTTCCCCCAAGGTGTAGTTAGTATAAATAAAGGCTTCTCCTTTCCCAACCGTACTTAGGATTTAAGACAACGATTTATACTTGAAGATAAATAAATTGTTTGTCCGAGTCTGTCCCTCGTTTCCTTTCCCTCTCCCGTACGCCCTCAAGATCCTTTTCTCTCCTTTCACTACCTTATAAACCCGTATCTACCCTCTGTAGCAGTGACAAGTTGGGTGCGTGCCCTGATATCCAGTGCTCATTTGGTTCGCGTCTCTGGAATATTTGCAGTCTCTACGAAGTTCCCATCTGTTCTACTGTTCGAGATGTCTGGTGCAAAAGTTATACCGTTCGCTCAGTCTGGAATTCCTCTCACTTCAAGTCAACTAGACATGAATGATTTGTCGATGGCAGAGTTGCGAGCTGCTCTTGAGGCTGCCATGGTTCGTGAATGTAAAGCTCAATTGCTCGCCCAAGTTGCTAAAGCCCGAGAAGAAGAAACGCACGCTAGATTTGTGGAAGCGATTCGCGTTCGAGGGATCATACTAATTCGTCATGAAGATGGGTCTGTAAGTGCTCCAATTTGAGCTTGTTAGTATTTTCGTTAGAAAATTAACGAAAGTTATGACATTTCTAACAATTCCTAACATTCCTAACATTTTTAACCAAGCAAGGGCAAAGTGGGCATTGTTATTTAAAGATAAACCAAGAAAGGAATCCTAAAAAGCAAAAGAAATTAAAGAAAACCAAAAATAGAAACTGCTGGAACAAAAACTGGCTGTTAATTTGATTTTTTTTGAAAAATATTCCTCTTGTCCAAAGCCTGAAGCAGCATTTAATGAACAGTGCACGCTCAAGGTCCTATCCGCGCGAATGAATTTGTCATTTTCAGAGGGCTATAAATTGAGGCCTTCAGTCTCAGAAAAGAGAAAGAACACGTTTCCTCAACTGCACTTTGGCGAAAATAGAGAGAAAACAGTGAGAATTCCATAGAATTGTCACCTTTTTCTCAACTATTCAACCAAAATCACACTCACTCAAACACTCTCATATTCAAGCCTCAAACACTCTTACTTTCAAGCCAAAAACTCCAAAACACAAAGAATATAGGTATAACCTCCCTCTTCTTACCCTAAATCTCTCATCCATGCATGCATTTCCAAACTACAAAATGTAGTTTGTTCATCTTCTTGCCCTAGATCCAAGAAGATCACCAAGGAAGTTCATCTCCATGGATGATCTTCTACAAGGATCTACATTATTTTCAAAGTGTTCTTACTTTCTTGCAAAGAAAACACATTTTCAAAACCCTAAAACTCATTTTCATACATCAAATCTCATTTTCAAAGGATAAAATTCCCCTTCCCAAGCAAATGAAGTGCTTAGTCCTAATGTACCCCAAGGATGGTTTGATATAGTTGATTCACCACTAAAATGTCAAGTGATCACTAATCAAAACCTAGGGAAATGGGGACAAGCATGGATGCCAAACCTCCTTTAAAATCACATTTTCCTTCTTGAGAAGTTGCTGTCCAGTAGCAATTTTCTAAGACCCCAGTCCATGGTCTAAATTTTTGGACACAGATAAACTTGGAATTTGGTATTTATTACAAAACACTTTTTGTAGCCAACATCCAGAGATTTCCATACATATTTTTACTTTATTTGTTTCCTGAGTAAAACTCCCTTTTTCAAATTTTCTTTTGAAGGTCAGATCACCAGTCTCTGGGAGTCCAGATCTCATATCTGAGATTTCCAGAAGGTTTTGGGTCCTCAAATATTCTCCAAAATGGAAAATTCTTTCACATAAATCTTATTTAAGGTGTCTGGAACAACTTTCATTCTCTGAGTTTTCTCAGATTATGAAGTTTTAAATCCCTTAAATCCATTTCAAAATCAAGTGTCCACTGCCTTTTTCATTCTGGCAGAAGTGTTCTTCAACTTCCAAAAATCTTTTGAGTACCAAAACTCAACCCAAAAATCACACCAAAAATCATGGGATCTGTCCAAAGTCTAATAAAGAATTCCCAATTTTTACTTTTCTGAGTTTCAACTTATTTTGGCCAAAACACACACACATACACACACACAAATGATTTTTAGCTTGGAAGACTCGTTTTACGAGGCATTCCGGGTGCACACTAACGCCCTTCCCGGCGTGTAACGTGACCTCCGAACCCAAATTTCTAATCTCGGGCATTTTTCAAAGTTTTGTCCCTTAAAACAAAAATGGCGTGGCGACTCCGTTTGATTTCAAAAATCGGGTACATCACAGTGGCGACTCCGCTGGGGATCAATTAAGCTTTTTCTAAAAAAAAAACGATATTTGGTATATTGGTGGAAACCATTAAACTTCCCGTTACCGCCTCCTAACACGAGTCGGGGATAAATTGTGGTTTAACAATCCCACGTACTGGTATCATTGTTTTCAAAAAAAAAAAAGCTTTTGAGGGTCAAGCTTCCGTCCCGGCATTTAAAAATCATTTGTTGTGTGTGTTGATTTTTGCACATTTTCGTGTTGTCTCGGCCGCCTCGGAAAAAGTCAAAATTTTGACTGTCGGAATCATGTCCCTAACTGTCGAAATTTTTGTGCTTATGTGCTCATTTCAAAAAAAAAATTCAAAAAAAAAAGATTTTCAAAAAAAAAAAGAAAATTTTCAAAAAATCATGCATCATTCTTTTTAAGACACATGCGAAAAATTTCTATTTTACTCGTAAAAGAAGATAGACTTGCACACTACGCGCACGTGACCTTACACCGCACACTACGTCCCTAACCCGGGGAAATCCTTGTCGCGACCCGTTTGGTCTTATTACTCCTCTCGGTGCAAGCACGGGACTACCCAAACATCTCATGGAGCCTCGTGTCGACCATGCACTTGTCAGTGACACAC
Source organism: Adenophora triphylla var. japonica (assembly GCA_022495995.1). NCBI lineage: Eukaryota > Viridiplantae > Streptophyta > Magnoliopsida > Asterales > Campanulaceae > Adenophora > Adenophora triphylla. Next base: position 77,463 of record JAFEMH010002800.1, on the reverse strand, counting down.
TTTGTCCGAGACCCGGTTGGTTTTTAGTCCAGTGCGTGTCATGCCTGTACGTGTATAGACCTTTCCTTTCAAGCCTTTGTCGGCATACCGACTCAATATCTTTCGGGGACCCTAATCGGTCGAAGTTCCGCCGGTTTTCCGCCGCAGACTTTGACCAAGATATTGACCTGGCGCCTTGACTTCGGCTCCGACCGGCACAAATTATACACTGACTCCCAGCATTGACACTGAGTCATCAAGGATTAATGATTATTCCATGCCTAATTACGGCTTAACTGACGACAAGTCAAGATCAATTGTGGACGCTTATCAGTCCAAATCATGCCGACTTTTCGTCGAGCCCTCGGACATGATCTTGACTTTTGACGTCAGCTTTGTCCGTAACTTACATCGAATGCTCGTTAAGACTCGATTACCCGCCAGACTTTTAGGATCGTTTTTCTTTCGGTCGGTGGGATCCGCTTGCCCTATAGGACCCTCGCCCGGGGCTGTCCACCCTAGGAGGTTGAAATACAGGTGGAATACGAGGGGCTTATAGACGTAGTGACGGGGCCCACTGATCCAGGATCCAGAGTAGTTTGCGAAAAAGAAGAGAAATCTTTTCCAACCGATTAGGTTAATAAAACATGTTTTAAGTAAACGTGAACAAATAACTGCATGTTGCATGAGCCCAAAGCCCAAACACCTACCTTCTTTCATTCCCACATATCTGAACCCTCGCGCCTTTTCCCCCGCAGCTCCCCACAAAGGTTGGTTCCGGACACCGGGTCACCGTTTGATCAGTTGGGAAGAGTCAAGTGCATCATCAGCTTCGCCGTTTGTTCCGACTCCGGGTTTCAGAATGTCTGCATCAGCCGGTAATGATGGGGACAACGTCACTCCGCCTCCCGGGACCCCTCAGACAGAACAACAGTGGAATCAGTTAGCAGAACAGATGAGGTTACGACAAGAAGCACAGCTGAATAGCCTTATGGAGGCTATCAAAAGCCATGGTCTGGCCGCCAGCCTCAATCCCAATGGCACCTTCACCGTGGAAGAAGACGAGGATGCCAATCCCACTCTCAGTCGCCCTGATTACTCCAGGATGCCACCGCCCACCTCCTATGGTGCCACTACCAGAACCCATGCTCCTCGATCTTCGGGTCAGCCATCTCCTTAACCGCAGACCACTGGATCCATGCAGCCCGACGGCACAAATAAGTTCACAGTCCCTCAGTGGGGACAAAGCCAGTACGGAATGTCTTCTCATGGTTGGGGTTATCTCGGAATGCCGCAGCTAATTGGGATCCCGCCTCAGTTCGGAACCGATCAATTCGGACCTTCACAACAGCTCAAAGGGCCACAACAGTTCGGCATGCCTCAACATGTCGGGAGCCCCTCCTCGAGAATGATGTTAGCTCATTTGCTCCTCCCATGCTTTCACAAACCCATTTCTCACTCGTGGTTCGATGGGTTACTGGACCTCCATCCCAGTTTCATCGAATCACCGGGACCGCAGCATTCCCCGGGTTACACACCATCACCTCACCGCCCATGCAATTCAACAATCGGGGACAACGGCCCGCACCTAAGCCTACTTATGGGCCCCACTTTGGAAATCCAAGCTATCCTGGCCACAAAGCAGGATCGCTTCCACCCACTTTTCCGGTTGAAAACCCACAAAGCAAGCCGCAAGGTTCTATCTTTTTGCCAGTGGTCCCGCTCATGCTCCCTGGGGGTAACTCGGCCCCAAGGACAAGGTTTTCACCTACGTCCCCGGGCCGCCATTCCATCCACCCGCCCGCCTCAGCTGGTAACCCCTCTCCGGTTCAAATGCCACGCTCCGCCACAAGACCCTCATCTGGCCTGGTTCATGGAACAACACAAGGAAATGAAAGCGTAGATCGCTGAATTGACTGCCAAGAAGTCCGCTTTCCGGCCCACGGACCCGGACTCCATTGTTCCTCTGCCCCACAAATTCGTGATGCCTAACTTGGATCTCTTTGATGGTACCGCATGCCCGAAAACCCATTTGGACACATATACCTTGGCGATGAAGGCCAAAGGATGCACCAATCGCCATTGGGCCGACTATTTCAGTCTATCTTTGAAATCCAGTGCCTTAAAGTGGTTCTTCCGTTTGAAACCTGAAGCCAGGGCTACATGGGACCAGATTACCAATGCCTTCACAGAGAAATATAAGGCCAACTTGGAGTGGGAATAGGGTTGACCTACAAACAACAGTGCAGCGTCCCGATGAGAATGTTGGGGACTTTTACAAGCGGTGGAATCTGAAACTCAGTGAAATGGCCATCCCTCCTTCTGAAGAGGAACAACTGGACATCTTCCGTCATGCTCGAAACCACATCTCGAGAGCCTCCTCGCCACTTCCCGTACTCAGACTTACGGGCCATGGTTAACTCCGCAGCTAAATTTGAAAAGGCTTACAATCAGCAACCGGCTGATGCGCCTACTTACAGATATCGGGCTCCTCCTTCAAACACCGCCCCTACTCCTGCTAAAGGCAAAGAAATGATTAACTACGCGGGACAGGAATGTAATAACACAACTCCTTTCGCTCCCAGAAAACCAGCCGAGCCCAGACCACGGGTCATGAACCTCAAAAACTTTGGAATGCCTCTGAATGACATCTTTAGGGGACTGGTGAAAGAAGGCTTGCTGCGGCCTTTGGAGAATTTCCAACCCAGGAATCCAAACGCTCCTGTGGATACCTCAAAGTATTGTGCTTTTCATCAAGCTCACGGACATCTGACTGACAACTGCTTTACTCTGAAAAAGGCAATCCAGGGGCTGATAGAGCAAGGAAAGTTGGAAGGCCCCGAGGGGCCTAATACAGTCAAAAATCCTCTGCCAAGGAACCATAATCAGGTAAACATGATTGAATGCGGAGAACCTTCGCATGCCCAGGAAGATGCTGATGAAGGTCCCCAAATACCCGTGGCCAACCTCGTCGAGGATCCTGAATTCGGATTCCCCCTCAGCCTTGAGGATATTGAACGAATCAACCCACCTTGGTCTCATGTCAGAGATTTCCTGCAAGAATACGAGGCCCGCTATTTCTCGGATGAAGGGAAGGCCAATACCGAAGAACTGGGGTTGTTCCGGTGAAAGCATGAGAGAACCATATACACAAGATGGTTGGAGCAGTCAAAAAAGATTGAACAAGAAAGCTTCAGGCGGGCGCCTGTACTGGGGCTTATCAGCAAAGAAGCCGAAGAACATCTGGAGCTAGTACATTTCTACAAACTGGCTATTGGAGAAGTCGAATACGATCCCGAAGGCAGTGAAACTGAAGAATCAGAGGAGGAGGACTCCTTCCATATCCTGCCTGGAGTCAAATACGTGCCACCCCCTCTCACTCTTCCCCCGCAGTTTCTGGGAGGAGAAGCGGAGTCACAACTACCACTTCCGGGAATGGGAGCATATGACAATTTCTGCGGCTGCACGCACCCATATTCCTCCAACGGGTTTGATCGGTGTTCCCTCTCATCCGAAATCCCGGTAGTATGGGAAGATGATTCCGATGACAGTGACGACGATGATGATGACGAGAGCGAAGAGTCAACTGAGGCCCCAAATCCGGAAACAATCTGGAACAATCAGGCCGGAAATGAGCCCATGGGAGCCAAACACAATGGCTGGTTGTCAGCAAGCGACGACGAAGAAACTTCGGAAGACGAATATGAAACCGAGGACATGAAGGCCATGAAGTTTCCTGGGTCTGAACACGTGGATGTCTTAGAATTCAACACTGCCTACCATGCTTTGGGGAAAGGGTTTTCAGGCGTCCGATCCAGGCTGATAGTCGAAGATCTGATAGAGAGAGGGAAACTAACTCCCATCCGCCCAAATGAGAAAATAACCATGGTCAGATCAAATCCACCTCGGAACAAAGTGACACTCCTTGTCAGGGTTACCCAAGAAGAGGTCACCTTCCCCGAATGTATGTCAGCTCTCAGAGAAGTCCTAGAAACTGGCATGATACCGGATGCACCTCCCACACAGAATGCTATAATCATCTCCAACTCCGAGTATTACAGAAAGGAACCAGAATGGTTGCACTATACCGCGGATGAGATCGAAAAACCGCCGAGCCCCGACAATAGCGACTCTTGTTGCATGATAACTATGAGCAAGGCAGACTATGGGAGCGAATCGGAGGACGCCCTAGCTCTGTGGGCCATCCAAGGGGCAACAACACAACCCCAGACTCAAAAGCCTGTGACTTGGGAAGCAGTCATGAGAGCTGCCCAGGAAGGGGCCAGTACAGCTCAACCCCTCACCGTTGCTAGACTCCGTCAGAACCAGTGGCCGATAGCCAAAAAGGCTCCCCCGTTGACCTTAGCGGCGTTGAATAAATCTACTCAAGAAGCAACTGATGAGGAAGTTAACCTGTTGACCCGATCCGGCAAATCTTCCAAGGGAATCCCAAGGCGTATAAGAAGGCCACGATCAAGCACACAGGGAGAACCGCCGCCTATGCTAAGAAAGCCGAAGCTCCTAACCCCGAAAAGGAGGACCCCGTGTTCACCCAGTTGAAGCAGACACTGTGCCAACATCTCTGTGGTCCCCGCTCACCTCATCCTATCCCCATAAGCTAAAGCCGGAAGAAAGCTTAGCCCGCACCTCGGTCCCTATTGATGCTACTCCCGATGACGTGGTACACTGATTGGAAACATCCACTACGGGAACATAATCACTTTCACGCATCTCGAACTCCCTCAATTTGGGGCCGATCATAACGAGCCTCTCTTCATCACACCCAATTGGATGAACGACGCCTCCTCGGGTCCCGGTTGATAATGGGTCCGGAATGAACATTCTTCCTGCAAAGATCATGAGCTCGTTGACATCAAGTCCACGGACTTAAAGCCTTCCTCCCTCACAATAAAGCTTACGACTCGACATCTCGAGCAGTCCTTGGAGGTACTCCTTTGGACCTTTGGTTTGGCCGTAAATTAATACCTGTGGAATTCCGTGTTATTGATATCCCGATCACTTTTAATGCCTTATCGGGAAGACCTTGGCCGCACCAGGTCAAGGGGTCGCCTCAAGCCTCCACCAGTGTGTGAAGTTCATCTCGAATGGGGACCTGACAACCATTTACGGGGATTTAGTCACCTTGGAGGGCACGGATACAGGTGGAATACCTATTCTGGAAATCAAACATGACGAGGAAGGCCTCATGCTAACAGGCTTCACGGTCGAGCCTCCCAAAGCCCAAGTGTGCAACATAGATCTGACAATCACCCGGGATAAAATCCCTCCGGTCTTGAAAATGATGAGAAAGATGAGCTATCTACCTGGCCTCGGTCTGGGGAAGCACCAACAAGGAACTCACAAACTCATCGAGGTGAAAGGACGTAGAAAACTCGCCACGGCACGGGATATGAGGCCCCTCAAATGGACACCGCAAAAGGAAAAGGATTTGAAGCTATCACAGAAGGGTCCCTGGTCGACGACCCTAAATCTCTCCCTTTCGGTCCTAATTTGGCTGACTACTTCGTAAAGGGTCCCACACAACCGGGTAACATCACAGAGCCCACTCCTACAGAAGGGTGGCTGAAGCTACAAGATAGCCTTAACAAGTTCAGGGGAGCCAAAGCTAACCCGGTCCGTAGAATGTTCCTGGACCTACCCAAGATACCCGGGGCTACCACTACCATGAGAAGTGAGTACACCTTCAAAGGCGTGCCAAGCCTAGTGGAACAGTTCGAGAAGCTCACAACCACAATTCCTACTGCCCAGGAAGGTCCGAAACCTGAGTTTGAATTGACCGTGCCGAAAGCCAAAGCCGCAGAATTCCCTTCAGATGATTGGGATGGTCCGGTTATGCAGCAGTTGTTCGAAGAAGAGATCCAGGTGCCAGACCTGATTGATTTCAGCTCAGTCAAAGAAATGGTAGCGATGATCGAGGGAGGAGAACAGAAACGAGACAGCCCCCGAGTCATGAAGTCACTGACAGCAATAAAGAATCGGGAAACTCTCTCAGGCCCGTCCGCGACCAAAAAAGAAATGATCACCAAGCCTGGATTGGTCCCCCATCCCTTTGTGTCAACCTAGGAAGAGTCCTCCGAGTCTCTCATTGTTAAGGTCGAGTCTCTAGTTTCGTCCGATGGCCTTACGCCTAAAAACTACGAGTCTGTAGCAAATGCTGTACTTCCTTTTCATTCTCAATGAAATGACGAACTTTTCTGAGTATCCCTTGATTGCCACTTTAACTAATGATAAATCAATAATTAAATTTTTTTTTTAATAATTCATTAGATAAAGAAGCAGACACATTAAATAAAAAAAACAAACAAAAAAAAATCTTTAAGCAGGTTGTCCGGAAAGAGGAAAATCGAGCCCAAGCTGCCGAAGAGATTTTGACGAGTGTGAATTTGGGAACTGCGGAAGAGCCTAAAGAGACGCAGATTGGTAATCTCTTCGAAGGAACTGAAGAGGATGCCTTGCGAAATCCTACAAGATCCTCAACTCAAAGAAAGTTGCCCTCTTCATCAAAGAGAACATCATATGTAGATACGGGTTGCCAGCCGAAATCATCTCAGATAATGGATCCCACTTCGAAGGGGAATGCGACAGCCGCCGGCGAATTCCGAATAACCCGTCACAAGTCATCTCCTACAGCCCCAAACCAACGGAGCCGTCGAGGCAAAGAAACAGGACTTTGGAAAACATCATCCGGAAAATGGCCGTCCGAGGCGAGATTGGCCCGAGAAGCTACACCTGGCACTCTGGGGCTACAGAACATCAGTCAGAACGGCAACTGGGGAAACACCGTTTGCCCTCACATACGGAATGGAAGCCGTACTCCCAATCGAGCTAGAAATCCCCTCACTCCGTGTGCTACTCGAAAGCCAGATCAACGAGGTCGAATGGCTCCAAAGTCGTCATGATGAATTGGCCCTACTAGATGAGCGACGATTGAAAGCAATGGAACACATCCGAGCCTACCAAGGGAGAATGGCCAGAGCCTTCAACAAGAAAGTAAAGCATCGGGAGATCCGAGAAGGTGATCTCGTTTTGAAAGAGAAGCCCCCAGTCCGTATCAACCCCCTCGGCAAATGGGAGCCTGTCTGGGTCGGGCCATACGTTGTCCAGAAAATCTTCTCCGGAGGAGCCATGCAACTTGCAGACCTCGACGGAAATCCCTTTGTACACCCAGTGAATGGTGACAAGCTGCGCAGATACTACGCGTAAAACACTGAGTCAAAAAAAAAGTGCTAAAAGAGTAATACCCAACTAGGTTGAAAACCCGAAAAGGGCGACCTAGGTAAAAAACAGGGTTGCAAAAAAAAAAAAAAAAAAACAACAACAAAATCGATCAAAGTTGAACTACGAAGACCCGAGCTCCTCAAAATGAGGGGAACGTAGCGGCAAAGGAAACGGTTCGGTCTAAAGCACAAATAAAAGTCATACTCTGACATCAATACAACTGATAAGACCATGAAAGCGTCTCGAAAAACTCTGAAGCAATTCAAATATTCATTACAAGTTAAAAACTTTTTGATGAGTCTAAGCCCGGTTCATTCCTACAACCGGCAGCCTGCTAAAAGAAACTAAAATACATAATCAAACTAATGTGTCTGCTACGGCAAGAAAGCGATACTCAGAAAACTCGAGGTCACTCTAAACTGCTCGTACTGGCATCCCCCCTCTTCTTCCCCCTTCGAGTCTTCTTCTTCTGAACAGGAAAAATGTCGGTCTTCCTCCTACCGAGCTGCGGTGTAGGAACAGGGATCTATCAAACCAGCCTCTGTCGGGGCCTTGGTAGCCACTAGCGTCATCTCTCATCTCCTGTAGCGGGCCGATAGCATAGGAGTCCTCCTCTCCCGCCTCTTGACATAAGCCTCATAGTCGGTCGCGCGCGTCTCCGCTCCCGTCATGAGAGTTGGCCTCGCCTCGGCCCTCCTCCTCTCGGAAACCGCATCAGTCCTCCGCACCCACAATGGCCTCACGCCGGCTCAAAATAGCCATCTGAGTCTCTCCAAAATGCCTCTCGTACCAATCCAGGTACCAAGTGGTCGTGAACACGAGGTCTCGGACGCTGAGGATAACCCGAGGAGGAAAGACGTCATACCTCCATGCTCGGGACAGAAAGGAAAACAACGAAGGATCATCCATAGAAGCGGAAGCCACCACCCCGGTGGCTATATCATCAAAGTCCTCCAAAGGAACACGCTCTAAACCGAACTGTCTCGGAACCAAGGACGGAATATAGAAGGCTGGGTGAGAAAGCCCGGAAGCATAACCACGGGAGATTCGTCTGAAGTACCCTCCGAGTCTCCACCGCCAACAAGGCGCGACCATCTAATATCTTATGTCGGCGACCAGCCATCCAACGCTCCCATGAGCCACGATCATCAAAATCTCACAACCCCTCTCTGGCGAATGTTCGAGGCTTGATCATATCAGAGTTTCCCGAAGAATCCCCAAGCGCTCCATCGGCCACGAGTCAAGAGGAACGGGCTGCCAGTGCATATACCGTCTCCCGGTAGCCGGCCTATCGAGAGCATGGAAAGTCTCCCCCAAGATCAAAGGTACAACATCTACGCCCAAGCGACAATGAACGACTACATCCGGCGAGACCGATGACGGATCCCAAAGAATAGACCATGAACAAGGTCCCAAACATGCAAAGTGCAAAGGCATCCCAATAGGCATCGTCAAGCAAGCCTAAGTCCCTAAATCTATCGGGAGACCGGAAATATCAAAATGGTCGGGACCGCGGATCATACCTTGTGCTTCCTCCGGGGAAAGATGAAGAAGGTTGCACAATCTATCAATGAAAGAAACTCCTCCGGGCAAAGGAACCGCTATCTCCTCCACCTCCGGACCACCAAGTAAAGCCCGAAATTCTTCGACGGTCGGGACCATTTCATTGTAGGAAAGGCAAAAGACATGCCTTCTAGTGTCCCAAAATGAGGAAGAAGCCCTCAAAAGACCGTAATCCGGAATCAATTCCTTGAGAGACCACAAGTACTTCACCTTGTACCTTTCTTCAAAGAATGACCTCCTCTCATGCATAATCTCCGGGACCAATCCTTGAATTGGTTAAAGAATGACATTTGGGATTCTTGGGACAATTTTGATGGAGTTTTTCTAAGGTTTTCCATGGATTTTCTCTCTTTCTCCCGAAAATGACTGTTTGGGTTTGGTGGTTGAAGGAGATATTTGGATTTGAAATAAAGGAAGACCAGATCTGAAGCAAAATTAAAGGACAATGTCGAGATGCGGTCCTGTCCGCGCGGACACGATTGTCTTTCATCGGAAAAATCTGCAACCGGTCAAAGCTATTTGCACCAAAAGAGGAATATTTCGTCCGGTTGCTCGAAACACAGTGCAAAAAACCTCCCCAAAACCAGTCCATATACCAAACACTAACACCCTTGCCAAAAACCAAGGCTCATGCAACATTGCATTCATACTTGCATTGCATTCATAAAATAAAATCCTAAATTATTACATTCCAAAAATAAAGGGAGTGTGCAAAAAAAAATCAAAAAAGTAGGTAACAATAATCCTAAATTATTACATCCCAAAAAAAAAAAAAAAGAAGAAAAGAGCAAAAAAAAGGGTGCATAAAAATATAAGTTGTATCTGTACAAATCTCAAATCTCCGAAAATCAATTCAATCTCAAGTAATCAATCGGAGTCCCCAGCGGCTGACGTCTGCCCCCGGTCCCTCTTGCGGCTCGGGCCCGCCTCCTCTGTAGCCATGAAAATCTCGGGCTCGGAATCATCGTCCTCGTCCAGGAAGAAGGCTCGTCGGGACCAACCGGCACGCTGCGAGTACGGCAAGCCAAGATCCGCAAAGAAGTCGTATCCAGAAGGTGAAGGCGTCGGACTCCGGACGTGCGAAGACGACCCACCATCTTTGCCGGATGTGTCCCTGCCCGTGTGGATCCCCTCGAGAATGACGTGATCCGAAGCGGCACCGCGAGGGATCTATAAGAGGAGAAAGAGGAGTCTCGGAAGAAGTCTACGAAGGAATAGGGAAGCCTCCGCACGACGGGCGCCGGCTGTGGTCGCCTCGCTCTAGCCTGAGGAGCCCCGCAAGCAACCATCCTCCTGATAAATCTCTTAGCCCCGATCACCTGCTTCGTCAACTTCTCCACGACCACCTCCGAAAACTGCACGAAAGCAAAAGCGTCAGAAACAGTTGAGGCAAAAGAATGATGACAGGAAAGAAAGGAAAAGACAGAAGCAAAAAAAAAAAAAGAAGAGAGAGGTGGGAAGGAAAGCCATACCTTCATACCCGGACGAGGCCGGAAAGCTCGTGGAAGCCGCTCAGGCTGAGGGATCTGCACCCTCAATCGGACCCCATCCTGGACATATGAAAAATCCGTTCGAGGGTACCGCGGGACCCCTAACCCCTCTCTATCAAGAACCTGGGGGCATCCTCGGCCTCCTCAAGACAAATGCGGATACGGCTCAATCGCCACAAATGCCGAGAAGTCTTTGGTCGGCTCGGTAATCATCCCGGAGTCGCGAGATCTATCACTCGGGTGCATCATATCGGCAGGAGGCTCCATCGATGTCAACAAAGGCGAATTCACGCCATGCTGGCGCGTCACCCTCTCTCCCAGATAATAGACGTCGCAAGTCAGACCTCTCAGAATCTTCCGCTGCACAGTCCATATCTCAGCGCCCTTCAGCTGCGCCACCTCGAAACGATCCCAGGGATAGAATATCATCCCCTCATCCGTCTCAGCCCTAGTCAGGCGGGCGGTCCCCATATCTGAGAGTCGTACGCCCCCTGGAGCTTATCTTCTCTCGGGCATGCTTGGACCAGGAGCGCATGGCCGGATACGCCCCGACGTACGCCGCAGGCTGCCGCCACATCGTGACGTGGAAGAACTCACAAAACCATGCCTGCGAAAGATAAAGTCGATTAAGTGCGGAAAAGAATGCGTGCTTAAAGGAAAAGGGAAAGCAAAAAAGAAAGCTTATACCTCCAGAGCAAACTCGAAGCAGTAGAAGGAGCTCATGACCTTCCATTTGTATCTATCAAGAGCAAAGTAAAGCTCTGCCAGCCCGGCCTCTCCCCAAGAGACCTCTCCAGCCATCCCCACATCCTCCAAACTCCTCAGCAAAGCAAACATCGCCGTCCCCTCGGCGTGTCCAAAAAGAGTGCTCGAAAAAGCAAACCATAAAAAGGCCCTAGCAATCTGCTCAGCGCCTATCCTCTCATCCCCAGCCTCATAGCTCCCGATGATCTCCACAATCTTCCCATAAACCACGGCATACTCCATCCCCATCCCCTTTTTGGGAATGGGGGTAAAGCTGAAGAGCTGCGAGGTCCACGCCATGTAGCCGTCCCGCCACTCAATCTTTGCGTCCATTGAAGGACAGGGACCCGTGATCGCAGCGTAGTCGAAAGGCGTAACCGTAGCCGCGCCCCAGAAGAAGTGAAATGTGTGGGTCGCATCCCACCAATGCTGCGCCAAAGCAAACATCAGGCCCTTGCTCTTAGGGAACTTAACCAACCCCCTCAAGCACTCAATGAACTCCCAAAGCCCGGTCTCAACAACAATCTGTCTCGGACTCATCAAAGCTACTCGGCCCGCAATCGGAAGCCGGTCCCACAGGTCAACTACAGACTCCACTGATCCTCGAGTCTTCATCTTATTCATCTGCTCCGTCACGTAGTTGTTTCCACCCTGCAAAAAAACAAAAAAAAGAAAATGACAAAAAAAAATTTGCATTTGCATTTGCACTAAAAAAAAAAAAAGAAAGCATATACATGCATCACGCAACACAAAGTTTTGAAGAAAATTCGGCAGCATAACGGCATGCAATGAACCTAGCCCCATTTTTCTCAAAAAAGACAGTTTTCAGCAAATCCCAATTCATTCATAAAAAAAAAAAAAATTCATACAAAGAGTCAACGGAAGTAAAAACTCCGTCCCATTTTCATAAAATAACATGCATACATTCATTCAACGGGAGGAAAAATCCGTTTCGTCTTTCAAAAAAAAAATTATCATACTTCTTTACAAAAAAAAAGAGAGCATGCACACATTCATATCAACATTGCAAGAATCCTACATTGCAACAAAAGAAGTCCGTCCCAAATTCGGGAAATTGTTCATCATAGTCTCATATTTCAAAAAAAAATGGCGAAAATGCCAATTATTTTCCCAAGCAAAATGCACATTTTGGGATACCCACAAATTCATTACAACATGCAAAGCATCAAAATCAAAATCCAAGGCCGAGAACATTGATATTCAGAATTCTCAAAAAAAAAAAAATCAAAAATCACCAAAAAATCAATTTCAAGCAAGAAATCGACAAAGAGATCGAAAGGATTCGAAGTATACCGTGCGAAGACTCGGATCAGTGGCCCAATGTTGCCACGCATCGGGGTAATGCTCCTCCGCAATCGATTGCGAAAGAGAATAGTGCCTCCTCATTCGGACAAGCTCCAATCGTCTCTCCGCGACCGGGCCACATCCTTGGCCTTGAAAAGCACCTCCCCCGTGTTCCATTGCTTGAAAATCGAAGAAAAATGGAAGAATTTTGGAGCTTAATAGCCAAAAATGGCGGATTTGCGACTCTCTCTCTCTCTTTCCTCTCGTAAAATTCAAAAAATGGACTGGGGAAGAGGAAGGGCGTTGGCCCTCATTAAGACCAATCTGATTCTCAACCTCCTCCGCGCGGATAGGGTTGTAAGGGTCAAAATGACCCTTTTGCCCTTTAAAATTTCAGAACTCTGCAATTTGATCCTAGACTTAACAAAGTTAACCAAAGTCAACCCCCTTTCAAGAAAATCATCAACGACAGTCAAACGTAAGACCGATTTCCCCGAGAAAGATAACGGAATCCCGTTTCTTTCATCAAAATCATTCAACGGCAGTCAAACGTAAGTCCGATCTCCCCGAGAAAGATAACGGGATCCCGTATCTTTCATCAAAATCACTACGGCAGTCAAACGTAAGTCCGATCTCCCCGAGAAAGACAACGGAATCCCGTATCTTTCATCAAAATCATTCCCCGGCAGTAAAACGTAAGTCCGATCTCCCCGAGAAAGTTAACGGAATCCCGTTTCTTTCATCAAAATCACCAATGGCAGTCAAACGTAAGTCCGATTTCCCAGAGAAAGATAACGGAATCCCGTATCTTTCATCAAAATCATTCCCCGGCAGTCAAACGTAAGTCCGATCTCCCCGAGAAAGATAACGAGATCCCGTATCTTTCATCAAAATCATTCCCCGGCAGTCAAACGTAAGTCCGATCTCCCCGAGAAAGATAACGGAATCCCGTCTCTTTCATCAAAATCATCAACGGCAGTCAGACGTAAGACCGATTTCCCAGAAAAAGATAACGGAATCCCGTCTCTTTCATCAAAATTATTCCACGGCAGTCAAACGTAAGACCGATTTCCCCGAGAAAGATAACGGAATCCCGTTTCTTTCATCAAAATCATTCCCCGGCAGTAAAACGTAAGTCCGATCTCCCCGAGAAAGATAACGAGATCCCGTATCTTTCATCAAAATTATTTCCCGGTAGTCAAACGTAAGTCCGATCTCCCCGAGGAAGATAACGAGATCCCGTATCTTTCATCAAAATCATTCCACGGCAGTCAAACGTAAGTCCGATCTCCCCGAAAAAGATAACGGGATCCCGTATCTTTCATCAAAATCATTCCCCGGTAGTCAAACGTAAGTCCGATCTCCCCGAGGAAGATAACGAGATCCCGTATCTTTCATCAAAATCATCAACGGCAGTCAAACGTAAGACCGATTTCCCCGAGAAAGTTAACGGAATCCCGTTTCTTTCATCAAAATCACCCCCGACAGTCAAACGTAAGTCCGATCTCCCCGAGAAAGACAACGGAATCCCGTCTCTTTCATCAAAATCATCAACGGCAGTCAGACGTAAGACCGATTTCCCCGAGAAAGATAACGGAATCCCGTCTCTTTCATCAAAATTATTCCACGGCAGTCAAACGTAAGACCGATTTCCCCGAGAAAGATAACGGAATCCCGTTTCTTTCATCAAAATCATTCACCGGCAGTAAAACGTAAGTCCGATCTCCCCGAGAAAGATAACGAGATCCCGTATCTTTCATCAAAATTATTTCCCGGTAGTCAAACGTAAGTCCGATCTCCCCGAGGAAGATAACGAGATCCCGTATCTTTCATCAAAATCATCAACGGCAGTCAAACGTAAGACCGATTTCCCCGAGAAAGTTAACGAAATCTCGTTTCTTTCATCAAAATCACCAACGGCAGTCAAACGTAAGTCCGATTTCCCCGAGAAAGATAACGGAATTCCGTTTCTTTCATCAAAATCATTCCCCGGCAGTCAAACGTAAGACCGATTTCTCCGAGAAAGATAACGGAATCCCGTATCTTTCATCAAAATCATTCCCCGGCAGTAAAACGTAAGTCCGATCTCCCTGAGAAAGATAACGGATCCCGTATCTTTCATCAAAATCATTCAACGGCAGTAAAACGTAAGTCCGATCTCCCCGAGAAAGATAACGGGATCCCGTATCTTTCATCAAAATCGTTCCCCGGCAGTAAAACGTAAGTCCGATCTCCCTGAGAAAGATAACGGATCCCGTATCTTTCATCAAAATCATTCAACGGCAGTAAAACGTAAGTCCGATCTCCCTGAGAAAGATAACGAGATCCCGTATCTTTCATCAAAATCATTCCCCGGCAGTAAAACGTAAGTCCGATCTCCCTGAGAAAGATAACGGATCCCGTATCTTTCATCAAAATCATTCAACGGCAGTAAAACGTAAGTCTGATCTCCCCGAGAAAGATAACGGGATCCCGTATCTTTCATCAAAATCATTCCCCGGCAGTAAAACGTAAGACCGATCTCCCCGAGAAAGATAACGAAATCCCATTTCTTTCATCAAAATCATTTGACGGCAGTAAAACGTAAGACCGATCTCCCCGAGAAAGATAACGGAATCCCATTTCTTTCATCAAAATCCTTCGACGGCAGTAAAATGTAAGGCCGATTTCTCCGACGAATACGTCTGATTTTTCCCCAGCAAAGGCTAACAAAATCCCCAGCAAAGTTAATGGAATCCCAAAAGCCAACGGAATCTCGAGTAGATCTCGAACTACGAAAGGGCTTGATTCCCACTAGGGATACGTAGGTAGCCTATCATTAGGTCCAGCCCCTCGACCAAAACGGTCACCCTCTCCTTCGGTAGCAGAAAAAGTCCACCGAAAGGCCATTTCACATCAAGGTTCGAGGCACCTAAAACGCCATCATCAAGGTTCGAGGCACCTAAAACGCCATCATCAAGGTTCGAGGCACCTAAAACGCCATCATCTCCAGGGTCAAAGACCCGAACTACGACTGGCTTGATTCCTCTTAAGGATACGTAGGTAGCCTATCATTAGGTTCAGCCATCAGACCAAAAATGGTCATTCCTATCCCCAGCAGAGCGGATAGCCATCAGATCGAAAATGGTCATTCCTATCCCCAGCAGAGCGGATATACAATTTCAGCCATCAGACCAAAAATGGTCATTCCTATCCCCAGCAGAGCGGATAGCCATCAGACCGAAAATGGTCATCTTTTATCCCCAGCAGAGTTTCTTTCCAGCAACCGACTGCAGAACTCGCTCATCAGATTTGAGGCACCTAAAACGCCATCATCTCCAGGGTCAAAGACCCGAACTACGACTGGCTTGATTCCTCTTAAGGATACGTAGGTAGCCTATTGAATAGGTTCAGCCACTCGATCACTTGATCATCCTGCCAAATATGGAGCCTTACTCTTATCGACGACCCCGCTTCCTTCGAAAGCGCCGTCGCCGAGGGGCTACTGTAAGTGCTCCAATTTGAGCTTGTTAGTATTTTCGTTAGAAAATTAACGAAAGTTATGACATTTCTAACAATTCCTAACATTCCTAACATTTCTAACCAAGCAAGGGCAAAGTGGGCATTGTTATTTAAGGATAAACCAAGAAAGGAATCCTAAAAAGCAAAAGAAATTAAAGAAAACCAAAAATAGAAACTGTTGGAACAAAAACTGGCTGTTAATTTGATTTTTTTTTTAAAATATTCCTCTTGTCCAAAGCCTGAAGCAGCATTTAATGAACAGTGCACGCTCAAGGTCCTATCCGCGCGGATGAATTTGTCATTTTCAGAGGGCTATAAATTGAGGCCTTCAGTCTCAGAAAAGAGAAAGAACACATTTCCTCAACTGCACTTTGGCGAAAATAGAGAGAAAACAGTGAGAATTCCATAGAATTGTCACCTTTTTCTCAACTATTCAACCAAAATCACACTCACTCAAACACTCTCATATTCAAGCCTCAAACACTCTTACTTTCAAGCCAAAAACTCCAAAACACAAAGAAGATAGGTATAACCTCCCTCTTCTTACCCTAAATCTCTCATCCATGCATGCATTTCCAAACTACAAAATGTAGTTTGTTCATCTTCTTGCCCTAGATCCAAGAAGATCACCATGGAAGTTCATCTCCATGGATGATCTTCTACAAGGATCTACATTATTTTCAAAGTGTTCTTACTTTCTTGCAAAGAAAACACATTTTCAAAACCCTAAAACTCATTTTCATACATCAAATCTCATTTTCAAAGGATAAAATTCCCCTTCCCAAGCAAATGAAGTGCTTAGTCCTAATGTACCCCAAGGATGGTTTGATATAGTTGATTCACCACTAAAATGTCAAGTGATCACTAATCAAAACCTAGGGAAATGGGGACAATCATGGATGCCAAACCCCCTTTAAAATCACATTTTCCTTCTTGAGAAGTTGCTGTCCAGTAGCAATTTTATAAGACCCCAGTCCATGGTCTAAATTTTTGGACACAGATAAACTTGGAATTTGGTGTTGACTACAAAACACTTTTTGTATCCAACATCCAGAGCTTTCCAGACATATTTTTACTTTATTTTTTTCGTAAGTAAAACTCCCTTTTTCAAATTTTCTTTTGAAGGTCAGATCACCAGTCTCTGGGAGTCCAGATCTCATATCTGAGATTTCCAGAAGGTTTTGGGTCCTCAAATCTTCTCCAAAATGGAATATTCTTTCACAGATATCTTATTTAAGGTGTCTGGAACAACTTTCATTCTCTGAGTTTTCTCAGATTATGAAGTTTTAAAGCCCTTAAATCCATTTCAAAATCAAGTGTCCACTGCCTTTTTCATTCTGGCAGAAGTGTTCTTCAACTTCCAAAAATCTTTTGAGTACCAAAAATCAACCCAAAAATCACACCAAAAATCATGGGATTTGTCCAAAGTCTAATAAAGAATTCCCAATTTTTACTTTTCTGAGTTTCAACATATTTTGGCCAAAACACACACACACACACACAAATCATTTTTAGCTTGGAAGACTCGTTTTACGAGGCATTCCGGGTGCACACTAACGTCCTTCCCGGCGTGTAACGTGACCTCCGAACCCAAATTTCTAATCTCGGGCATTTTTCAAAGTTTTGGCCCTTAAAACAAAAATGGCGTGGCGACTCCGTTTGATTTCAAAAATCGGGTACATCACATGGTCGTACGAAGAAATCATCGATGCTAGTAATGTTGAGCATGGGATTGGAAATGTGATGAAAAGGATAGATGAAGATGAGCAAGATAAGATTCTTTCCCCGGCACCTCAAGTGGTCCAAACTCAGATTCCGGATAGACAATCGACTCCCGAGATTTTTCATTCTCTTAATCAAATTGGTTTACAAAGTCAGTATCAGCCAGACTCCCAAGGATCATGTCATTATTTCACTCAGAAGGGATCACTGCTATTCCACCCTGACCAAGCTCCCCTCCAAGGAAGTGTTTCTCAACCACCGATGGGTTCATACAGCTTCAATTTATCACCTCCCCAGGATCAGCGTCCAGGGCCAACCTCATACGTAACTGTGAATCAGATGTCTTTCGTTCCTGCTGTGAACCCTATCCAGCAAGGGACGCCAATACCCGGGTCCCCTTCAAAGGCAGTTCAGATGGAAAGGAAGAAAGCGTACTGGGGAAAGGTGGGAATGCCTATGACTCAATTCCTCAAAGTTCTGGTGAGTGGAGGACTGGTTCAACCATTAATCAATTATAGTCCCCCGCATAACAACATGAAGCTGGATCCAAACAGATATTGCTACTATCACCAGTATCATGGCCATAACACTTGTGAATGCAGACAGTTGAGGGTGATCATCCAAGAACTCATTGACGAAGAGAAGATCGAGATAGGTTCTCATGAGGAAAATGGTGTCCAGAATCATAGTCGGTGTTTACCACGCAAACAACGAGAATTCGATGACCTGGGAATAACAACCGAGGAAGCCTTCATTGGGTTGATTCGAAGGGTAATGATAAAGCCGCTTGATAATTATCACCCCATCAAACCCAATCCGAGTCTAGATCGCAGCAAGTACTATTACTATCATCAGTACCCTGGGCATATAACCAACGACTGTTCCCTTCTAAAGGTGCTTATTCAGAAGCTGGTTGATGAGGGTAGAATCGAGAAAGCTCCTCCTAAGGTGATCGATAATCCTCTCCCGCAATTCCAAGGATTCCCCATGTGAAGAAGTTAGTCAGTCAGGCATCGTAGGGTCCTAGATTGTTTTATTTTATTTTGCTAGAAAATGTTTTTATGATTTGAATCTATTGCATCTATGTTATGAGTCTTTTATTTCAATAATAAAATATTTGTTTCTATTCCTGCTAGACTTGAGACATTATTTGCACACCCACGTTACATTTAATTGAAATGGTCTTATTCTACATAATCACTTGTGCTGCTTAATTACTAATGCTTTGAAATGACTAATATTTAAATTGATCGGAGTGAGAAAATTGGCTGATATCCTTCTCAAAGTGGAGCTCACTAACTCTCCACCTCGATTCCCATATGCTCACATACCTTCCATCGTCCCCGCTATCTCGTTGCTCAATGAACTTGCACGGATCTTCCTCAAGTAAGCTTAAGAAAGTAAATGAAGACTTGATCTCGTTCAGACCATCCAGTAGGGACTGTGGTTGAAACTTTCACCCTTAGGAAAACCATTGCCTCACCCTCACTAAACAATATCCCTTCATTTCAAGATCGGCATGTTTTGTAACCTATTTAGCTATCGCCAGAAGAAGAGGGACTATCCTTGAGGCTCCCGTGATTCAAAGAAAGATTGATCGGCTCCAAGCTCAAGAACGACGGAAAGCAACGATCCATCCTGGGGACTAGCTGAAACTCTCCTCTCAAAGACAAAATTGAAAAAAAAAAGAGAGAGATAAAAATATAAGAAAAAAATTAAAAAAAAAAAAAAAAAAGAGAAAAAGAAAAGAAAGAGAGCCTAGTCCCCAGCGATTCTCACAAAAGCAAAAGTCAAAGGATTCGGTCGTTACTCAAGAGGAGTCTCAGAGTGAATAAAGAGATAGCACGGATGTCCCTCACCATTACCTCTAGCCAATTCCAAACCGTCCTCTCGATTTTAGAGGACATTCCCGTTATCATTACCTTTGACCTTGACCAAAAGCCAAAAGATCGACCTCTCATTCTTAGAGGCAGCAAAGATGCAACCACGAGATATCCTCCCCGTAGAAATCCCAAACACATACCCAAGAGCCAACCTCTCATCTTTAGAGGTTCAGCCAGCAAAAAGCCTAGCCGATCTCTCGTCTTAAGAGGTCATGATATCCTAAATCACCCGAAGACTGATCGAAGCCCGGAACCCAGCCGCAGTTCCTATCGGATAGTAGTTTCAGATCACCAATCGAAGATTATGCAAATTTAATCCATTCATTCGACGTTTTATGTGAGCATATTTCATTTCTCCTCCGTAAACACTTGCTGTTGATGTCCCACTGGGGCTTCACATCCGTGTCTCCCATCGACACTCCAAGAGGATATGTTTTTAAACTCCTAAAATCCTCAAAGGTCCTCAGATTCTTGAATTTCAACGTTCATTCTTTTCATTCGGGATAAGCTCGAACTACGGCGACCTGAGCTCCTCGTCAGGAGGGCAACGTAGGCAACCAGAAATGGTCCGGTCGAAATCACAAACAGATCTCAGAAAATCCGGTCTTCTCAAGAACCATTCCCATACACTGTCTATCCCTCCGAGTTTAATTCTTGGTATCAGTCGGCTTTCTCCTCAAGATTGATTGAAATATTTGTTCATATCGGCTTTGGTGTTGAATAACCCGAACATCAATAAAGGGTTTTAAGCAGCCTTGTGATCGTCGTGAATAAGACAGGTTTTTAAGTGTCTCGGTAAGTCTTCTTCTCTACATATTTAGGGATATATAGAGCTAAACAGTGTATTTTCTATCAAGCAGGGGCTTCCATACACTCTCCACACCTTGTGATGCTTATACTCTCCCAAAAGAGTTAAACCAAAAAGCGAGAGTGTCGTACGTAAGTCCGGGACTATTCCCACCTTTTGGAAAATGTGCCCCTGCACGTGAACATTCCTAAGTCTTGTCCGCCGACTGATTGACTGAAGCTCGAAGAACGACCTCCTCCAGGATTACATGACGTGTTGTCTGCAATAAGGCTATGTGTCAAATCGGGGCTTGGTCAAAGAAGAGGAAGAATGATGTGTCGTCTGAGTAAAGTACTGGGGCTAGCTTTATAATCTTGATCCTTGGGTGTGGATTGGTGACTTAAATCCTACTTCATGATTGAATATTACTGCATTCTTTGCCCTAAGCAAAAGGGAGAGATCTTGAGATAATATGGAAGTCTAATTTTGAAGTCCTGTCAGCATGACTTGTTGTGTCACGCGACAGAATGTGCCCCAGCTGTCCTGAGTCGTGCGACACCTTGAGTCCAACACCAGACATCAGAAGACTGCAATCTGTTCTCCACCAGGGCACACCCCGACTTGTTCGAAGCTGCAAATCAAAGCCATCATCCTACAGATAAACCAGGGAGAGGGATTCATTCAGTTCGTATACATACAAGCCATCATATACATGTCATACACAATCAAACCATTCAAACCACATTCATATCAATGCCAAAAACTTTCGAAAAAAAATCTTTCTTTCCCATTCTTCCAAGAAAGTGGACTCGCGCAAACAACAAAAACTAATAATAATGTGCTAGAACTAGGAAAGTGCAGAGCAAATAAGTTTTTACAAAAAAAAGAGAGAGTGTTTGTCCCTTTTTTTTTCCAAAAAGGGCGTACAATAATCAAAAAGCTATATCTTGATCCAAGAGGCTACTCAGAGCCATCAGACACATAGACATCTCCGTCATCATCGGAATCATCATCATCATCTCCCTCGCTCTCCTCCCCATCTGCGTCGTTTCCCTCCGTATGTGCATGATCTGGATCGGCAGCAGGACCGTGATAAATAACGGGGTCATCTCGAAAAAGCTCATGAACAGCAGGAATAGCCGTGGTCTCAAGCTTGTGAGGATCTCCGGAAGCATCACTCTCATACTCAGAGCTAGGAGGACTAGGGGGACGACGAGGGGCAGTCTTGGTCCTGGGCCTATGTGTATCATCAGCAGACATATCAGTACGAGACCTCTTCCTGTCAGGCAAGCTGGGCGTAGAATCATCATCAGAGCTCCGAGCCAAACATCGCTCCCTCCAGTAGCGTGCACTCCTCTCCAGCTGATCAATCATATCCATAGACCTGGTGTAGTGACGAGCAAAGCTCCAGTAAATATCCGCTGAGATTTGGTACAATCAAACAAGGAAGAATCAGAGGCCAGTCAGGACAAAAGGACAAAAGATATAAATAGTTCAAAACAATAAAGGAAGAAAAGACAGTGGCTTACAGATCGGGTGCCCTCCGAAAGCTGAAAATACGGATAAATCCTGCTGGTATCGAGAGGAGCCCATCTCAAGTGGTCCCCATCCTGAAAGTCAACAAAGGGAGGAGGTAAGGGAGCATCCGCCAAGTATCCAGTAGAAGGGCCTGCGCCCTGAGCATCACGTCTGGGCTCCACCTGAGGCGACCTCAACCTCGCCGTCACATAAGCCCCGTAATCTCCATCCACAGTATAGTTGAACGCAGCCTCCCCCTGGGCCAAAGCAGCCACGCCCTCTAGTTTTCGAGGAAACCATATATCAGCAGGAGGATCAACTGGGACTCTAGGAATGCTACCAGGGCCGTGCTGCCTGTAGACCCGCTCTCCCAAATACAGTGCATCGCCAGATAGACCTACCAAAAGCTTGCGGCACTCAGTAAGATGTAAAGCATATCCCAGATCAAATCCAGCATATCGGTCAGCCCAGGGAAACAGACTCAGACTCCTGGGAGTCCCCCGCAAGTAGATCATAGAGTTAGGGTAAGAAGCCATCACCCGTCCCCTAGTGTCCGCTGTTCGGACCTTCTGCCGCGCATCTTTCACCCAGTGCCTCATGGCAGGAAACATAGTGACCGGGTACGCCTCCTGAACCTGCCAAGCATAACAGCCGATGACCTCATAGGCCCAAACCTGAAAAAGAAGGATCAGAACAAGTCAGATTGATAGCAAGAAAAGACAGAAAGAAATGATATCCAAAAGGTGGGGTCAGATTGAGAAATACCTCAAAAGCTAAATGGCAGCAGTTGAAGGACTTAGCCTCCCCCTGCTGACATCATCCAGAGCCAAGTACAGCTCAGCTAATCCTGCCTCTCCCCAGGACAAAGTCCTAACAGCATCCCAATATCTCAAAAGCTCCAGCAAAGAAAGCAAAGCGGAAGATGTGCCATTAATAAACAACATGTAAGAAAAGTCAATCCACACGAAAGCCCTAGCCAGCCTCTTGGCCCTCAACCGACTCTCCTCAGTGTCTGCCAGATCAGCCGGGTAACCCCTACTCTGCACAACAAGCTGACCGTGGAGCTCCCCTAGCTCATACCCGTTCCCCTTCTTGTCCTTGGGAACAAAACCAACCATCTCCATAAAGTATGCCTCGACGGGAGGCTGTGGATCATCCTCAAGGGCAGTCTCCTCTCAATATAGTGGCTCAGCAGTGAAATGAAGGCCCATGATAGCAGCAAAGTCGTATGGCGTGACTGTCGCCTCCCCCCAAGAAAAGTGGAAAGAATGGGTGGTCTCCCACCAGAACTCCCGGAATGCCCTCACAAGCCCCACACTCCGCATAGTATACCCGATGGCCTTTGCCATCTCAAAGAACTGACCCTGCCCGGCAGCATATACCAAGCCATTAGGTGAATGCTCCAGCTCCTGGCTGCTGGGCAGAAGATCCCAGAGCCGACCAATAACCTCTGGTGAGCCTCAGGTACGCAACTCTTGCAGGTAAACACAGCACAGGTATGAATATCCCAAGTTTTTTGCAAAGAAAAAAAGCATGTCAATCAATTACAATTTCGTATTTCCCTTTTTTTTTCTTTTCCAAAGTAAAATTAGGGTTGAAACGTTTAGCATGCATCCATGATTTCTAATAACTCAAAACCATGCAGCAAATTCATGATTTCGCAGGTAAAAAGCTTGAACATTTCGACACAAAACCAATTGTTCAATACAATGAAAAGCAAGGGTTACGAAATTACCGTATCTTTCTTCTCAGGCGCAGAAGTGTGCTCCCTGAGTTGGGGATAGAAATCTCCTCGCACCGCCTGAGGGATGAACGGCCTTTGATTTCGTTGAGCATTCTTCCTTCGAGTGGCCAATTGAGGATTCTCTTGATTTCCCTTGAATTCGTACGAATGGGTGGCCTCTCCTCTCAAAACTGCTCGTCTACCTCTGAAAATGTGTTTTCAAAATAGAGACTGTGCAGCGTTATAAAGGTCTGGCCATGAGCTTTATGTAGTCGTGCGACACAACATGACTCCATGGCCAGATTTTCCAAAACCCCCCTGTGGTCTGATATTTTGCACTTTAGCCCCTGAGGCATGCTTCGCAGTTTTCCCCCGCAGGTACAATGATCAACTGAGCCTCATCAACCCTTGAAGACTGGCCCTCAGCCAAAACCGAGACAAGGAATCCGTACCAATTTTAGCCTCCCCAGCAGTGTGCACCAAGATCAATGGCCTCGCCGCCAAAGCACCAACAAGAACCCACTCCCTAGCAAGCAAAGTTCCCATCCTACCAGATCAGTGGCCTCAAAGCATAGACAAAAGCCTGCTCCCTAGCAAGCAAAGTCCCCGGCTTACCAAGCAAAGCTCAGGACACAAAAGTCAACCGTCAACAAAGACCGTCCAGCATTCGGCAAAACCAGTAAACTACCAACAAAAACAGTAGCGTGAGTCCCCCGGTAGCTACACTTATCCCCAGCAGAAGCAGCAGTAGCGTGAGTCCCCTGGCAGCTACCCTGCACCAACACCCAGTGGTATGAGTCCCTCCGGCATCCACGAAGACCAGCAGCAGTAGCGTGAGTCCCCTGGCAGCTACCCTGCACCAACACCCAGTGGTATGAGTCCCTCCGGCATCCACGAAGACCAGCAGCAGTAGCGTGAGTCCCCTGGCAGCTACCCTGCACCAACACCCAGTGGTATGAGTCCCTCCGGCATCCACAAAGACCAGTTGTAGCATGAGACCCTCCAACAGCTACAACCTTTCAACAGCGATAGCATGAGACCCTCCGGCAGCTACTCGCCACTACCAGTTGCAGCATGAGACCCTCTGATAGCTACAACCTTGCACCAACGGTAGCTACTCACCACCCGCAGTAGCACCAGCCCCTCAGGTAGCCACAGGTAAGCACAACAAAGGTATGAAGACACGTCTCTACTATTTCTTGCTTATGGTCAGTTTTGTTTTCGAACTACGATTTGGCTTGATTCCCTCCAGGGATACGTAGGAATCCTTTCTACAAAGGTCCAGCCATCCGATCTCTCCAGATCACCATCTAGCCCTCTGCCCTATACCTTGCCGCTAATTGGGATTGGGTCTTATTTTATCGACAACCTCACTTTTTCCCAAAAGTGACGTTGTTGAGGGGCTCTGTAAGTACGCCAATCCAATTCGCGACCCTTTTAGGTGCATTTTAATGTGATAAAATTGCATTAAGGGGCGTTTTGGTAAATTCTCGGCCTATCCCGAGACTTTCAGAGACATTTCATAAGTTTCCCGCGAAGGAAGTACCTTTTGGTACCTTGCTCATGCTAAAGGACCTCCAGGGAATAAAACCTTTTTGGACTTTTTGGGTATTTTCCCTGAATGTTCCAGAAAGTGGTTTTGACGCCAAAAGCAGTTGTGACACCTTACAAGTCGAAGCCTGGAAAGTGGTTACGTAAAGTCGTACGACACAAGGTGACCACTAACTTCAGCCTATAAATAAGACCCTTCCCCTCTTAGAAATGGATCCAGAATTTGACATACTGTTACTCTGCAGAAATTGCAACGTAACACACACACCCAACACACCCCTCTCTCTCTCCTACCCCTAACCTACTTCCAATTCCCTCCAATTCAACCCACTTCCTCAATCAAACCTGATATCAACCTTATACCAATCCTCCCAAGCTTTCCAAGACCAGAAGCTGCTGTTGAAGGGTTCTGTATCTAACTTGATACAGAATTCGTGGAAGCAACAAGGGTAACATCCTCAACCCCCTTTTCTCTCTCTCTTACCTTGATAATTGGATAATTCTATTGTTTTACTTCTCTTGGATTCAGTAATCAGACTCTATCCGTCTAGATTACTGAATCCCAATCGCAATCTCTCTATTTAACTTGGTTGATCTGAATAATTGGGTGTTCATTGTTGGATATTTGTTGAGATTGTTGTCTAGATTCCAAGGGAGTGTGGATCTCTCCATATCTACACTCCCGGGGTTGAATTGTTGTTAATTCTATATTTCGAAGCTAATCTGTTCGATCAATTGGATCTGTGTTGGTTATTGTTGTTATTGTGTTCAAAATTGTAAGTTCCTGCAGATGGACATTATGTGTCACGCGACACATTGTGCATGGGTGATCCTGTGTCACACGACACATCTGGTCATCTATGTCCTGTGTCACGTGACACATTATGCTTGTTTGCAGGAACCCTTTCCTTTTGTAATCTGTTCTGATTTGTTGTAGTAGGGATGTGGCCTCCCTGAATAACTGGTTCACAAGTTGTAAGTCTCTTTCCAAATCAATAAAATTCATGTTTATTACACTTTTTCATTATCATTGATTTGCACACACTTATGGATTGCTTGGTTGTTTGATTAGGAAGACTCATCTACGGACGAGGCGTGTTGGGTGAACTCTCGGTTCTTCCCAACACGTAACCTGACCCCCGAACCCGTTCTCTTTCATAGGTTTTTCAAAGTGTACCTCTAAAACATGGCATGGCGACTCCTTTTTCTTTTTCACCGTTGGAAACTCAAAAATTCCGCGGGAGAGCGCACATTCAGTGGCGAATCTGCTGGGGAACTACACTTTGAAAACCTGTTTTTTCAAAATTTAGTGGGTCAAGCTTTCATTTGATTGAACATCCAACATGTCCATCTTTGTGTGCATCTTTGATAATCTTTTGTAGTACATGTGTTGGTCCCAAAGGTGGCAACAAGGGTGAAAATACAGCTAGAGGGGGGTGAATAGCTGTATAAAATTTTTCGCCCTCTTTTAAAAACTAAACCTCTTGCTTACAAAATCCTCTTGCAGTTGATAATAGACTGCAAGTGATAGTGTAAAATGCACAGCGGAATATTTAGAGTTATAAAGCGGTTTTGATAGAGGAGGTTTGTAAAGCGGTTTTAATAAAGTAGTTGGTACGTGCGGTTTACAAACAAGTGAGGTTTTGACAATGTTAACTCCAAACACTATTTCTCAATAATGGATATCTAAATAAAGATCAAACAGAGACAAAGATAAATAATTATTAAGCACAAGAAATATAATTGCAGAAAGTAAGAACACGCTATTTGGAGTGGTTCAATCGATAAACGATCTACGTCCACTACCAAGATGGTTAGTCTTGGATTTCTAAGAGAGATTTTATATTAAGTATTTGAGAGATTACAAAGTACAATAAAATCTTTACTATGAAGAACAAATCCAAAACTATAACCAGTGTATCTCAAGTGTTTAATCTATGTGATTAGAACAAATGAGGTGTGTGTGTGAGAACAAGATCAAGGCTTTTTAAATCTGTGAGATGTAGAGCACAATGATTCTTGAAAGTGTTAAGGCTTGATTTCTGGGCTGGGGAATATTTCTTGAAGTATGAAGATGAAGATTCAAAGGACTAAGAATTTACGGGCGAGCTTCAACTTCGATGAACACGAAAGCAATTTCTCTATTTTTCAAGCAATCTTCAAATGGTGAAGATTAGGGGTATTTATACCCAAGCATCCAAAATGTAGCCGTTGGACACAAAGGTGATGAAGGACAAGACTTGATGCTTTCCTATTGGTCCACAAAGAACCACTTTTGTCCTTTGGTACAAAAGAGTTGCGGATAAAGCCGATAATGCTCCAGCTGCAAGCAATGAGGTTTGGACACCTGTCACCTTTTCAAGATCCTTGCAGATCTTCTCTGACTTTGAATCACGTGACAAGATGAGGTGGTTGACATTGGGTATTGCTAATGTGGATTATAATGACAAAAGGTGGTTCACTTCAAGTCTCAATCATTGGAGCGGTTCTGGAGTAGGCGGTTTGACAGGAGCGGTTGGTAACTCCAGTGAGGTTGCAAGGTGCGGTTGATGATGAGCTGCAAGGTGCGGTTCATCATAGGGCGGTTGCACTGGAGTAGTTCAAGGGTAGTTTCAAACAAAGGATTTCACCAAGCAAATGCTAAGGGCGGTTTTGCTAGGGCGGTTGGAAGAAGCGGTTTGAAACATTGAACTGCAACTCTCAATTCCAATGAGTCTTGTGCCAGTCTTCAAGCCTAAATTTAACCTAATCTATAAAATGGACTTAACTAAAGAATTGAAGTCTAAGCTTCATTACATAGGGTCCTAAAGTCCTTAAATAGACAGGAGGTTATGGTATCAATCAAATCTAATACAAAATAGGAGGGTTAAAACATGCATACCCAACAATCTCCCCCTATTTGATTGATGCCATTACCTACTATAACTAAAGCAAACATTGTACTTGGTAAAAACATGTCCATAAGAATTAACATGGTAATTCATGTCCCAAGTCAATGCACACACTTAGCTTAAGCTATAGATTTCTATACTTTCTAAGAGATAAAAACTTACAATATGGAAAGTAGAGAAATGCATTCAGTGCACTTAGGAAATATGAGTTTAAGTTCAAAGTGCGGTTTAAATTGAATGTTTAAACTTCAATTCAAAAAATATGATTTTAAGTTGAAAAATATTTGAATGAGGTTTAAAACCATAAGAGGTTTCATTGTTCTACAAACAAGCAGTTTGATATGAACAAGGTTTTTGGAACCATGATGCAATTTTCATTAATTCCTCAAGTGGTTACAAAACGGGAATGAAAGAAAATTACAGGGTTACAAACAAAAACAAAAGTAAGTTGGACAAAAGAAAATACAATGAGAGTGCGGTCCAACAACAAAAGAGTTTACAAAAAAATACAGAGCAATAGCGGTTTAAGGTTGATGCGGTTCTTGACCTTGCTGCTGCTGCTGCGGTTGGTTGATCTCAGGATTCCTGGCAAGATTTGATGCAGAGGTTTCAGACTTCAGGGACTTTCTAATTTTTCTCACCTCTTCTGCGGTCCTTCCTTGAGCGGTCACCAATCTCTCTAAGATATTTGCTTGAGAATCAATCTTGAGATTGGCATCAGAGACTGCCTTGGAGTTATCAGACACTTGATCAGTTAGTTCATCAATCAAGGTGTGAAAAGAGGAGTTCAAAGAATTGTACAAAGTTTGAACCTCCCCCTGAACTGCTGCGGTCTGAGAAGAGATAGCTTCAGTCATTTCATCAAGATTCACAAATCACTTGGATGGAGGATTTCAGCTCATTGACTGTGGCTTCAAGTTTGGTGGTGAATCCTAACTTGATATTTTCAAGGCGGTCATTGAATTCATCCTTGACTTCATTCAACTTGGCCATCAAAGCATCATCAAGGGAGTTTGTTTTGATCTCCCTTCTCTTTGACATTATCAATTTCCGAAGGATATTTGCTTCAACCGCATTCAAGGCGGTTTGAAGGTCTTGAGTAGAAGGCGGTTGGGAATTGACAGTTTTAAGGAATTCAGCTTGGAGGGAATCAAAGGCGGTTTTGGAGGAGGTTGCAAGCTGAGAAATCATTTCCTTGAGATCAGAATCTCCAAATGATTGAATTTGAATGACACCTTCAGATAACTCTTTCTTGAATCCTTCAAAGCAAGAATCAGCTGAGGATTTGACAATGTTTGCTAGATCCTTCTCCCCCTTAATGGCATCAAGTCTCTGAGCAAAACTCTTGAGGGAGTTCTTATGATCAGCCATTTGAAGGGTTTGAGAGGCAATCAGATGGGATTGAGATTCAGCAAGCTTCTGAAGGGAGCGGTTTGAAGCTTCAAGGGAGGCATTAGAAGCGGTCAGCTTGATAATGTGGCCTTGGTTTATGAGGAGTTGGGACTGAATAAGATTAAGGGTGGAAAGGATTTGGGAGTAGTCAGAGGGTGGAGGAGCGGTTGAAGATGAGGGATTAAAGGTGAAGGAAGGAGGCGGTTCAGAATAAGTAGGAGGAGCGGTTTGAGGCATTTGAGATAATAGGGTTTGGAAAATGCGTGAGGCAGGAACTGTATAAGGGGATGAGGTTTGAGTAGAGATGGGTAGAGTTGGAGGTAAGGTAAATGGGGCGGTTGGGATGGGGGCGGTTGTGATGGGGGCGGTTGAAAGTGGGGTAGTTGGAATAGAGGTGGTTGGAATTGGCGCGGTTGATATTGGTGTAGATTGAGTGGGAGCGGTTGATGTAGGGGCGGTTTGGATAGGGATAGAAGTAGTAGGAGGATTTGAAGTGATTGGGTTGGAATGAGTTGAATGGGATTTTTGTGGGGAAGAGATAGGTGATTTGGAAGGAGATTTATGGGTGCGGTTTGATATATGAGGGGATGAATGGTGTGAGGGTGAATTTTGTGGTGAAGGAGTTGGAGTTCTAAGTCTAGAGGTTGAGTGAGCTGGGCCTGCTGATGGCTTGGATGTCCATTCAGTGAAGGCTTTGGGATTTGAGGTGGCTTGATTTTGAGGGGTTTGAAATTCAGAAGGGGATGATGAATTTGAATTGGTTTGGGAGGAGGATTTATCAAAATATGAGGAGGTTTCACCAGGTATTTTGATGTTGGATTTGGCAATGGTGTGAAGATAGTGTTTCTTTGGAGGAGTTGTTTTCTTGGCCATTTGTTTGAATCTCCTCTTCTTGGGATTCTCCCCCTGAGTGGTTGCAATCTTGGGAGGTGGAGAAGGAGAGAGCGGTTTGGGGGAAAGAGATTTGGAAGGAGAAAGGTGTTGGGTAGGAATTGGGGAAGAGGTTTGAATAGGTGAGGTTGGAGAAGTTTGAAGCGGTTGGGATTGAGGAGGAGGTTGCGGTTGGGGTTGCGGTTGAACAGGAGGTTGAACTTGAGCTTGCGGTTGAGAGGTAGTAAGCGGTTCAGAAGATGGTTTCTTTCCCTTGCGCCCTTCCTCAATTCTCGCCCTTCTTTCCAACTTGTCAATTTTTGCTTTATAAAAAGCAACCTTATCTTCCTCTCGTGAGATTGGCAAGTAGCGCCTTCACAGATTTTGCCTTCTTGATAAGAGGGGCAATTCCAGCATCCTCTTCTTCTTCCTCATCAGTAGGCTCATCTCTCAAAGCAAATTTTTCTTGAGGCTTAGCACTTGGACTAGCACCTGCGGTTTGAACACGCGGTTGAGATGGTGCGGTCCTTGGCTTCTTGGTCTGCGGTTCTAGGACGATGTTTTTCTTTCTAGAGGCCTTCTTGATTGCCTTTCCTAGAGCAGTAACCGCGGTTGCTGGAGTCATTTCAACATAGAACTCCTTGGGGTTGAGAGTATCAACATCATATAGAAATTTGTACTGGGTATCTCCAAATGAGTATCTGAAGTTATGACAAACCCTGGTTCCAAGGGAGTCACCTTCACCCATTGGTACTGATAACTCAGGAGTTGAGAGTCTGAGATCCTCCAAGTGTTGATAGCTAGTGAACAACGCGGTTAGGAGCCTGCGGAATGGTCTCCATCTCTGGGTGTTCATTTTTGATTTTGGATTGATAAGCATCAATGGAACTAGCCATTTCCTTCACAGAATCTTGGGCCAATTCAACTTAATTCCATTATAAATGGCACAAAGATAAATCCATTGCCGAGTAGTGAAGTTGTTGTGGTTGCCGCCTTACCACACACGTACATTCCTACTAAATAGCCCAAGTGGCTCATAAGTTCACCAAATTCCCTCCTTGCCTTCTTCTTGTAATAACCAGATAGAGAGGTCGATTTACGCTGATCGAGCGGTTGCATCCAACACTTCCCGATCAACCTCCATGGGGCATCCCGACACATGAAATCCATAAGTACTTCTAATATCCAGATGATCAATGGATATATCGAAGCCTTCAACACCGCCAACTGTGCATTTGATCTTGGTGCCATCTGATAATTCTCTGTCTCCTAGAACAGCAGAGGAGTAGAACTGATCCACAAAGGAAGGAATGATATAAGATTGGCCTTTGTTGAAGAGAGGGAGGATTCCAGAGGTAGTGAGTCTTCTGATCAACTCTCTACCAAGAGCATCTCCCTGGAGCTCAGGCTCATTGATCTCATAGCCTGGAAGAAAGAATTTAGGATCCTACAAAATGAAACAAAGGGTTTAGATCCAAAAAGTGATTCACAATGCACAAGCGGTTTGGGCATCCATGCGGTTGGCAATTGATGCGGTTGAAAATATTGAGAACTCCAAACCTCAAGTAAATTGTGAATATAATTAAAACACTTAGAAAATATGTAAGAGATTATACTAGTACGTGGCATTGTAATCCAAGTTTATCCCACACTGCAAGCGGTGCTTGGAGAGGAAGGTTATGGTGTCCAGCCTATATACTAAGTAATATCCCAAACAAATTTAGCATGCGGTTTCAAAGGAATAACTTAAATAGCTAACAGGCATGCGGTTTCAAGATAACAAGCGGTTCATAGTTTGTATGCGGTTCAAAGGTGAATGCAGTTGATATATAGCATGCGGTTCTAATGTGAACGCGGTTGAAGAGGTCATGCGGTTAGAATTTTCATGAAGGCGGTTCCAAATAACAAGGCATGCGGTTGATATTCACAACAGTGCATAAAATTTTATTGAAAAAAAAATTTCTAAGTACAAAAACATGTGTGAAAATCAAATGAAGCAAAACATGTGATAATTTTAACATGGCATATGAACAAATATGTGAAGGAATGATGATCACGAAGAACACTTAGAACACTAAAAACAGAGATTCAACAAAAGTTCACCAAAATCAACAAATAACATGTCAAAATGATCACATTGAGCAGTAGATTAACAATATAACCTTAAAAATTCATACTTTGCTCAGAATCAACATGAACAAGCAAGAACAACCAAATGGGTTTTCGAATAAGAAAATTTTAAATTCCAAAATCAGTGTTCAAGTCATTGGTTGATCGTAAAATAAATTACATATAAAGAATCTAACAACAAATCCGAGCAAAACCCAACTGAAATTATGCAAAATGATGAACAATCAAGGTAGATATGAACAAAAATGCATTTAAGGGTTTTCGAAGCTTCAAGGTTTATCAATGGCGGATTCATGAGGAGTTTTGCAGATATGAAGAAAGATGTAGTTAAGGAACACATACCATATCAGAGAAGGGAGCCTTGGGAGCCATTGAAGAAAGAAAAAAATTATGAAGCTTATGGAGGAGAGAGAGAGTGAGTTGGTAGAAAGTGCTTTTGCAGAGAAGACAGAGTAGGAAGAGTTGAAATCGTAGTCTTGTCTGCTATTTATAGGTAAAATTCAGGTTTAGGGTAGTTGAAAGGACAGTTTGATTTTCCCATAAACTGAATCATTACCTCTGTTGCACCCTTTCATCTCCTATTCTTTAACCAATGACGGCTGACAAGAGAGCTTTAAATGCTAATGTTTCCTTTGCATTAAATGCATTTAAATTTTGAAATAGCGTGGGAAAACATTTGCAAAAATGCCCTTATGTCAAAATGTGGACTAAAATAAAAATAAAGGAACTTACCTTGGGTCCACGTGGCAGTGCGGTTGAAAAGAGTTTTAAACCGCATAGCTAAAAAAAATTAAAACTTGATTTTGAAAATACCATATGTTGAAGGCGGTTGAAGATGGAGCGGTCATAAGCAAAGATGCGGTTGGGAATACGCGGTTGGCTGCAGAGGCGGTTGACCACTTATGCGGTTTGAATAAACGCGGTTCAACAATGGTGCGGTTGAAAATTTTCAATAAGACATACAACCTAAACTCAACACACAAGTTAGTCAATAAAAAGTATGGAATCATTTAAGTTCAAGCATACCCATTTCTCCTCTGAGGAAGGAAAACCTCTTGGAGTCAAGAGCTTTGGTGAGGATGTCAGCAATTTGATTATCTGTCCCCACATACTCTAAATGGATATTCCTCTTCTCCACATGGTCTTTGAGGAAATGATACTTGATATCAATATGCTTGGTCTTGGAATGCATGACAGGGTTGTTGGAGACTGAAATTGTTGAAGTGTTGTCACACATGATGGGGCAATTCCCTTCATGGATTCCATAGTCCACCAACTGCTGCTTCATCCAAAGGATTTGACAAAGAACAACTACCAAAGAAGAATATACTCGGCCTATGTGGTAGACACCGAAACCGAAGCTTGCTTCTTGCCGGCCCAAGCAACTAGTCTATTTCCAAGGAAATGACAAGTACCACTAGTGCTTTTCCTGTCAATAGTACAAGCCGCATAATCTCGCATCCGAATAACCTACAAGATCGAAGTTCGAATCTTTGGAATACCAAAGTCCAAGGTTAGTGGTTCCAGATAAATAGCGGATTATACGCTTGACCGCAATAAGATGTGCTTCTCTAGGATCTCGCTTGGTAGCGAGCACATACACGTACACTAAACATGATATCTGGCCTACTAGCAGTTAAATAGAGTAATGAGCCGATCATACCTCGATATAAAGTCTGATCAACTTTCTTACCTTTGAGATCCTTATCTAGCTTATTGCCGGTGGCCATTGGAGTATCATATGCTTTAGCATTTTCTAATCCAAACTTCTTTATCAACTCCTTGGTGTATTTGGCTTGGCTGAGGAAAATACCTTCTTCGCATTGCTTGATTTGAAGCCCGAGGAAGAATGTTAATTCTCCCATCATGCTCATCTCAAACTTGCTTTTCATTAGCTTTTCGAAACGCTTACAAAGTAACTCATTAGTAGAACCAAAAATAATATCATCGACATAAATTTGAACAAGTAAAGTATGTTCATTATATTTGGCAATAAAAAGAGTTGTATCAATTTTACCACGTTTAAATCCCTTTTCTAGTAAAAATTTAGAAAGAGTCTCATACCATGCCCTTGGAGCTTGCTTAAGTCCATACAAAGCTTTTTGGAGTTTGTAGACATGATTGGGAAATTTGGAGTCTTCAAATCCAGGAGGTTGGGCAACATACACGGTCTCTTGCAGTTCGCCGTTGAGGAATGCACTCTTTACGTCCATTTGATATAACTTGAAATGCTTGAAAGAGGCGTAGGCTAAGAAAATTCTGATAGCTTCCAATCTTGCAACTGGAGCAAATGTTTCATCATAATCGATTCCTTCTTCTTGCCTATATCCTTGTGCGACCAACCTTGCTTTATTCCTAGTGATGCTTCCATTCTCATCCATCTTATTCCTAAATACCCACTTAGTTCCTATCACTCCTTGATCCCGAGGTCTAGGCACCAAAGTCCAGACCTTGCATCTTTCAAACTGATTGAGTTCTTCTTGCATAGCAACGACCCAACTGGAATCTTGGAGTGCTTCATCAATCTTCTTGGGTTCAACTTGAGATAAAAGAGAAGTATGCTCGTCATAGTTTGATCTCCTTGTTTGAACACCGGAAAACAGATCACCAATCACATTTGTGAGGGGGTGACTGCTGACTTCACGAACCTCCGGGGGTAAGTCAGGTTGGATCGAGGTTTGTCAAGATCTTCAATTGGAACATCGTTAGATCCTTCAGAGAAGTCATGGAAGGTAAGTTGACGAAGAGGTTCTATAAGCTGGATAGGGGAATTCTCACCTTCATCTTCCCTTGCAGTAGCATCTCGGAGAGGGTTCTTCAGGTGCGGTTTCAAAATTGCGGTTTTGGGGGATTTCAGTTGAGGGTGCTGGATTTTGCGGTTGAGGTTCAGGTGCGGTTTGAGGTTCACCTGTTTCATTATGCTCAACAAAATCATCAGCAACATTTGGAGCCAAATGTGGCTCAAGGAGAGAATGCTCATCGAAAGTAACATGGACAGACTCTACTATTTTTAAACTAGTTTTATTGAAAACACGAAAAGCTTTAGAATGTTTAGCATACCCAACAAAAATACCTTCATCGGCCTTGGCTCCGAATTTACCTCTATTTTCTCTTCCATTGTAGAGGACAAAACATTTGCAGCCAAAGATCTTGAAGAATGCAATGTTGGGGGTTCTTCCTCGCCAAAGCTCATATGGAGTCTTGTTATGGGTTTTGTTGATGAGGGATCGATTCTGAGTGAAGCATGCGGTATTGATTGCTTCAAATTTCAAAAATACCGAGGTAGCTTCGCTTCGTATATCATTGTCTTTCCAAATTTCAATCAACGTCCTATTATTCCTTTCCACAACCCCATTTTGTTGTGGAACACTAGCGGTTGAAAAATTGTGATCAATCCCATGGTCATCACAATACTGAGCAACACCGTTGTTCTTAAATTATGTTCCATTATCTGATCGAACACTAACGATGTCATCTTCTTTTTGAGTTTGGAGCCGTCTAAAGAGTGCGGTGAGAATCTCATAACAGTCATCTTTGGAAATCATCATCTCAACCCACGTATATCTTGAATAATCATCCACCACCACTAAAGTATATCTATTTCCTCCAATGCCGGGCAGTGGTTACGGGTCCAAACAAATCTATGTGAAGCAGCTTGTAAGCATCTTGAAGTTGAAGGAGCGGTCTTGCTGGTGAAAGACGACGCGGATCGCTACCAAGCCGGCATGCACTGCATTTCTCAGGATGGTGGTCAGCCACTTTAGGTAAACCACGAACGAGGTTTTCCCTACCAATCTTTGCAAGATACTTGAAGTTCAAGTGGCTCAACCTCTTGTGCCATAGCCAACTATTTTCGCTCACATTCTTAGCTACAAAACAGAGATTAGTAATACTACATGCGTAATTTAGATCAATAATGTAAATATTACTCTTACGAATCCCCTGTGAGTAGGGTGACGCCGGAAATGCTATCTTTGATAAAGCAATTTGATGACGTGAAGTTGCAAAGCATTCCTTTGTCGCAAAATTGAGAAATTGAAAGGAGGTTGTGCTTGAGTCCATCGACAAGAGAAACCTTCTCAATAGTTAGGTTTCCTCTCCTTATAACACCATATCCAATGGTCTTGCCTTTGTTGTTGTCACCAAAGGTTACAGATGGACCACTTGCTTCAATGACATCTTCAAGTAATGATCTATCTCCAAATATATGTCTTGAGCTTGACCACCGTCAAGATACCATTCATTATCCTTGGAGTGACCAGCCATGAAGCGAGAGGACCTGAAATGTAAACATTAAGAACGAGGTCCCCCTTTATTTCTTGGGTCCCGAAGTTAGCAACCCTTTACAACCCACACCCGTTTGGAAGGAGGTTTGCTCTTCCTGGCATTGGGTGTGAACCGCAAAAGGCATTCTGCAGCCTTGTGACCTAAACCATCACACACAGAACATTTATAAAAGCTACAAGCATCATGAGGTTTTACTAACTCCTTACTCTTCTTAGGAGTTCCATGCGGTTTGGGACAAGGAAGCGGTTTGGGAGGTGCGGTTCCAGCTAACATTCCAGCTGATACAAAGGGAACAGGCTTTGGTTTGACAACGTATTTCCTGGGAACGCTATTCTTGCTTTTGAAGGCAGGAGGAGCGGTCGAAGAAAAAACGCGGTCTGACCTAGAGTTAACAGAACCGCCTTTTCCACCAGAAGTGGTTGGAGCAGGGATTCTACCAATTCCATAAGCCATTTCCTCTTCAGTGCTTCCACGTAATTCTTAGGTTTCAACACGTAATTCTTCCCATATTGCTTTCCTTTAGGGTAGACATAATTTACTTGTCTTGCTTTACCCTTACCCTTAGCAAGCTTCTCCTTGGGAATTTCTTTAGTTAGTTCGGAAATTCCTCATCCTTTTCACTCGAGGATGCACACTTCTCCTCTTCCTCGCATCCAAACCCTAGACCATCCTTAGTTCCAGGAGGAACTTGGAAGTCCAAGATTTTATCCTTGGTAGATTGAGACTTGAGCCACGAATCAATAATCTTTTGGCGATCGTCGATTTGGGTTACCAAGTCAT
Source organism: Adenophora triphylla var. japonica (assembly GCA_022495995.1). Classification (NCBI taxonomy): domain Eukaryota; kingdom Viridiplantae; phylum Streptophyta; class Magnoliopsida; order Asterales; family Campanulaceae; genus Adenophora; species Adenophora triphylla. Next base: position 40,108 of record JAFEMH010002800.1, on the reverse strand, counting down.
CATTCCTGAGTTGAAGTACAGGAACCTTAGTTTCAAGGATGCGGTTCTGATCAGCAAGAGGAGTCATCTCGTTTGATTTGGTCCTTAAGATTAGAAATTTCAGACCTCATCACGCTTTTCTCCGTCTTGCATGCATTAAGTTCATCATGAGCTAAGCTTAAGGCTTTCTTAAGATTAGAGAATTGATGGATCACCATTTCTGCTTCCTTGAACATCTTTTCATGTTCCATGGGAGAAACCTCTTCCACCACCTTTTTCAAAATTTTCTTTGGAATAGCTTTTGAAGGTGGAGCAGCTTTTTAGATGAGAAAATGGGACGAGAATACGAACAATTTCCTATCTTAACGCTAGGAGTAAGTTTAATATCATCATCCAATTTATAATTTGGAAGTTTTGCAAAAACCTCCTTTTCCTCCATATCATGCAACTCAAATGATTCGTAATCCGAGTCATCGAAGCGTCCGCAACTAAGCGCAGGTTAACCTCTTCGGTTTCACCGTCACTTCCATCCTCGTAACTGCTTTCAATCCAAGTTGCTAATTCCTTGGAATTCTCTTCCTCCTCAAAGAACCATTCCCTTACGATGAGAAAATTTCGAAGGAAAAGTTTTCTTTTTCATGTATTCATATTTAGGTTTGTGGACACTCGGATGCAAAGTGGCCGTGTTTTCTACAGCTTGTAGCAAACCAAGTCACTCTTCTTCTTTGTATCTATGAGCCCTAGAAAATGTTGCAGAGGTTTGCCTTTTGAAAATGATTTTGTGAGAGGTTTTGAAGATTTTCTAAATTTTTGGAATCTTTTCACAAACATGGCAAAATCATCATCATCCATCTCGATGAGTGATGAGGTTGATATGGAAGGATCAGTGGTTTGATTGGATGTGGATGGTTTCTCTTCATGTTCCACTACAGACATAGAAAGTGATTTGGTTTTCCCTTCTATCTCTTCAATATGATTTAATTTAAGTTCATAGACTCTAAGATTGGCATACAAGTTACTTAACGACCAAGTACCCAATACTTTGGAGTCTTCTAGAGAGGTAGCCTTATTTACCCATCTAGAACCTAAAGCGTATAGGAAAGTCATATTGATTTCCTTATCGGTTAAAGTTTTACCAAGAGATCTACAAGCATTAACTACCTCAACATAGCGATCGTAGGTTTGACGCAAGGTTTCGTTGGGTTTTCGTTGAAGTTGTTGTAGGATCTTTCAACAGGTATAATTTGTTTTCCTTGCACTCTTCGTCACCTTCGAGGTAGCTCTCTATGGCATCCCACATCTCGCTGCGGTTTTGAGGTACATCACTTTGTAGAGTTGATACGGGAGGGTTCCAAATGATGAACCTCGCCTTGCCGTCCAAGGCAACTAATCTCTTCTCTTCATCCGACCACTCATCTTTTGGCTTTTTGACCTGCGGAGTTTCAGGCATTGGTGGTTGCATCGGTATTAGCCTTCATTGGAATTAGAGGGCCATTGATCACGCACTCCACCAAGCATTTCATCTATAGTTTCCAAATGAATAAGCATTCGGCCCTTCCAGATGTCAAAGTGGTCTTCGTCCAACATTGGAATGTGTGAATAGTTACCGTAGTCATTGTCTTTGAGGTTGCCATATCGAATCGGCACACAAGCCGTTAAGCTTGAAAACAAAGTGGTTTTAAAATGTGTTAGCTACGATACCACTTGTTGGTCTCAAAGGTGGCAACAAGGGTGAAAATACAGCTAGAGGGGGGGGTGAATAGCTGTGTAAAATTTTTCGCCCTCTTTTAAAAACTAAACCTCTTGCTTACAAAATCCTCCTGCAGTTGATAACAGACTGCAAGTGATAGTGTAAAATGCACAACGGAATATTTAGAGTTATAAAGCGGTTTTGATAGAGGAGGTTTGTAAAGCGGTTTTAATAAAGTAGTTGGTACGTGCGGTTTACAAACAAGTGAGGTTTTGACAATGTTAACTCCAAACACTATTTCTCAATAATGGATATCTAAATAAAGATCAAACAGAGACAAAGATAAATAATTAGTAAGCACAAGAAATATAATTGCAGAAAGTAAGAACACGCTATTTGGAGTGGTTCAATCGATAAACGATCTACGTCCACTACCAAGATGGTTAGTCTTGGATTTCTAAGAGAGATTTTATATAAAGTATTTGAGAGATTACAAAGTACAATAAAATCTTTACTATGAAGAACAAATCCAAAACTATAACCAGTGTATCTCAAGTGTTTAATCTATGTGATTAGAACAAATGAGGTGTGTGTGTGAGAACAAGATCAAGGCTCTTTAAATATGTGAGATGTAGAGCACAATGATTCTTGAAAGTGTTAAGGCTTGATTTACGGCTGGGAATATTTCTTGAAGTATGAAGATGAAGATTCAAAGGACTAAGAATTTACGGCGTAGCTTCAACTTCGATGAACACAAAGCAATTTCTCTATTTTTCAAGCAATCTTCAAATGGTGAAGATTAGGGGTATTTATACCCAAGCATCCAAAATGTAGCCGTTGGACACAAATGATGAAGGACAAGATACTTGATGCTTTCCTATTGGTCCACAAAGAACCACTTTTGTCCTTTGGTACAGTAGTTGCAGATAAAGCCGATAATGCTCCACTGCAAGCAATGAGGTTTGGACACTGTCACCTTTTCAAGATCCTTGCGCATCTTCTGACTTTGAATCACGTGACAAGATGAGGTGGTTGACATTGGGTATTGCTAATGTGGATTATAATGACAAAAGGTGGTTCACTTCAAGTCTCAAACATTGGAGCGGTTCTGGAGTAGGCGGTTTGACAGGAGCGGTTGGTAACTCCAGTGAGGTTGCAAAGTGCGGTTGATGATGAGCTGCAAGGTGCGGTTCATCATAGGGCGGTTGCACTGGAGTAGTTCAAGGGTAGTTTCAAACAAAGGATTTCACCAAGCAAATGCTAAGGGCGGTTTTGCTAGGGCGGTTGGAAGAAGCGGTTTGAAACATTGAACTGCAACTCTCAATTCCAATGAGTCTTGTGCCAGTCTTCAAGCCTAAATTTAACCTAATCTATAAAATGGACTTAACTAAAGAATTGAAGTCTAAGCTTCATTACATAGGGTCCTAAAGTCCTTAAATAGACAGGAGGTTATGGTATCAATCAAATCTAATACAAAATAGGAGGGTTAAAACATGCATACCCAACAACATGCATTTTGTTGTATTTGGAGACTTGTGAACCTTATGCATATTTTGTGGCCATTCTGTTGTGCTTTGGTTATTTTGTTTGACCCTTGCCATGGAGAGGCAGGGGCTGATTTGATGTTTGCAGGGGTTCTGGTTCAGTGATCACCCTGGTCATGCGACATCTCTGTCCCATGATGTCCCGTGTCACGCGACAGGAATGGTCACTGAACAGGTTTTCAGAAGATGGTTTCAGGGCAGTCCCTTGAATCGAAAATGGCTCAGTTGATTATTGTTCCCTTTTTCCTTGTGTAAGAGTGTGTGTGTTTTCTCTTTTTATTATCAAAAGTAAAAAAAATAAATAATAAAATTTTGTTTTCGTAAATAAAATAATATAGTCATCCGCACACTACTATCACATAGATCTAGAGCCCTCGGGTGCGATTGACGGCATCGCGGACGGTGATGTATGTCGCCTACGCTTGAGCGCCTAATATCAAACCTATTCCCCTAGTGCGTTATAGGTGGCGCCACACTTAAACCTTACCCATGGTTGGTTTTTGATACAACGTTTTTATCACACCAAAATGAATTGTTTTTGAAATTTACCATAGGTCCTTATACCTTCCCCAAAACCTCGCATCTTGTGGGCATGTTGCCAACGCAACATGATTTCACGTGGGGACATGTCACTCCCGTGGCGTGTTCTAACGAGAGATCATACCGCATTATCAACGTGCACCGACAAGAGATCATGCCGGATTTTTCTTTTAAATTCTTCAAGAATACCCGTTATGCTGCCTAAATTTCCCCAGAAATTTGGACAACCTCTCAGTCCCATACGATGTTAGGTTTTGTTTAGGTATCATTACCTATTATGGATTTCAATGCAAAGCATTTAGTGTGGTTCGAACGTTGTGTCCCTAGGTTTCCCCCAAGGTGTAGTTAGTATAAATAAAGGCTTCTCCTTTCCCAACCATACTTAGGATTTAAGACACCGATTTGTACTTGAAGATAAATAAATTGTTTGTGCGAGTCTGTCCCTCATTTCCTTTCCCTCTCCCGTACGCCCTCAAGATCCTTTTATCTCCTTTCACTACCTTATAAACCCGTATCTACCCTCTGTAGCAGTGACAAGTTGGGTGCGTGCCCTGATATCCAGTGCTCGTTTGGTTCGCGTCTCCGGAATATTTGCAGTCTCTACGAAGTTCCCATCTGTTCTACTGTTCGAGATGTCTAGTGCAAAAGTTATACCGTTCGCTCAGTCTGGAATTCCTCTCACTTCAAGTCAACTAGACATGAATGATTTGTCGATGGCAGAGTTGCGAGCTGCTCTTGAGGCTGCCATGGTTCGTGAATGTAAAGCTCAATTGCTCGTCCAAGTTGCTAAAGCCCGAGAAGAAGAAACGCACGCTAGATTTGTGGAAGCAATGCGCGTTCGAGGGATCATACTAATTCATCATGAAGATGGGTCGTACGAAGAAATCATCGATGCTAGTAATGTTGAGCATGGGGTAGACACTGCAGTATTACAGCGACTGCGAGTCGAAAAGTGCTCTGGGGTAGACACTGCAGGCCTTTCCATATTGTCTGATATCAACCAAATGTGTCGCCCGACATGCCATGTCTGCTTGGCAGGTTGTGTCGCACGACTGGACGAAGCTCGTAATGTGTCCCTTTTTAAAATCGGCTCGGGCTTCATTGTAGGCTCTTGCCACTTTCGGTAGAAGAAAACCAAGAACCCCGGCTTGACAGACAAGCAAATTCTTTGGCCAAGGCGATACTTTCAACCTGCAATGGAGCACTATAGCGGAGAAGTAGCTTCGGGAACATCAATTTCATCGGGGACTTTGTCAAAATTTGGGGATTTCATACGAGGCATCATAGGCAAGTTATTGACAAGCGGTGCAAACATGCCATGCATTTGGCCCTTGAAAAGGCGGACGATCGGCCGGGATTTGCTGCGGCCGCATCTGTTTTGGGACTCAGAGCGGCACGTCTTTAATCTGTCATATAATGATCTGACACCAACCATGGAGGACTTCAGGGCATTGACAGGCCTGGGCGAGGTGGCGACTGTAGCATTCCCACGGGACGGACGGTCCGTTGTGGAGCAGTTATCAGGCTTCCTGTGCTTGCCAGTGGATCAGGTGCCATCTATGATTCTGGGTGATGGGTCCATAGACTTGACTCGGATGGCTAGGTTGCGCTTGTCCAGTCCTGAGCTGTTTGATCTTTCTACCTCTTTGGATATATTCATGATGTTCACCCTGTCGGCTTACTATTTCTGTGGATATGCCGGAGTCTGTTCGGGTGCGTTGCTGGAGATTGTTAGGCAACTGAGGGGTGACCGGGGTGTGGATCTTCGTCAATCCAGTCCGGCCAAGGGGAGATGGACACTGTACCACTGTTGCTGGCTGAGACCTACCATGGAATTGACAGGCTAGCAGGGGGATCAGATTTTATGGGAGCAGGCAGCCCTAGTTTGTTGTCCTTGTGGTTCTCTGAGAGGTTGCGCTTGATTGGGCCATTACCGGAGGGTCGAACGGCGATGCCTTGGGTGACCCGGCCACACAGGCTGCTGAGGGATGCGGCCGCTGACAGCTGGCAGATTAGATTGTCGCGGTGCAGGACTACTGATCTGAGCTTTTGGATTCCCGCTTGGAAGTTACAGGCCTTGAGAGACAATCAGGATGGATCAGTGGTAGTCAGGCTGCCAGGCTTGCATGTATCTTCATTCTGCATCCCGTCACTGGTGAGCATACAGTATGGGTACCCTTAGCAAATTGTCCGGGCTTTGAGGGAAAGGGCGACGGCGATCTTTGTTAGATGGATATGACCGAGCCCTGCATCGTGCGGTTCTTCGAGATCCTTTTTGGAGGGTTTTCTTCCCACTCGCATACTTCTTCGGCAGTCCAGAGGGATTACATTCTTAACCACAAAGTACTTAATCTGGTATGAGGAGTACCAGGGTCCTGTGCAGTTTGCAATAGAGGCTCGTCGTCGAGAATGTTTGGGAGCAAACTACCCGACCAGCCGGTCTTTCAGGGATACAGAGGCACGTGGGAACCCAGATAATGTTACCGGCGATGTTGCTGAGGACTATCGGAGGCAGGAGATCCGGAGAGCTGCTCTGAGGGATGATCCAGAGGTGATAGCTCGCAGAGAGGCCTTGAGACAAGAGAGGATTGCTAGGGCCGCTTTGAGGTAGACTGGTCTGATCGAGCCACCGACGCGTGTTATACCTGAGTTGGGACGGGCTCAAACCGACTTATTTGACATTCCTAGATGAAGGACCTCCCGGGGACCGAGGAAAAGGAAAGACAGAGGAGCGAGTTCGGGAGCGGGAACGAGCTTCTAGACACTTTTCTGAGAGATATGAGACTCTTTTTTTTTTGTTTGTTTTGAGGGTAGGATTTATTGTATGGAACATGAGTACCCTTTGATTACTTAATGCAGACAAAATAGATGTTAGCAATGATTTCTTTTTGTTCGCAGCAAGTTATTTGAATCAAAAGCAGGACGTGCTTGAACTCATCAAAAAGAATATTAACTTAAAATGAACCTTTGAAAAGCTTTGGAACTGTAATCGAAACACATTTTGGCAAGATATGAGATTTTGCAGCATATTTTAGACCGAACCATGAGTGGTTGCCTACGTTCCCCTATTACAAAGAGAACTAAGGGGCTCAGGTCTCCGTAGTTCGACTCAATCAACTTTTGTGTTTAAAGAAAGGGGAAGACAGAAGGGGGACATGGTGCAACCCTGTTTTTTACCTAGGCCGCCCATTTTTAGGGTTTTCAGCCTAGCTGGGTATATTCTTTTAGCACCGGGCGCGTCCCTTATTTTTGTATGGACTGCCTTTTGAGAGGTTTTCAGTCTCATCTGGGACAATTTTATTGCGCCTTTATTTTCATTTATCTTTTTTTCTTTTTTTTTTTATTTACAGAGGGGGAGAATACTCGATCACACATAATAACGCCGCAACTTGTCGCCGTTGACGGGGTGCAGGAACGGATTGCCATCCAAATCTGATAGCTGCATCGCTCCTTCGGAGAATATCTTCTTCACTAGAAAGGGTCCGACCCAAACAGGTGCCCATTTGCCCAATGCACTACTCTGATTCGAAGGCTTCATCTTGAGGACCAGATCACCAACCTTGATGTCCCTGGGTTTCACTTTCTTGTCAAAAGCACGGACCATTCTTTTCTGGTACGCCCGGTTATGCTCTATGGCTTTTAATCTGCGTTCGTCTAACAGTGCCAACTCATTGTATCGACTTTGGAGCCATTCAATCTCATTTATTTCATTCTCGAGCAATATCCTGAGGGATGGAATCTCTAACTCGATGGACATGACAGCCTCCATTCCGTAAGTCAATGCATACGGAGTTGCACCTGTAGTAGTTCGAATTGAAGTGCGGTAGCCCCATAATGCTAGATGCAGTTTCTCTGGCCAATCCCGTCCTCGTTCGGTCATCTTCTTTATGATTCTCTCAAGGTTCTTATTAGCAGCCTCAATAGCACCATTTGTCTGCGGTCTGTATGGTGAAGACTTATGGCGTTTAACCCTGTATTCGATGAGCAGCCGATCGGTCTCTCCTTCAAAGTGGGACCCATTGTCGGAGATGATCTCATTCGGGACTTCGTAGCGGCAGAAAATTTGTTCCTTTATGAAGTGAGCAACTTTCTTAGCTGTAAGCACTTTGTAGGACGCGGCCTCTACCCACTTTGTGAAGTAATCTACCGCGACCAACACAAATGAATGTCCATTGCTCCCGGATGGAGTTATCTTCCCGATGACATCGATTCCCCATGTTGCAAAAGGCCACAGAGTTGTCATACAATATAGATCATGAGGAGGGATGTGGTTCAGGTTGGAGAACCACTGGCACTTATCACAAGTCCGCACAAATTGAATACAATCAGTCTCCATGGTGATCCAGAAGTAGCCCAGCCTGATAAGGCTATGCATAAGGGATCGAGCGTTCATATGAGGTCCGCAGGCGCCGTTGTGAACATCTTCCATTACTCTCTGAGCTTTTTCTTTGCTGATACAGAGCAGGAGTGGGCAACCTTCCCTTTTCTTCCATAACTCATTGCCAAGTATGACGTACTGTGCTGATAGTCTCTTTAGAGCTTGCAAACTTTTGGCATGAACAACTTTTAGGTCTCCTTCTTTATCAACAGGGAAGGATGCTTCGCCGTGCTTGAGATATTCGAAGATCTGGTTGTACCATGGCTCCTTGACGGTCTCGATCTCTATTTCACAACAGTATGCAGGATTTTCTCGCCTACCGACTTTGAACGGATTGATTGACTTTCCTTCTGGTATTTCCACCAAAGAGGCCAGAGTAGCTAGTGCATCGGCAAATCTGTTCTAATCTCATGGCAGGAACTGGAATGACACTTCCTTAAACTGGCCGACGAGCTCTGCGATGTAAGCATGATACCTCTGGAGACACGGATCTGTAGTTTTCCATCTGTTGGCGGCTTGGTTGATTATCAGTAGGGAATCACCAAACACTTCCAACTCATCCACATGTCGCTCAAGGGCAGCCTCAAGACCGGCTATGCAAGCTTCGTATTCGGCTGCATTGTTAGTAACCGAGAAGTTCAGTTTGATAGCTATGGAGGTATGTATGTCATTCGGGTCTACTAGTACCATCCCGATGCCATTACCTCTTTTGTTCGCTGCACCGTCAAATAATAGCTGCCACCGGTTGCCATTTTCTATGACAAAAATCCCTTCATCTGGAAACTGGAGAACTGTTCCTCGGACCTCTGTACTGGGGGATTCAGCCAACTGATTTGCCAAAGCCTGTCCTTTGATTGATTTCCGGATCACATATTTGATATCAAACTCAGCTAGGAAGAAGGTCCATTTTGCCAATCTGGTGGAGATGTTGCCTCTGTCACCCTGAAACAGGTACTTAATCGGGTCCATCTTGGAGACCAGATGTACTGTGTGGGATAGCATGTAGTGCTTTAGCTTTTCGACCACCCATATCCTGAGGTAGCCAACCCCGAAAAGAGTGGCTATCAAGCACAAAGCGAATGCGTCCCAAGAGACATCACTCCCGCCACCGCTCATGAAACTGTCAAAGCTGCTTCAGCCCCCAACTGCTCAGAAAACTTGTCAAAGCTGCCTCAGCCTCCCCTAACCACAAATGCATTCCCAGCTCATGCGACATGCACAAAAATAATAATAAGCTAGCAACAATTCCTAGGTCAATCCCGGGAATCACAAATACGTCATTACATCTTAAAATAAAATACTTTGTTGTGCAAATACAAGTGTTTTATTACAGGTACAAAATGTCTGTTGCTCTACAAAAAAAAAAAAAAACAACAGAAAGAGGGAAAGCAAAAGAGCCCTAATCCGACTCATCATCATCCTCCACAAATGAGAAATCCGGCATCTCGGAAAACTCGGCAGTCACATCCTCGTCATCAGGATACAGCACCCCCTCCTCGTGCGGGTACTCAAAGTACTCTGAAGAGTCAAAACCCGGTGAAAGGATCAAAGAAGGGATGCGAGGATGAACCCTCACCCTGTGCCTCCGGCGGAGGAAAGAACTGATGAAGGGCCTGCGGCCTCTGAGTCCCCGAAGACGTCCCCACATCAAAGCCGTGCTGTTCTCGAACCGGCACCTCCGGCTGTGGCCCTGGCTCAGCCCTCGAAGAAGGAGTATCCACAGACCTCCTCAAAGGCACTGGCTCGAACGCCGCCGCGTGCCGCGAAGACCTGCAAGACGACTTCCCGCGAACTTCCTTGCAAAAGGCCGCATCGCCACATAACGGCGGGTCAACGTGTCAAAGGATCTCCCGAGGCTCGCACAAGCAAACAACCAAAGAAACGCTCAAAGAAAATAGATACGGTCATACCCAACAAAAAGAGAAAAATACGTAAAAGATGCCAAGATGGAAAAGAGTAAGCACACTCACCGGCGCATCCGGGTCAACCCGATAGGCGGCGGGAGCTCAGCTCGGGGACGGGTACCGACACCCTGCGCCTCGACGAATCCCCGCGAACATACGTGAAGTCCGGCCCAAGGCACCTAACATCTAGAGGACGTGACGAGCCGCCGTGTCTTTCCTCACCAACACCTATGGCGTCCTCGGCTTTTGCACGACCAAGGCCGCATACTCCTCGCCCTCGGGACGAACTCCTCGGTACTCACGCCTGACCGGTACCTCTCATACTCAAAGACGTCCATATCAAGAGGACTCATCATATGGAAGGGCGGATCCCTCGAAGCCATAGGAGGCGCACCTGTGCCATACTGCCAGAATAACCTCTCCCCCAAGTACATGGAGTCACGAGTAAGACCCCGCAGAAGCCTCCGCTGCCGCATCACCCAGGGGCACCCTCCGGCTCATCCTCATCATACCGATTCCAAGTATACAGCGGAAACCCCTCCAAACTATCCCTCTCCCGTCCACCTCTTCCTCAAAGGATGAGCCCAGCACATCATGGCGGGATAACCGAACATGGCCTCATCCTCCTAGTCCCACGGCTGGCAACGGAAGAACTCATAGCACCCCGCCTGCAACGAAAAAGCAGATAGTGCACAGAACAGAAAAAAAGGGGGAGTCCTACTCTAAGTCATCGGCACCACCTCCTGGTAAAGACTCCTGCATCTCGGCGCCTCCGCCAGCCACCTCATCATCCTCGGTGAACCCAGCACCTTCCTCGACCGGATAGTCCAAGAAGTCCGTAGGAGTAAGAACGAAGAAGGAAAGAGAAGACGAGCCATCCCTCCTCTCCTTGTCCAGCACCTGAGGCGTCCCACGTCCTCAACACCTCAACAACTCGGTCAGAGGCGCCCCACGGCCTCAAACATTTCAACAAGTTCAGAAAGAGGCGCCACCTCGCCCTCAACACAAGTTCAGACAGAGGCGCTACCTCGCCCTCACCAAGTCCAGACAGAGGCGTAACCTCGCCCTCACAACAAGTTCAAACAAAGGCGCTACCTCGCCCTCACCAAGTTCAGACAGAGGCGCTACCTCGCCCTCACCAAGTTCAGACAGAGGCACCACCACGTCCTCACAACAAGTTCAAACAAAGGCGCCACCTCGCCCTCACCATAAGTTCAGACAGAGGCGCCACCTCACCCTCACCGTAAGTTCAGACAGAGGCACCACCACGTCCTCACAACAAGTTCAAACAAAGGCGCCACCTCACCCTCACCAAGTTCAGACAGAGGCACCACCTCGCCCTCACCGCAAGTTCAGACATAGGCGCTACCTCGCCCTCACCAAGTTCAGACAGAGGCACCACCTCGCCCTCACCATAAGTTCAGACAGAGGCACCACCTCGCCCTCACCATAAGTTCAGACCGAGTTGTTGAGGTGTTGAGGACGTGGGACGCCTCAGGTGCTGGACAAGGAGAGGAGGGATGGCTCGTCTTCACTTTCCTTCTTCGTTCTTACTCCTACGGACTTCTTGGACTATCCGGTCGAGGAAGGTGCTGGGTTCACCGAGGATGATGAGGTGGCTGGCGGAGGCGCCGAGATGCAGGAGTCTTTACCAGGCGGTGGTGCCGATGACTTAGAGTAGGACTCCCCCTTTTTTTCTGTTCTGTGCACTATCTGCTTTTTCGTTGCAGGCGGGGTGCTATGAGTTCTTCCGTTGCCAGCCGTGGGACTAGGAGGATGAGGCCATGTTCTGTTATCCCGCCATGATGTGCTGGGCTCATCCTTTGAGGAAGAGGAGGACGGGAGAGGGATAGTTTGGAGGGGTTTCAGCTGTATACTTGGAATCGGTATGATGAGGATGAGCCGGAGGGTGCCCCTGGGTGATGCGGCAGCGGAGGCTTCTGCGGGGTCTTACTCGTGACTCCATGTACTTGGGGGAGAGGTTATTCTGGCAGTATGGCACAGGTGCGCCTCCTATGGCTTCGAGGGATCCGCCCTTCCATATGATGAGTCCTCTTGATATGGACGTGCTGGAGTATGAGAGGTACCGGTCCGGCGTGAGTACCGAGGAGTTCGTCCTGGAGGGCGAGGAGTATGCGGCCTTGGTCAGGCAAAAGCTGAGGACGCCATAGGTGTTGGTGAGGGAAAGACAGACTGGCTCGTCACGTCCTCTAGATGTTCCGGTGCCTTGGCTGGACTTCACGTATGTTCGCGGGGATTCGTCGAGGCGGAGGGTGTCGGTACCCGTCCCTGAGCAGGCTCCTGCTGCCTATCGGGTTGACCCGGATGCGCCGGTGAGTGTGCTTACTCTTTTCCATCTTGGCATCTTTTCTGTATTTTTCTCTTTTTGTTGGGTATGACTGTATCTATTTTGCTGAGCGTTTCTTTGGTTGTTTGCTTGTGCAGGCCTCGGGGAGATCCTTTGACACGTTGACCCGCCGTTATGTGGCGATGCGGCCTTTTGCAAGGAAGTTCGCGGGGAAGCCGTCTTGCAGTCTCGCGGCACGCGGCGGCGTTCGAGCCATGTCTTTGAGGAGGTCTCGTGGATACTCCTTCTTCGAGGGCCGAGCTGGGGCCACAGCCGGAGGTGCCGGTTCGAGAACAAAGACGGCTTTGATGTGGGGACGTCTTCGGGGACTCGAGGCCGCAGACCACTTCATCGCTTCTTTCCTCCGCCGGAGGCACAGGCGAGGGTTCATCCTCGCATCCCTTCTTTGATCCTTTCACCGGGTTTTGACTCTTGAGTACTTTGAGTATCCGCACGAGGAGGGGGTGCCGTATCCCGATGATGAGGATGTGACTCGCCGAGTTTTCCGAGATGCCGGATTTCTCATTTGTGGAGGATGATGATGATGAGTCGGATTAGTGGCTCTTTTGCTTTCCCTCTTCGTTGTTTTTTTTTTTTTTTTTTTTTTTTTTGTAGAGCAAATGCATATTTTGTACCCGTAATAAAACACTTGTATTTGCACAACAAAGTATTTTATTTTAAGATGTAATGACGTATTTGTGATTCCGGGATTGACCTAGGAATTGTTGCTAGCTTATTATTATTTTTGTGCATGTCGCATGAGCCGGGAATGCATTTGTGGTTAGGGGAGGCCGAGGCGCTTTGACAAGTTTTACGAAAGCGGTTGGGGGCTGAAGCGGCTTTGCAGTTTCATGAGCGGTGGCGGGAGTGATGTCTCCTGGGACGCATTCGCTTTGTGCTTGATAGCCACTCTTTTCGGGGTTGGCTACCTCAGGATATGTGACAGAGGCACCCCACGGCCTCAAACATTTCAACAAGTTCAGAAAGAGGCGCCACCTTGCCCTCAACACAAGTTCAGACAGAGGCGCTACCTCACCCTCACCAAGTCCAGACAGAGGCGTAACCTCGCCCTCACAACAAGTTCAAACAAAGGCTCTACCTCGCCTTCACCAAGTTCAGACAGAGGCGCTACCTCGCCCTCACCAAGTTCAGACAGAGGCACCACCACGTCCTCACAACAAGTTCAAACAAAGGCGCCACCTCGCCCTCACCATAAGTTCAGACAGAGGCGCCACCTCACCCTCACCGTAAGTTCAGACAGAGGCACCACCACGTCCTCACAACAAGTTCAAACAAAGGCGCCACCTCACCCTCACCAAGTTCAGACAGAGGCACCACCTCGCCCTCACCGCAAGTTCAGACATAGGCGCTACCTCGCCCTCACCAAGTTCAGACAGAGGCACCACCTCGCCCTCACCATAAGTTCAGACAGAGGCACCACCTCGCCCTCACCGCAAGTTCAGACAGAGGCGCCACCTCGCCCTCACCGCAAGTTCAGACATAGGCACCACCTCGCCCTCACTGCAAGTTCAGACAAAGGCGCCATAGCGTCCTCATCATTTCAGCAACTTCGTTCAAAAAAACGCCGGCGCGTCCTCAGCATTTCAGCGACTTCGGTCACAAGCACCTCCTCCTGCAGGTAAACACAGCAAAGGTATGTCAATAAACTTCAAATGCGAGACATATCTGTAATAAATGCTACATAAAAGAGGAATCCCAGCACGGCATGATGCCTTTCTAAAAAATTCCCACAAACAAAAGTTCTTACATGCTCCTCGCCTTTTCCGGCCATCAAAGTAAGCCCGACGTCACCCTCTCAGCAGGAAAAGCCCCTACAAGGCCACGATGATCCCTAACAGACGAACACCGGCGGCCATCGTAAGTCCAACTTTCTCCCCAGCAGACAAAGCACAAGGCAATCACGCCTCTCGAAATCAAGCACGAGGCATCTACACCTCTCGCAATCAAAGCTCAAGGCAGCCATGCCTCCACAACCGCAGCCAGAAGATGATTCAAAGTCCTCACGCATGGCAAACCGCAGCCAGAAGACGATTCAAAGTCCTCACGCATGGCAAACCGCAGCCAGAAGACGATTCAATGTCCTCACGCATGGAAAACCGCAGCCAGAAGACGATTCAAAGTCCTCACGCATGGCAAACCGCAAATGTAAGACGATTCAAAGTCCTCACGCATGGCAAACCGCAGCCAGAAGACGATCCAAAGTCCTCACGCATGGCAAACCGCAGCCAGAAGACGATTCAAAGTCCACACGCATGGCAACCGCAGCGAAGACGATTCAAAGTCCTCACGCATGGCAAACCGCAAATGTAAGATGATTCAAAGTCCTCACGCATGGAAAACCGCAGCGTAAGACGATTCAAAGTCCTCACGCATGGCAACCGCAACCGAAGACGACTCAAGTCTTCATACTATCTCCAGCCCGAAAGGCTTTAAACCACTCGGTCCGGAAGACCGTATAAACCTCCCCCATCACTACCTCCAGCCCGGAAGGCTTTAAACCACTCGGTCCGGAAGACCGTATAAACCTCCCCCATCACTACCTCCAGCCCGGAAGGCTTTAAACCACTCGGTCTGGAAGACCGTATAAACCTCCCACATTACTATCTCCAGCCCGGAAGGCTTTAAACCACTCGGTCCGGAAGACCGTATAAAACCTCCCAAATCACTATCACTAGCCCGGAAGGCTTTAAACCACCCGATTTGGAAAATCATAAAATTTCCATCTCAGGATGCCACCACGTCCTCACAGTCGGCCTCGGCAGTCACACGACACTTCAGGGCACCATCACGCCCGCATGCACTCACAATTTCACGACCTCTGAACTACGACCAGGCTTGATTCCCGCTAGGGATACGTAGGAATCTGTCGCGAGGTCCGGCCATCGACCTATGCGGTCACCCAGGACGCCTCCACGTCCTTACCACCGACCTATACGGTCACCCAGGACGCCTCCACGTCCTTACCACCGACCTATGCGGTCACCCTGGACGCCTCCACGTCACCCTGGATGCCTCCACGTCCTTACCACCAACCTATGCGGTCACCCACAGGATACCATCACATCCACACACAGAGTCTCAGTTAGAGGACAGCTCACGTCCTCGTACACAACACTCACCCCACACGCGAACTACGATTGGCTTGATTCCCACTCAGGGATACGTAGGAATCCTATCAAAGGGTCCAGCCGTCCGACCAACCTGGTCACCTTCTCTCTCAGCACGCGATCCAGATCAGGACCCTTATCTTATCGACGACCCCACTTCTTTCATAAGTGACGTCGCCGAGGGGCTTCTGTAAGTACCCCAATCTGGATCGCTCTCCATCCAAGCATACGACAAAACCAGGGGCAAACTTCCGGAGGTCATAACTCCTTCATACGAACTCCGATTGAGACGTGCCATATATGGTTGGAAAGCTCTCGACGAGAACTAGCTTGCCATCACAATTACAAAATGTGGAAAAGCATGGAAGTCCGTACGGACCTCTTTGCATCATAATTGCAAAATCCGCTTAAAGTCCACGAGATTCCCTCAAATCCCGGAGAAATCATTACCCCCCATGCATGGTTGGTCCGTACGGACCTCTTTGCATGCCAAGATGGTCCGTACGGACCTCTTTGCACAGGGGACACCATCATTCCAGAATATTCACAATTATCACATAGTCCCTCAAATCGAGGAAAACCAAAATTCTGGATAACCTAGGAGGTCCGTAAGGACCTCTTTGCATTTTTCTGGAACTATAAATAGAGGGCTCCCCCTCCCTCATTTTACACAATTTCCTTCTTCTCTTCTCTCCCTAAGCCTTCAGGCTCCCCCTCTAAGACCCTTCGGAGCAATCCCGTCCCCTTTCGGATCCTTCCGAGCCCCCTCGTGGTGCTCCGAAGCCTCTCCGAGCGCTCCCGCGCTGCCCCGAGGCACTCTCGAGGTACTCTGAGGCCCCTCATGGTACTCCGAGGCCTTGCCTGGTCTTTCCCGAGGTGTCCCGGCTCTTTCCGAGTCAAATCGGCGATCCCAAACCACGCCGAAACTCTGCCCGAGTGACTCCTGCCACCCCAACGCACGCCGAACCTCTGCCCGAGTAATCCCTGCAATCCCAACGCACGCCGAACCTCTGCCCGAACGCAGTCTACAATCTCAACTCACGCCGAAACTCTGTCCGCAGACAACCGGCCCCTCCCGAAGATATCCCGGTCCGTGCCGGAACACTATTCCATCCTCAAACACTATTCCCCAGCGGAAGACAGACACGAACCAACATTGGTAAGGCTTCCTTCCATTACTATTTCAAAACATTTCAATACGTAGTGTACAATGTAGACATCCGATACAGCATGCATTTTTAAAACCACACACACAACAGTTAAAGAATATTAGGGATATCCGAAAGACTCGTTTTTACGAGGCGACTCGGGTGAGCTCTAAGATTCTAATATTCTCTTCCCGAGGAGTCATCTGACCTCCGAACTCAAAATCTCATCACACAAAAACAGTTTATTTCTAAACTGATGCCCTTTTTCAATGTTTTGGGCTTAATAAAAACGACGTGGCGACTCTACAATTGCGAAAATAACGGTGAGACACCTCCAACACGCTAAAGCGGAATAAGCCAGATGCCGGGGCGCGATTGCGCTGCCTCTCGGATCCGGGCGACTTCCCGAAAGCAACAAATGCGAGATGCACGGGGCCTCCGCGCGCGAGCCGGATCCGGGGTAATTTCAGCGGTGCATAACTCATGAGAGGATGGGGGAGGAAACCTTCCTTCGGCCTCAACCTTGGCCTGAGCAGCTTCAAGCTCGGCTTCTTTGGCTTTCAAAAGCTTAACCAAGGAAGCCTTATCAGCCTCACTCTTCACCTGGGCGGTCTTGGCCTCAGTCAGGCGCCTGGCTTTTGTCTTGGCCAAGACGTTCTCGTAAGCCATGACGGAAGCTAACTGAAAGAGAAATCAATGTTAGAAATCCAAGCAAATCTCAAACTCAATATGACCGAGAAGAAAGACATTCACCTCGGCAATTAGGAGCCCTTTGCGGCCAAAGCAAGTTATCCTCGCTAGGAGCCTCTTTGACGAGGGCCTCGTAAGCCTCCTCATCCATAGCTCGCTGAACGGGAGCTCGGCCCAACCTCACCAAGGGTCCCTCCCTAATTTGCAGAGGAAGACCCCTAAGACGGGGAACGTTGATGGCCATGCTCTTAGCTAGCTCGTCGGCCTCGTCATAAGTTTTGACGGTCTGGATGGTTAAGGGGGGAGGAGCCTCAGCATTGGAAGTCCCACTAACAGTTGCCCGCTTAGCTGCAGGCTCCTCGGCACTAGCAGCTTGGGATCTTTTGGAGCCAGATTTCCTTGGGACGAGGCCTGTCTCCTCGGCCCCAACCTCCTCGGCATCAACACGGGGGCCATCCCCCTCCCCAGTTGCTGGGTTTGCCCGCTCATCGGACGCCGCCTCCTCGGCATTAACATCTTCATGAAGTCGGAGGGGAAGGGGTTGATCACCCTGAGCATTTAGCACCAAGTTTCGGGCATTGGCTTCTTCCCTCCTCTCTACCAAGCCCGACTTCTTGCTTTGTTTCCTCTTCTGTTTCACCAGCTCCATGGGACTTAGTCTCTTCATGACTAGTGCTGCTTCTTCCTCGGGGGTTAAAACTGCAAAGACAAGGAATAGATGGTTAAGTACGAGCAGAGGAAAAAATAAACATGCAAAAAATGCAAGTATCAGAGTTAAATATTTACATCCAACCACGTCTATTTCCTCTATACATTGGTCCAGGGGACGGGTCTTGCGCCTCGTACAATCCTCATGAAATACGAGGCCGGGGTGTATCGTCCAATCGTTGAAACGCCTTCCCCTCTTGACGGTGACGAGGGGCACCACCCCGTCCTTCGGTCCCGGCATCAGACCTGCCTGGATGTAGTAGTGATCAGAAGATTCGATTGCCTTCCAGTCGAGGAGCCCCACCTCAGCAAAGGCCTCTAAGCGCTTGATCAAAGCCTTGGTCCATTCATATTGTTGAACAGGACCTGATGAAGTTGGCTCCTTGCAAGGAGATTGAAACTCCCAACCTTGGCGGCTCTCAACCCTAATTGCATGATTTTCCCAGCCTGCAACTTTACTTGACATTGGAAGAAGAAGCTTGGGTTTCTTGGGTGCACTTCTAATGACGAGGAGCTAACTGTCCGAGACAAAGCCGACTTGATAGAAATGCCGAAAAGCTCCCATGGTCGGCTCAAATCCTAAACTCCTGCATAGCACTATGAAGCTAACAAGGACCCTAGTACCGTTGGCTCCTAGCATGGTCGGCACTGCTCTAACATCATCCAAGAATTCATTAATGAAGGGATCCAAAGGAAGACGTAGCCCCTGTTGAAATTGTTTGAAGTAGAAGTGGACGTAGTCTTCACTGTAGTAGAAGCCCTTCTCCTCCTTTTCTGTCTTCAAATTGGGTTTGCCAATATAAGTTAACTTAAACTCGGCCTTGTCCACCCCGTACGTGGAATACAATTTTTCGAGCATGGGATCCCCGGCCTTTGGAGCCCTCTCCCGTTGTTTTCCTCGGCTTCCTTCTCCTCGGCCCCTTCTTCGGACCAGGCGGCCGTCAACTTGGGCACCTTCCACAAAGGCGTCAACTATGTGGGTGGACGAGGAGGTCTCTCCTCTTCCCGTCATATCTGCATAAAGACGAGGGGACAAAGTTAGTTACCTCGTCAATGGCTGATTTAGGACGGGGAAGGGAGATTCCCCTCCTCGTCATTTCATAAGGCCGAGGAGGGAGCCTTACCACTCAGACGCTCGCGAATTTCACGATCTGAGGCCGGGTAGAACAGTTTGATGTGCTCCATCATCTCGGACCTATCCTCAAAAACTATAATATTGGGGGAATCGGACGTAATCCTATCTATTCTTGTGGAATCTGGGTATTGAAGGAACATCCGAGTTCGACCATAACCTCTCAACTTCTTGCCTATATCATCCAGGGTGAGCATCAACCATGGACCTCTCTCTCTACGATAAACCCTCAAGTTGCCGGTGTGATATCCATAACGGAATCGGGGAGAATGGTCCCAAGAACGAGCCATTTCTAAGGGGAATCAAAAATTAAAGGGGGAATTCATTCAATATGCAAAGAAATTCATACAAAATCCAAAGAAAATCAAAGATTTGAAGTTTTGGGAGTTAAAAGTAAAAACTCACGAAGAAAAGCTCCAATCTTCAACAATGGCAGTTCATGTTTCTTGGCACGTTCGAAACCCCTTCTACAAAGCCCTAGAAAACGCAAAATCATGGAGAGAATGAGTAGAAAAGAAGAAATATCATACCTGAGTTTGAATGGACGATTGGAATCGCTAGAAGAACGCTACGCCGGAGAACTAAACTTCGCCGGAAACTGGAAGTGATGAATCTCTGAGTTTCGCCGGTGAATCTCTTGCCTATGCTCTCAAACGATTGAAGTATGTAAAGGTTTAAATGAAAAGGTTTTAGCTTTTTATACTCACATAATCGGGTCAAAACCATGGATAAAACAATAATCCGGGTTTAACGCCTCAAGAATTAAATGCTATCAACAATTTTCGAGGCACGTCAGACCTGGGGGCCCACGCGTAATCATCATGGTATTAACCGTCAGTTATTTGAAGCGACGCCAAGGACACGTGTCAAGCCTGTTCGTATCCCATAAGCCGAGGACGAGATGACTTTCTCCTCGTCCTAAGCCGAGCTAGAAAGTCGGGGGCCACTGAACAGTATAAACCGAGATACGAACATGGGCTTGCCCGGGTCAGGCCCAAATGGGTTGGGTCATAAACATAATCCAATATACCAGCATTGAGGCTCAAGTAATTGGGCCGAGGTATCTTCCTCGTATGCCGAGGAACATCTCCTCGGCCTTAAATCAACGATGGACTCTTCGTACCTGGCTTGTCCTACTCCGAGATGTCACAAATGACGAGGAAAGAAATGTTTTCACCTCGGCATATCATAAAATGACGAGGAGAGAGAATTGTTTATCCCGGCATATTACTTTGCCGGCCAATCATCAAATGACGAGGAAGCAGAATCATTCACCTCGGCCTAATTGCCAAGGCCGAGATAAAACATTCATGTTCCTCGGCGTTCCGGCTAGCAGATTACACAGTCCTTATCAAACAAGGATTCTACAATCATGATCCAATCAGGATTACAATCACCAACACCAATTCAAGTCAAACAATGACTCCTTAACAGATATAATTCTCTTAGGATTATATCTTATCTCTTTACAAGTTCACTTCAACATGGATTCTATCAATCCATCCCTATAAACACAAGCCCATGGCTCATTATTTGGTACGTTACTTTTTACAATACAGAAACTCTGTCAATTTAGTTTCTCACATACAAACCGTGAACTTACTCTCACGCCGGAGGGCCTTTAGCCGGATCCGCCCCGGCTTAGTTTACGTGTTTTCTCTTATTTTCAGGCCTTGCAATCACCGGAGCATTCATCGCTTGGATTTGGGCTGATTTGACGATTTTGACATCATCAAGGTGATTGAGGGAGAGATATGGGTGAGGAAGCTTGGCCGGAGAGGGATTGGAGGGGAAATAGGTCGCCGGTTGATTATAGGGAGAAACCAGGTGAAGGTCTTGGCCGGAGAGATGAGTGAGGAAGACGATTTTTGGAGCGGCAATGGTGAGGGCTATGCTTTGCATATAGAGAGAGAGTAGAGAGAGAGCTCCTTTGCGTTTTGTGTTTGCGTTTTGTGTGAGAGAGAAGGATTGTGCGGAATAAAAACACGTTTTTTATTAAGATCACAAAAAACGCATTTTTTACAAGTTTTTGGCGTATTAAAATTTTTATTAATAAAGCATTACTTGTTTTTATTTTTTGAAAGGAGAGAATTTATTTATTTATATTTTAAAAATAATTAAAATCAAAATTTGAATCTTTTAGTTATTTTATTTTAATTTTTGATTATTTTAAATTTGAAAATTTTATATTTTTCAACTTTAAATTTGAGTATTAGCACGTAAACCCATCTAGAATTAAAATCCATTGCAAATTAATCCAATTCATCAATCACGTGCATATTGGTGCACGTACTCAGCGATTGTACAGGCAAATATATGAATTCAATATAAGTGAATACAGACCCTCTATATATATCTATCTCGTAGGATCACTTTTCTATGCAATTTCAAATACTTAAATTGTCTATTTTTCGTCCAAACTTCCACCTTTTACGAATGAAAGCGGATGAATGGCTAGTTAGTTATAACAATTCAGTCCATTCAGACCTAATTCTATTTGCGTAGATTTCTCGATAGATTTTTTTCGAAGTTTTGTTATAGCATCTATAACTGCTTCTGGTTTAGGTGGACAACCCGGCAAATAGACATCCACGGGAATTAGCAAATATTGAACGAAAATGTACAGTAGTCTGAAGAGATATGATGAAGCCACTTTTAGGTGTTTGAAAGTAGTATGAAAAAGAGGAAAAATTACTTTCATATTTTGTCTAACTGGCAGTCGCAAATAGCAAATGAAATACGAAATTGAAAGCCATAACTTTTGTATTGAACTGTTATTCAGCAGCTCATTGGTTTCTGTTGGGCATCCTTTCCAGCTTTTACCATGAGCTTATACAGTGCAAAACCTCCTTGGTGGCAGCCAGGCATTTTCCATGACATGGTTTCTAGCTCAGTCTGGTAAACAGAAGAACTAGTCAAGAATCAAACATAAAATTTCAAGAAATAATTTGTTTTTGGTAGGAAATAAATAAATACTCAGTGAAATAAATAAGTAAATGAAAGCACATAAAACGAGTTAAGAGGAAATAGTTGCCAAAGGGTCCCCTTGACAAAATAAAAGAAAATGAAAAGAAGTACGCATTCAAGTAATAATGTTATGGAAGCCTAGAAATTAAAATTCGATAGAAGTAATTTAAGAACAAAATAGTAACCCAGAATGACACAGCTCTGGCACCTCAATTGTCATAAGGCAAAGCCCCTATCTCAAAAAAAAAAAAAACCGTTTAAACCCCACTTAATTAAACCTCAAACAACCGAAGACTTTAAGAGAATCATTTTCAAATAAACCTTTTCACATTAGCAGAAGATTTCCTACTGAGTTCTTTCCAAAGTGTCAGAAAAGGCTACAAGTGAATGTCTGTGGTGAAGCAACAGCTACAAGAAAGGCTTACTTGACCCCCTTTATCTTTAAAATGTGTCATTTTGGTATTCTTAGATTTAAGAGGGGAATACAAGATTTTACTCCTAACAGAAACATTTTAAATAATTTTGACTCCCTTTGTTTTTGAAGGAAACAACACTATATTACCTCTTCCGTCCCACATGAAGAGGTGGGGTCTGATAATACACTCAAGGAAATTGGTTGACAATTGAGTAATCTACTAAATTGCCCCTCGAAAATAAATAGAATTCAAAACTAGGAGGGAACATTTGATTCAGCACAATTGTGTGATATACAATTTGAACAAGACCGATTAGGAGAGAGAGAGGCTCCAAGGAATCCAACAAAAAGTACAGAACAGAACTCATTATTATCTTTCACGGTACTGTTAGAGGTAGGAGTAGAGAAGAATGACGTGGCAATCTGTCTCAATAGGATGAGATTATTTAAGATGGCAACACAATCTCAGCCTAGGTAACAACTATCCTCTTGCCACTTCACCACCCACCTCAATAAGAGAATAAGCATCTTGAAACCTATAGCTGGTATTTCACCTCCTTGACACACCCAGCCAAAATGACCTCAATACCTCCTTGACTGGCACCAAAGAAAGTAAAGTAAAACCTGAGTTTCATGGATGTTCCACTTCAAACCCAATTTAGATACTCTTTTTGTCCCAATTTAAGCTTCTTACATTCCTTTTTGGTCCGTTCAATATAAGCTTCTTACTTTTTTTATTCTTAAAATGGCAAAGAATGAATAGTGTTTTGACAACTTTATCCTCATAAAGTTCACAATTACAAAAAAAAAGTACCTACCAGCCTACGTTGTACCTAGGGATGGCAATTTGTTGATCCGCCCCGAAAAAGTAAGGTTTGGTAAACAATTTTCATAACCAGATTCGGTTCAGGGCGGGTTCGGTTAAACCATTTCACCGACCCGTGACCCGACCCGCCTATGTTGTATAATTCAGAGACTATATCAGAAACAAGGGTTACTGCTTTACCATTTACCCCCAAATATTCATTTCGCTTGTGCCGTCTGTAGATACCTCGATCTCGCACCCCTCGACGAACCCGGTTAGTTGGTCTAAACCATTACAACTGACCTAGAACCTTGGTTTGGCCACTTAGGAATGCCGTTTGCCTTATCGATGCACAATTTGAAAAAATCAAATCCGAATTCGTAATCGGGACGACGAAAAATCGAGCAAACGAACATATACCTCGAAAAACGGACCTCAGTACCCCGCACCGGGACCACAAAGCCGTCCATTACCGACTAATTTGTGCTTCTAAAATAGTTTATGCTATTCCTTGTTAATATATTTCAGATATTCCATCTCGACCACAAAATTATTTCAAGCAAATTTTACGTTGGGCTCGCGGACAACCAGGACACCGAAGTACGCGCACTCAAACAGTTGAATAACGAACAGTGGAGGAATTTTTGTTGCAACAAGGACAGTCCAAGGAAGGTCAAACCAAGTACCAAGTACCTTATGGACTGGTTAAAAGGGAGGAGCAAATCAAGCATCATATGGACCGGTACAAAGGGAGAGCCTCCATCCATTTAAGCCCTACTACTACTTCATTTACAAAAACTTCACAAGACACAACAATTCATTCCCTCTTTGCCAGTTCACTCTTACACTCCAAACACTCCACTCTCTCTCTCTAAACTCTCTCAATATCAGCCCCTACAACACCATCAAACCACCACAAACACTACTCAAACACAAATAAAAGCACAAGTTCAAGCACTCAACAAACAATCAAAAAAGTCTTCCCTTGCAAGCAAAGGAAACACACTCCTCATCGACTAGGTATAAGTCTCCCCCTTATAGTCTATTTTATATTCAAACTGTAATCTCCATGTAAAGAAAGCTTGAGGTCCAGCTATTCCTTGGCTAGACCTCCATGTATGTAAATAATGATGTTTTCATGTTTATTCATTTTTACTCCTCCACGTTTTCTGATCTAAATATTTATGTAAGTTGTGCACATGTTTAGATACAAGTCCTATGTTCAAAACATGCTCTAAATGTCCATTTATGCCTTTAGAGTTGATGTTGTTCATGAAAAATGAACAATTTGTTCACTCCACCTTCTTTCATGTCCATCCACGCATTGGTTCAAGTTTTGTGCTATGTAATGATTCTAGTATGTTCATAACATGTTAGTTTAGATGTGTCTCAAATATCATGCCTCAAATCCATGTTTAGGCTAGGGTTTGATGCTGATGTTCAAGATGCATAGTTGTTGTCCAGTAACTTCTGAATATGACCATGCTCTGTTCAACTGTGAATATTTCTCTCAATACTTAGGATTTTTGCATAATTCGAGATTTATGTGTTAGATAACCCAATAAGGAAACTAAGCATGCCTCAATTATAATTTTTGGACTTCGGGAAGGTCTCCTTTCCATTTTTGTGCTAAAGGTCATTGTTAAGTCCCTGCAAATACTTTACTTCTGATCTAAATTGTTGACAGTGTCTTACCTATCCAACTTTATCCTTTTGGTCTCATTTTTGGTGAGATTCATTTTCAAGATGTCTGAAACAACTTTCATGTTTTGACCTTTTAGTGATTCCCTTATTTTGATGCATTTATAAGCTGTGCAAAGTCAAATATACACTGTTTTCCATGTTCTGTCAGAATGGATGTTTTAATTCAATGGATCCTTTGAGCTTAAATAAAAGACTCTAAAATCAGGTAAAAATCATGAAACTTTCTTAATGTGTTGGGAGTAAGTCCCCATTTTTACATTTTCAGATTAACATGCTTTGGTCAAGTTTTGCAGGTCCAAAGGGACAACAGTCCATAAAATATGGACATGGACATCTTGGGCATTACAATTCATATGGATTTGTTTTCCAAATTTTGTAATTAATTGTATATTAAATCCCCCATATACATATCTCCTTCCCCTTACTCGTTTACATGCCTTATACTTGTAAATACAAATAAAACTATTTTCAAAAACCATACAGGAAGTCCCTTCTCGTAATTTAGCCCCCGAACCCACTTTTCTCTAAAAAGGTTTATCTTCATTTTCCTAAATAAATAAATGAGGTGGCGACTTTTGCTTATTCAAAACTCCCGGGGTACCATTATGAGAAACCGAGTGCATTCAATGCACGTTACCACGAGAAAACTCGCCGTTTTGCACAACGACAATTTTTTTTTCGAGCGCAGGCTCTCACACCGTCCCTTCTCAAATCTCCATATTTCCGGCTCTCCCTCATCTGCTCTCTCCATTCGGCACTCCGCACATCACGCTCCATAGTAGTCACGCCGTCTCTCGCTCTCGCCGGCTCCACTGCTTCTCACCGCCGGCAACAGTTATGGCGTGGTTGTTAGCCTTCTCTTTCTCAATTGCTTCTCAACCTTCTCTTTCTTAGTCTTTCCTATTTGTAATAATGTAACAATTGTTAATCAGATTCAAATTTGATTATATTTGAGCATGATGTTTGGTGTGTAGGTTTTTGTTTTATTGTTTGATAATGTCTTCTAGCTCTTATGATATTTCTCATCTGGTTTTCTTTTTTATTTGACAAATTTGATTTAAAGTTCTATTTTTAGTGAAAGTTTGAGTGTTGGGGTTGATTTATTTCAGTGATTTATCCAAATCAGATTTATGTGGCAATTTGGGCAAACTCAAAAGAGGATTTGGCAGATTTCGAGGAGTGGCGGATACAGATTCTGGTAATCTCGGGTCAGAGCGAGTTCGGTGATAACAGTTTCCAATGCGGGCCTGGGCGGTTTTGAAAAAAACCGACCCGAACCTGACCGTTGTCATCCCTAATTTTACGTACTTAAATTATGCATAGTGTTTTGAACAATTATATCCTCAACTCAATTGACTTTATTACACTTTTTACATTGGTTTCTTAATTCCCGTGCAAAGTCAAAGTAGAAAGCTTAAATTGGGACGGTGGTGAAGATGCACATTATGGGCCCAAGCCCATGGGCAGCCGGCCCGGCTGCCGTCACGGCCGGCTGCCTTGCCGCCCCTGCATCCACCGAGCCCAGCCTGCCTCCCTACAGCGGACCGGATCTTTTATTTGCCCAACAGGCCGGGCCAAGCCTGCCGGGCTTTTAGGCCCGTTAAGCCCATGCCCGCCAGCCCGCCTCTTTTACTACCCACGCCCAGTTTAACATGTTTAAACAGTTTTTTTGACTTTTTCCCTTTTTTTTCTCAAAAATGAAATACATTGTCATTTAAATAGTAATTTCCAAAAAAATGGGCCATAATATTTATCTAAGTCAGGTCGGTAGATTTAGTTTTAATTTTCAATTTTTTTTCATTTTTTTTTTGACATTTTAGCCCCTCCGCAATAATTTTTTGGGGATATTTTTGGTCCAAAATGTAATATATTTTAGTATAAATAGGTGATGCTTTGGTTAGTATTTTTCACACCAAAAGTTCTATCAGGAACTCCTTCCTTCACTAGTTCATTGACTCAATCTCTCTCTAAGTCTCAAAGAGTCAAAGATAGTTGTTGGGCAAGTTATATTTGAGAAGAAATCATCAACCCCTTGTTAAGGTAAATTTATATTTTTAAGTTGGTTCTATTATTGTGTATTTTATTATTATCTACAATTGTTGTCAATTTTATTATTATTGCTCAAATATACTTATTCATTAAAAATGTAATATGAAGAACGGATCATTTTGAAATATAACATTAATATCTAAAATTTTGAAATTAAAAATGGAGCGAATTATTTTTTAAGTTGATGGTTCGAAGTATTAATACTTACTCCCTCCGTCCCAGACCATGGGTATATGGGATGGATTTCACGCTTCTTAAGAAATTTTTTAAAAAATGAATAAAAGTTAAATGTGGAATAGGGAATAGTAGTTAAATGTGTGGTAGGAAATAGGAGAGAGAATATAAAAGTTAAATATGTGGTAGGGAATAGGAGAGAGAATGTAAAAATTAAAAATATTTAATAGGAGAGAGAATGAGTGGGAGGAATAGTAGTTAAATGTGTGGTAGGGAATAGGAGAGAGAATGTATAAGGGTATAATGAATGGTTTTTTTTGTAAATATATGGAATTGATAAGGGTATAAATATATTCAAAAACTTGCCATTTATGGAAATGAACTCTTGGTCTGGGACGGACCAAAAGGGAAAGATGAACCCTTGATCTGGGACGGAGGGAGTATTTCTTTAATTAGGTTATTATGGCGGATTTTGTTGAAGGAATATTTGCCCCTCCATCACCACGACTATACCAACAACAACAAAAAAATAATGACAATGAACATATTATGTATGATTTAATTAATGAAGGTTCAAATACAATGGCAACCCCTCCTTTTCCCGGATATTTCACTCCGAATCCTACTCCAAACTTTACTTTTGACTCCCAACCATCTCAATATCAAAACACATCTAGAAATTATCATCAAATTGATGATGATGTTGATAATGAGGAGGAGGAAGAAGAAGATGATGTAAGAGTTACTGGTGAATCTCTTGCTGCTAGTAGTCTTCCTAGCGCAAGTAAGGGGAAGGGGAAGGGAAAGGGGAAGGATAAGGAGAAAGCTAGGGAACCTAAAGCTTCCAAGTATGAGGAATTTTATAACATGATTATCAATGATCATGATGAAGAAAAAGCTGAGTGTAAAATTTGTAAAAAACACCTAGCTCGCCCTAGCAAAAAGGGTACCTCTCAACTAAAAAGATACACTGAAAATCATACAAAAGGCGGGGATGATAAAACTCAAACCAAACTGAACATACCTTCTGTCACCTACCCTAAAGTCAAAGCTGATATCATAGCCATGTTTATTGTAAGTTGTCGATTACCTTTGTCAGTTTCAAGTGATGAGAGATTTCATCGGGTTTGCAAAAGTCTCAACCCCGGATTTGAACCTATGTCCCGAACTACCATCACAAGGCACATTAAAATTCTTTTTCAATCTGAAACACTTGCCCTAGCCAATCTTCTTCAAAGCCACAAGGGTAGTATTTCCTTGACAACTGATGGTTGGAAAGCTAACCATAGTTCTTCTGCCGAGAATTTTACTTGTATTACCGCTCATTGGATTAATGAGGATTGGTTGTTAGAACAGAGAATCCTATCATTTCGAACCATGCCATATCTTCATACAGCTAGGCAATGCACAAATCACATTCTCAATGTTTTGGGTGAGTATGTTATCACGAATAAAATTTTCTCATGCTCATATGATAACGCCACCTATAACACCAGTACTGCCTCATTGATGATTCAATCCCTTACTCCTCTCATAGAAGGCAAGTTGTTTCATGTTAGGTGTGCTTGCCACATTCTCAACCTATGTGTTCCAAAGACTTGCTTAAATCCCTACGCTACACCACAAACAGCATTAATCAAGCTTGTATAACCATAAAGGGGAGTGGACAAAGGCTAGTCAATTATATGGAGATGTGTCATGCTGCGGGGAAGTTCTTGAAGCCCAAAACAGCCGAAGATATCAAGTGAAACTCGACCTATACAATGTTGGAGAGAGCACTCGAGTATAGGGTGGTGATTACTGAATATTTTGACATCTATCAAGTTGGCCAGTCGGGTTACTATTGATGATTGGGATATAGCAACACAACTCATAGAATTGCTTCAGCCTTTCTATAGGGCAACCGAAGTACTTTCCGGAACGTACTATCCCACAAGTCATCTCTTATGTCGTGAGCTTTATGGCCTAAGTGTTCTCATTGTGAACAATAGAAATCATAATATATTTGCAGATGCCGTTGTGGATATGGAAAAGAAATTTTCTAAGTATTACACCGATTTCCCTCTACTTTCCTTAATGGCGACCGCGATGGATCCGAGGATCAAGCATACTAACATATGGAGTTTGCTCTATGCTTTTTATGAAAACATGAGACCAAATATTTCCCCCATTCAAGTAGAAAAAGTGACGAAGGAGAAACATGAAGAAGTTGAAACCCTCTTATTCCGCTAGTATTCCTATTACAATGCAAAGCTTTCAAACCATGAAGAAAGGGCTGATACGAGTGGAAAGGGAAAATCAAAGTTGCCAAAATTTGGTTGGGGTTTCCTTAAGAAGGGATTGGGTGGACGTAGTGGAAGTGGAAGACCTTCAACGGAAGGAGTTAATGAGTTGGTCCAATACTTGTCCAGTACCTACTACCCCCCTCCGATTCAAGTTTTGAGGACCTAGATATCCTCCAATGGTGGAAAGCACACCAAAGTGTTTATCCTATACTTTCCATCATGGCACGGGATCTTCTTACCCCTCTAGTGTCGACGGTAGCCTCAGAATCCGCATTCAGTGCCGCTAAAAGAGTTGTTACGCCAGCGAGAAACCAACTAACCCCGAAGCTCATGGAGCGGCCAATTTGTCTTGCCGATTGGGACGATGCATCTCTAAGGAAGCAAGGGAATGATCGAGAGCTTCAACATGACAGCGAATCGAGCGTAGACGAAGACAATCTTGATGGGGATTATACTTTGGATGGAAACTAGAAAGTTTTCAAATCTATGAACGGAGAAAATCATTTGTATTTTAATGTTTTGTTTTCCTAGATTGTTTAATTAAACTATGTTTCCTATTTTGTTGCATTTTATTATGTTTTATTTTTCTAGATTGTTTAATTAAGACTATGTTTAATATTTTCTTGTATTTTCCTAGATTATTTTCCTAGTTAGTATTGAGGTTAAGGCTCCTAAATGTCCCCCCCTTATTTATAAAAGGGTAAGGTTGGTTGTCCCCCTCTTGTAATTTTATTTTAATTAATAAAATTTAAGGGTACCGTCCCTTTTTTCTTTTATATAATTTCGTTTCTTTTAATTTCGTTAAGTTTTATTTCTTTAAAAATTCTTAACTTTTTTCATAAAATTTTTTGAAAAAAAAAATACTCCCTCCGTCCCATAATACTTGACACACATTTCTATTTTGGGCGTCCCACTGATAAGTCACACTTCCTAAAATGGCAAAGAATCTTTACTATTCCCTCCACTCATTCTCTCTCCTACATTATTTTAATACTCACAACACCATTATAATTTACTATTCTCTCCACTCATTCTCTCTCCTACTTAACTATCTACACTCACAACACATCAACCTTTTTACTTTTTCCTTAATTCCCGTGCGGAACAGTAACTGTGTCAAGTATTACGGGACGGAGGGAGTAAGTATTAACAAACATCTAAAATAGTATTTTCTATCCAAAAATAAAAAAATAATAAGTTAATACACAGATAAGTTAATACACAGATAAGAACTTAACAGAAACTGTTAAAAATTTAATAAAATATTTAACATTTGATTACTTATCAACAATAGGCTTGTGTCCAAGTGGTAAGCATCCATTTCCATCCCACCAGCACGGCAGCACCACTCCAGGGTTCAAATCCCCTTCACCCCATTTCATCTTTTGTTTAAAAAAATAAAATAAAAATGGAAAAGCCTGCCCAAACCCGCCAACCCAGCCAGACGGGTAAACGGTGCGGGCCGGATTCGACTCAGATAGGCGGGCCGGAGCGGGCTTGACCCGCGGGCCTCTCAATAGCGGACTGGGCAAAATCCGTTATCCGCGGGCTGCTTTCAAACGGGCCGGGCCGGGCTGGCCCGAATGTTCATCTTCAGACGGTGGTAGTATATAGTACCTTCTAACATGCAGGCGAATCAAAGACCAGCCCTCATTAGATCACTGGATAGTTCACCACTGTCAACTCTCTGCCTGAGTCCCTATTTAACACGCATACAGTCCTTCAAATTAGAATAACTCCCCCCTTGCGACGAAATGATACAAAAGAGAAACGTTGTAAAAAATCACAGGGAACTAGACTTCTTGCATCTGAAATGTAACAGGGAAATGGACATGACAGCAGCGAGCACATGGTACAAAAGTCCTAAAGAAGAGGTCATTTCATAAGACTGCTTACAATAATACAGCAGGCCATGCATTTAAGGTAGCAAAGACACATAACAAGATACTCTTACCATCCCTGACCAACTTGGCAGTGCTAGATTTAATCAAGAATTATTAGATGTGTACGGAGGTGGCTAAACTTCTTTCAGGAAGTAAAATATGGAATCTAATTCATAAAAAGAACCATCTGACCCTAACAGACATAATAGCTCAGGAACTTACCATTGAGAGGGCATAGAGTTGTGTTGACTCGAAGCTGTCTTCTGCAGTTGAATAGAGTTGTTGAATTTCCTCTGACAGAAGATTGCATTTGATGAAGAAAAAAGCAGCTGGTCTAACATTCAGTACCCTTCGAGATATACCAATGAACACAGGGTTGCACTACATGGAAATCAGTAATCATGAGTTGGCTGCCTACTTCGACAGTGAAAGCCTAGATTATATTTAACAATCTGAACTACAAGAAATCACTGACAGAGGTTTACAAGCTTGTTCTAGGTGGCTATTCTCCATATTCGATTTGCGGATTTTGTACTCAATTTTACTTTTCATTTTTATGTTTCTTATTTTATTTTGGTGACAGCTAGTTCTCTGACAGTAGTATTCTCTCTTCTCTTCTACAATATTATTATTGCATTCAGGAAAAAAAAAAGTATCTACAGTTAAGATTAGAATAAATACATTTCAACTCAACTAAAGCCAGTCTTGGTCTTAATCACTTAGGGTCGGCTAAATGATTCCTTTCTGGACTTCAATCAGTCCAAACGAGATCGCAACACATATGACGCTCATTCATATCTTTCTTTAATACTAATGTCCTGTTAGGATTGGTCTTCCCTACTTCTAGTCTGTTTCATAATCCCTATTTCTGGTCTGGTTCACATTGAAAGTATCAAACTTCCTTATTGGTACTAGTGCTAGTACCTATGTTATATGTTTCTAAACTATTTCAAGTTCTTTTCTCTTGTTTTATTGCTATTTAAGAGACTTTTACAGTCAAGGATTGTTAATTAAGGATTCTGTATTTTCTAGTGTTATCAAATATGCATCTTATAAAGAAATTGTGAACAATCATCAGATACATCTACAAGAATCAACAACAACAACAAAATCTTAGTCCAAAAATAATTTGGGGTCGGCTAACATGAATCCTCATATGTCATCGTATAAAAAGGTTGTTGGAGAAAAAAAAATCAAAAAAATCAAAAAAAAAAAAAAAAAAAAATCAACCCCCCACAGAGATTTTTGCCCTCCACTCCGGCCTCTTCAACACCATACTTTCATCCACTCCAAGTAAACTCATACTCCCTCCGTCCCAATAAAAGCTTCACCTTTTACCCAAAAGGGCGTCCCGTTTGAAGCTTCACCTTTCCTTTTTTGGCAAAGAATCTTTACTATTCCACCTACTCATTCTCTCTCCTATTTCACTATTACACTCACAACATTTTTCAAATTTACTATTTCCTCCACTCATTCTCTCTCCTATTTTACTATTACACTCACAACATTTTTAAAACCCTTAATTTGCGTGCCGAGAAAAAATGGTGAAGCAATTACCGGGACGGAGGGAGTATCATTTTCAATCACTCTAATCCAAATTTGTTTGGATCTTCTCCTACCCCTCGCCATTTTATCATTCCTCCACTGTTCCGGCCTCCTAACTGGTGCATCACTCGATCTCCTTCTCACATGTCCATACCACCTTAGACGATTTTCCCTCATTTGATCCTCAATGGGCGCAACTCCTACTTTACCTCGATCACCTCATTCCCAAATTGATCATTTCTTGTATGACCGCACATCCATCGAAGCATACGCATCTCCGCCACATTCATCTTATGCACGTGACACTGTTCCACGGCCCAACATTCGATGCCGTAAAGCAGTGCCGGCCTAATTGCCGTGTGGTAGAATTTTTCCTTTAATCTATGGGGCATGCCGCGATCACATAGAAACCCTGTGACACTCTTCCACTTCAACCAACCTGCTTTAATCCTATGAGTCACATCTCCATCTAACTCTCCATCCTTTTGGATAATGGATCCAAGATAGCGAAAAAAACTAAGAAGCTTGGACAATATTTCCATCAAATGTGACCGCCCCTGCCTCCCTACTTCCAATTCTGCTAAACTTACACTCCAAATATTCAGTCTTGCTTCTGCTCAGTCTAAAACCTCGAGATTCCAAAGTGTCTCCACAACTTCAATTTACTTTCAACACCCTCTCTTGTCTCATCAATCAGCATAATATCATCTGCGAACAACATACACCTTGGTATATCATCTTGGACTGACCTCGTCAATTCGTCCATTATCAAAGCAAAAAGAAAGGGGCTAATTGCGGAACCTTGATGCACTCCAATCTTTATAGGGAACTCTTCAGTCTTCCCAACACTAGTTTGTACACAAGTACTAACTCCATTATATATGTCCTTGATAATATCAATATATTTCTTTGAAACACCCTTCTTTGTTAATGCCTACCAAAGTACATCTCTTGGCACTTTATCATACGCCTTCTCCATATCAATGAAAACCATATGCAAATCTTTCTTTTGATCCCGATATTTCTCCATGGTTTGTCTCATAAGATATATTGCCTCCATAGTTGATCTTCCCGGCATAAACCCAAATTGGTTATCCGAAATATCCACAATTTTTCTCGGCCTTTGTGCAATCACTCTTTCCCAAAATTTCATAGTATGGCTCATTAGTTTGATCCCCCGATTGTTGGCACAATCTTGGACATAACATTTGTTCTTATACAAAGGTATCAGAGTACTCTTCCGCCACTCCAATGGCATTGTGTTAATTCTTCATATCTTGTTAAATAGCGTTGTTAACCAATATATTCCCCTCGCCCCGAAACATCTCCAAACCTCAATTGGTATTCCATCCGATCCTACAGCTTCTTCAATCCCATCTTTTTCATTGCCATTTCCGCTTCACCCTTTTGAATTCTCCGCATAAAATCTCGATTAACCATACTCGAAGAGATATTTAAATCTCCAATATCCTGCTCTTGACCGCCATTGAACAAGATATCAAAGTACGAACTCCATCTATCTTTTATCTCTTTATCCCCGACTAGAACTCTTTGATCTACATCCTTCACACATTTAACCATCCCAATATCTTGTGTCCTCTTATCCCTCATGCGAGCGAGTCTGTAGATATCCTTTTTCCCTTCTTTTGTATCCAACTTATCATAAAGTTCTTGATTCACCTTTGCTCTTGTGTCTCTTACTGCTTTCTTAGCATCTCTTCTAGCTTCCTTATACTTCTCATAGTTCTCGTCGCTCCTACATTTTCCCAATAATTTGTAGCATTCTCGCTTGCCCTTTATTGCTTGTTTTACTTCCTCGTTCCACCATGATGTGTCCTTACTTGGTGGCACGTTTCTTCTAGATTCTCCAAGAACTTCTTTCGCCACCTCCTTTATGGTATGTTCCATCTTAGTCCAAGTCGAATCTATATCCATATCCTCCATATTATCCGACCAAATACCGGTATCGACCATCTTAGCTACAAATTTATGTTAATTCTCCCCTTGAAGTCTCCACACTTGATTCTAGGGTCTACCTGTGGTTTTCTCTTTCTCGAAATTTCCTTACTTCGAAAATCAAGTACCACAAGTCTATGTTGAGTTGTTGTGCTCTCACCCGGAATAACCTTGCAATCTGTATAACTCTTTCTACAAGCATTTCTTATTAAGAAGAAGTCAATCTGACTCGGATTACCTCCACTCCTATAGGACACCAAGTGAGATTCTCTCTTCTTGAACCAAG
The DNA here is from genome assembly GCA_022495995.1 of Adenophora triphylla var. japonica. Classification (NCBI taxonomy): domain Eukaryota; kingdom Viridiplantae; phylum Streptophyta; class Magnoliopsida; order Asterales; family Campanulaceae; genus Adenophora; species Adenophora triphylla. The sequence goes on along the minus strand of JAFEMH010002800.1, from coordinate 4,851 downwards.
CGTTCATTATACTCAAGTCATATGCCATCGCAAAATTCAGGATACCATTTCCTGCATTCCTCTCCTCTCCCCAAAACCAAAACCTCCATGTATGCTCTCAAAGCCATGTCGACTAAACCCCACATGCCCGTTCAAATCACCACCAATGACTAATTTCTCACCACTAGGTACTCGTTGCACTACCTCCTCCAAATCTTCCCAAAACACTTGTTTAATAGATGCATCCAACCCTACTTGTAGTGCATAGGCGAAAATAATAGTTATAATCTCATCACGTATCACAAGTTTAATGCCCATAATTCGATCACTCTTCTTGTACACTTTCACCACATCATTAATATACTCCTAATCAATAATAATACCCACTCCATTTCTACCCTCATTCTTTCCTGAGTACCAAAACTTAAAACCCCAAAGTGATATTTCTTTTGCTTTCTCTCCAACCCACTTAGTTTTCTGTAGACACATTATGTGAATCTTCCTCCTCATAACTTCCACCACATCTGCTGATCTCCTTGTCAAGGATCCAATGTTCCAAGTTCCAAAGCGCATCCCACTACCCTTACACCTATCATGGACTAGCTTTTTTACCCGCACTCGTTCGCAATGCGGGAACCCTTGCATATTTGACACCACCCCCGGGCGAAGAGATGGCGCGTCGCTTCCGGGCGACGACCTAGCAACCTTTGCATACTTATCACTACACTCAGGTCTTTGAAGTGTCGCGCGTCGCTGCTGAGGAAACGCCCCAACGATATTCATATTCAGATTCATGTTAATTATGTTAGCAATCATCAACTCTGAACTTGATTAGACGCAACAACAAATCATGGGGAGAATTTGAGCGTGCTTAACATTACCTGTGAGCCACAAGATAGGTCCGAGACATGTACCACTTTTTCTAAAAAGCTTCAGAATTTTACAGATTTACTCAACCGCACCCCCATCTAACTCTAGTAAACATAATTTCTATCACCAATATGTTTGCAGCATGTGCATGAACTTAAAATATGATGCAAGCAAACAAACAACCAAAGTAATCTGTGCTTGTGCATTTTCTGACCTTTCCATACATGTACTTATCATGCACATGCTCATAAAAAATGTCAATCCATTTAAGTGATACAACATAAAAGTCAGAAAAGAAACTACATTTAAGACCAGGAATTTTAGTTTTTCCATTGGTGATGAAGCAGCATGGAAAATAAAATACCTAAGTAGCAAACAATCATGAATTAACTACAATACTGTTCTTACAAGGCTTTCTGCAGATACTCCAATTTCTTCTACAACCTCGCGAATGATGCTCTTGAACATCTCCTCAGAAATCTTCATATTGCTGTATTCAGAGTTATTCAAGTCGTGGTCATGATGGGATGTTATTCCGACTTCTTGAGGCTGTCAACCATTGTAGTAAGCAACATTACTACTAAGAAACCATATACATTCGTACAGATTTTTCTGAATGAAGAAGCATATGTTTTAAAATAAACAAACCTTTAGTCCTAAAATGATTTGGGGTCGGTTAACATTAATCGTCAAATGGACTTGCCAATGAAGAGGTGAGAAAACAAAGAAAAAACGGAGAGAAGGTAAAGTTTAAAATTTAAAAATTTAAAAAGAAAATAAGAAAAATAATAACTACTCAGTTCCCAAAAAAACAAATATAGTCCTACTTTCCTTTTAGGTTTGCCACAAAAAGTAGCCTCGTTTCTGGAAAAAAAGGCAAATAAATAAAGTGTAATTTTAAGATGATACAAGAAAGTAAAGCATGACCCTTTGTGAAATGAAACAATTTTTTCGGTATATAGGGAGTACAAGTTTTATCATCAAGTACCTCTGGGTGGCCTCCAGGGAAAACCAAGGAACCCGGAAATTCTCCAACATTATGGCTTCTTTGTAGCACAAGTATCTTATTATCCGATGTCTCGACAACTGCACCATTTCCCAATGGACTGGAGGTGTGTTGACATTGTCGAATATCCTCTACAAATAACCACAGTTTGTTTAGGCATGTGCATTTGAAGAATTGTGGAACAACTTTGATGCTAAATTCCATAAAAGATTGATTTATCCAAAAAGATATATAAACTCATATTAGAATGTCATCTCTATAGAAAGATTGTCCTCAATATGCAAAGTCCCCAATATATATATATATACATATGATACCAAATAAACAAATGATCGATTTAAACCTAAAGCATGAAAATAATAAAATTAAAATATCAGAATAATTAATCAAATTAAAGCTACAGTAATTGCTACAGTGAAAACTTTGCTCCAGTGCTTAAAGTGCGTGGTCAATTGTTCTACCCGCCACTCTGTATAATTACAGATGCTTAAGTATGTTTATTTCATACTTAAAAGTGATTTTGCATCACCTTTAGTCGGCTGATTTCCAGACCTATATACTTTAAAAGTACGTTTTTAATATAATGAATTTGTTAGCATATAAAAAGTAGGAATGGTTGAATACTTACTTTGTATAAATACAGAACACTGCTTACAATGGTTGATGTTTACAATAACTGATGGTTCTAAGAGAGAATTTTGTAGAGAGATTGTTCAGAGAGAAATTTTGGAAATTTCAAAAACTGAGCCTCTCCTAAAGATGGAGATCCGTTTATATATTCACGGATTCCAAATTGTTTTCAATCTAATTTACAAAAAGTTGATGAGTCACGGAACATGGGCGGTCCGCATTTGTCCTCATAGAGGGACCCATAACTTTTGACTAAATACAAAAGAAAAGTAAGACGCGTGAGGAAAAGTAGATTCCTGTTGTCTGTCTATTTGTTTTTGTCGGTCACATGCATTTGCTTTTGTGTTGGCTGCTTTGTATCCGCTGCTTTTTTGACTGTTTTGTCGTTGGTGATAATTGAGGGTGACTGCTTTTGTGCTGGCTGCTTTGTATCCGATGCTTTCGTCAGGTGCTTCATAGCTCAAGTTTTACTTGTGTGAAGTAATCGTCATTATGATCTTCATCATTTACTGATGATGAGCTTCCTTCTTCGCTGAGCTGGAGCATTAGTTTGTCAAGGTCTCCAGGATTTGTGCATTATACCATTTGGGTCATTATTTGTTGTTTCTGAACTAGAAATTCTTCTGCTTTTTGGGTTTGTTTTGGAGGGGCAAATTTGCAAAATTCAGGATTGTGTTCAAAATACTTTGTGTTTGCGTCGGGTCCATGAGTGCTTCAATTTTTGTTGTCCCACCATTTGATTTTGTATTTGCGAGTGAAAGTTGGGATGATAACCTTTTGTACACACGCACACTTTTGTTTTTTGTTCTGGGGAATATCCTTTTGTACACAGTCACACATTTGTTCTTCCCTAAGTGCAAATTCGGTCATAAAAATCCAAGGGACTTGGAAGTTATGACAAAATAAGACCCATATGAGAGATTGAGCAATATGCTCTGGATATATCAAATTTGTTGACCATTGGTCATAAGCATTTTGTACACACTCAGGGGCAATTGTTTTGTCCGATCCAAATGATTTCCACTAATGATGGAACCAGAGAATGGAGTTGGGTAAGAGAATTGGGGACAAAAATAAAAGAAATATGAGAGAGAAAGAATTGTTTTGTTTAAAAAATGTCCGTGACCAGGCATCAATATAATCCCAATAATTAAATCGGGTTAAACTGTTAGGAAAAATTAAATCCTTTGCCTCATTGGGTTTTTGGCCCCAGTCAGAAATTGTAAGAAATTTTTTAATTTGTACTTTACAATAACGGATTTTTGTGATATCTAGATGATCCGTTGTGTATTGAAATGAGGCAGATTTTGTTTGAATTAAAAATTTTTCATAATAAAGTTGGGATTTAGTAAAATTGTCTATGTGAGCTAGACAAAATGAATTCTGAAATTTGATAAGGGTGTCAGTCTTTATTTTGTTCAAAATATTCCTGTTCTAAAACACAGATAAAGTCCTCATGAGCTATGATGCTCAGACTCTTTGGTTAACCCCGTCGGACCCTTCTCAACAAGACTAAAATAGGAGTGTATGACACGAATACGGTGGGGTAAACCAAAGAGTCCGAGCATCAGAGCTCATGAGTTTTGTAAGAGTAATGGGTGGGTGGCATTTGCCTTGGGTAGGAACTGGTGTGATTGGTATAATTTGCTTACTGTTTGTGGGTGGTGTTTGTGGTTGTGAAGTGGCTGATTTGTCCAAATTGAGAGTGTTTTTGTAAGTGGTCAATTTTTGTGGGGAGCTGAATGAGGATGGTTCTTAGGTTAACATATGAAAAATTGATTTTGTTTCGGAAGATAGAATGGAAAATTGATTTTCATTTTTAGGTGTTTTGTGGGGAATAAAATTGGGAAGTCTGCTTAAAGGTTGGGTATTAAATTGTAAGAGGTTTCTGTTTGATTGTGCTTGCTTTTCCTTGCCTTTTGTAGAACCCGTAATCATTCTGCAAAACATTGGTATTAGTCCGATAATATTTCATTTAGTGGATCCATCATCCCCGGGTAATCATTAATTATACATTTTGCAATTCTTTTTAGAGCGTAAATTTCGCTCTTAATGAAGGGAAATAAGGTCGAGTAAAATTATATTCTAGAAGTTCTTCTAAGTCATAAACATGGAATTTAATTTTTGTTATAGTACGAAGGGGTATTCTTTTGTGGAAGATATATGCACTCTTTTAGCAATATGTCTGTTTTTGTACACAATAATTTAAATAGTTTAAATTGCTTAAATAAATAACATTATTATTAATATCTAAGCTCCATATTGGTTCTTGTTCTTATCATGTGATATAGCAATAGTCTCTAGGTTAAGTTTTTCCATTCCAGTTGGTTCTTGATTTATTTGTGAAGTGGAACTTGTTTCTATGT